>QJSC01020333.1:216597-249562 GCA_003697955.1 Calidris pygmaea | reverse complement strand
TTTTTTTTTTCTTATGGGATTTGCTCCAGCTACCTCAGAGCATGAAGGATGGGGTGCTGAAACCTTCCCCGAGAATGGCAGGGGTTTGGTTACTCCTGATCGGTTATTTTAGAGAACTGACCCCATTAAAAATAGCACAAAGGGGGTTTTCCTGCCTTCCCCACTCCAAATGGGATGCTCTTGCTTTTCAAGCTGCTATAAAAACCCTGCAGATTTCCCCTCAGACCCAAGCTGGGTTCTTTCTGGGTTGCCTACTGCTGTAATAAAACCTTTTTTTGGCTTAATCCATCCCGACCTCATCCCTTGCAGATGAGGATCCCTTGCAGACGGGGTTTTGTACCCAGCAGCAGAGAAGAGAAGAGCTCAGTGAAGGCAAAGTGGGGCAGAGCAATGGGAGGAGGCAATGGGGCAGGTGGGATTTAGGTTCTTCCCTAAACCACTGGGATGTTTCCAGAAGTCACTTTTCCTAAAACAAAAAACAAACAAAAAAAAACCCCAAAACAATCATGTGGATGGATATAAATGGGTTCAGGGATAGTCCAGCCTCCTTTTTTACGGAGGAAAAAGTGAAGTGGCTCCTACTGGATTATTGTGGTCTTAAATCCATAGGGAAGGGTCTAGGGACCTCTCACCAAACGTCCTATAAGTGATTTCCAACCCTTCCAAAAACTTTCTTGCTCCACTCCCCGCTCCCAAAAGCTTTTCCCCCTGACCTGGCAGTGATGGGAACGGGCTCCTGGGGCAGTGTGGGTCCTCTCTCATCTCCTCGTTCCCTGCTCCCTGCAGGCTGCTCCAGGCAGATCGGCTTCTCCTTCGGGAAGCCCAAGCTCTGCGCCTTCTCGGGTCTCTACTACTGTGACAGCTGCCACCGGGACGAGGAGACGGTGATTCCTTCGCGCCTCATCCACAACTGGGATCTGACAAAACGAGGGGTGAGTCTGAGCTCGGTCGGTGCAGGGAGCAGGGAAATGCTCCTGCATCTGCCTATGCTTCCTGAAGGTCCATCCCACCGTTTCCACCATCAGCAGAGGTGGAAATGTCCACCCTACACCTTCCTCCAAGCTTCCTGGGCTGCTCCTTGGTCCATGCCCACCTCTTGCCTCTCTCTGCCCCCAGGTTTGCCGCCAGGCCTTGAAGTTCCTCACCCAGATCCGTAACCAGCCCCTGATCGACCTGAAGCTGGTCAACGAGAGCCTCTACGACCACGTGGAGAGGATGGGACGGATCCACCGGAGCAGGGAACAGCTGAAGCTGCTGGGAGATTATCTCATCATGTGCCGCAGCGGGGCCCTGAAGGAGCTGAGCAAGCGGTGAGGGCCCTCTCTGGGTGACACTACCCCTCTTTGCACCCCCCGATGGTCCCCTGGTCCCCCCCATCGCTCACCGTTCAAGCCGAGATCAATGCTGCCAGGGCTTGGGCTGGTTTTTAGCTCCGTGTCGTCTGCTGTAAGGAGTTATCCAGCTGTTGGCTGGTTGAGATGTGACTCAGGAAACACCTTCCTGACTGAGGAGCTTCTGGCTGGACAGGAAACACCTGGGAAAATAGATGCGAGATTTATTTTCTTTCTTTCCCCCCCTGCTTTGAAACGTTCTCACACGATCTCACACTGGCAGGATCTGGGATGGGTGGCACAATGCAAAAATCAAGTGATTTTCTTCAGGAGTCTGCGTCACCCGGACTCCTCTTTGCTTCAAAACTGGGGGGGGAGGTGGGAAATTATCTACCACCTTCTTCTCTGGGCTTCTCTGCAGGCTTGATCACCGGCACTACCTCTTGGAGTGTCCCCACAAGTACAGCGTCGCTGACCTGAGGCAGGTGAGAGCTTTGCGTGGCCGTAGGGCTTTTGCTGGTAAAAACATCCCCATTTCTGTCAAGCGCGGCATTTTATGCGTTTCAGACAGTTTTGTGTTCCTTTTTCCTTGCTCCCATCCGTCACGTGCACTCTGCGTGCCTGCCCATCAGCTTAAAGGCAAATAATTGCCTTTATTTTAATTTGCCAAAATCATTGGCACCAACCTGTGTCCTCCGGAGATCACTCAAGAGAAATTTTCACCTCTTTAAGCCAGCACTGCTGCTGCTGGGTACAAACTTGTATCTAATGCAAATAACATTGGAGGTGACAGGTAGTTGGATTTCACCTCGACTCCAGAGCCAGGAGCCCTGTCCTGGACGGTGGTGGGGTGGTGGGTGCTGCCGCCGGTGCTCCCTGGGGTCCCCCCACGACCCAGACACGTGGGGTGTTGTTGGAGGACAGCCTTGTCCTCACGTGGCAGCGCGAAGCGTGGGTCTAACGGGGATTTTGCAGGGTGCAAACCCGGCAGCAGACGGGCTCCGCGCCTGCCTGACGTGCCTCTGCCCCACAGATCGCCGACGGCGTCTTCGAGACCTTCCTGCAGTCTCTGATCCAGTTTGCGTCCCATCACGTCTACAACTGCGACCTCTGCACCCAGCGCGGCTTCATCTGCCAGATCTGCAACAGCAACGACATCATTTTTCCCTTCGAGTTTGACACTACCACCAGGTGAGAGCGACGTCTCCGTCACGTCCTGCTGCTGCAGGGTCCCAAGAGCTTGGATTGTCCCCCTGGGTCCCTCTCTGGGGCTCTCCACTTTCCAGACACGTAGCCCCTGGGGTGGCCTGGAGGTAGCTCTGAGCTGGTCGTGCACCCTTATGGTGCCCGTGTCCCCGTGGTGCCCGTGTCCCCATGGTGCCCATCAACTCCAAGGTGTTTCCAACCACACCTGGGCTGTTTGGGGCAGGTGAGGACCATCCTCGCGCAGCTGAGATGTCACCGAGCTGGGTGGCTTTGCGGGTTGAACACACAGAGCCACCCAGCACCTTGCTGGCAGCTTGCAAAAGCCTGGCTGGCTCCCAGGGCAGCAGAGGGGGCTGGAGGGGAGGAAGAGGAGGAGGAGGATGAAGGTGCTGTGTGCCCCTGCCTCACTCCCCTGGCCGTCGCATCTCCACATTCAGTCCAGCCCCATCCCCGGGGTTGCAGGAGGGAAGGAAAAGCAGCCGTGGGGCTGTTGGTACACCCTTCTACACCCCCAGAGGGGGAGGAAGGACATACGGACAGGGGTTTGGAGATAGACAGTGGGCAGGGGACATGCAGGGGAGAGGCTGGGGACATTCCCAGCAGGACAGGGAGGGACACTGGCTCACACCTGGGCTTTTTTGCCCAGAGAAGCTGTGGCTGCCCCATCCCTGGAGGGGTTCAAGGCCAGGTTGGAGGGGGCTTGGAGCAACCTGGTGTGGTGGGAGGTGTCCCTGCCCAGGGCAGGGGGTGGCACTGGGGGGGGCTTTAAGGTCCCTTCCCATCCAAACCGTCCTGTGACTCTCCTGCCTGTGGATCTTGCACCCTTTCCCAGCAGGGTCCTTGCCCGCAGTGGGATGAGCTGCTGCACGGGGTTCGGAGGCTGCAATGGGATGGGTGTGTTGGAAGGGGGGGGGGGGGATGTGCCCCCCCATCAGGGTTTTCTAAAGAAATCAGTATCAAACCCTTCCAGCCCAGGGGCCTGGTCCATCGTAGGCGGAGAGAGATCCCTATCTCGATCTTTGGTAAGGAGGATAATCCTGGCAGAGAAGTTTACCAGGCTGATGGCTTTGCTCTTCCTGGCAGCCCCTAAAAGCCAGCGGTGACATCCAGAAGCTGTAGAAAATGTCCCCAAGACCAGGATCCTCGGGTACCCCCTGCGTTATGCAGTTGCAAATATTTCCAGGGTGGCTGAGCAGGATTTCTCACCCTCCCTCCTTGCCGCAGGGACAGCATCGTGCTTATTATCGAGGACAGCATCCCCAGGGGACCCATTTTTCCCTCAAAAAAGATGGTGGGGGCTGTGGACAGAGCAGACACGCGGGGTTGATCTCCTCTGGCGGGTCTCGTGTCCTGCGGAGCCGGGCTCTGAAGTTTGTTGACCTCCTTTATTTGTATTTCTTTTCTCTTTATCCTGGCGGGGGTTGGGGAGCCGGGGGGGGGGGAAGGTCGTGCAGCAGGAAAGCAGCTTGCCCAACATCCTCGCCGAGCTCGCCCCTCGGCTTCCTGCCCCCTTTGCCCATCCCGGGGGGACAGCCAGCTGCCGGGGGGTCACGGCAGGATGTGTCTGAAACACCTCCTGACAATAAACCCAGGCGGGGGGGGGCTCGGTGTTCCCCCCCTTCCTGCAGCCCCAGCTCTCTCTGGCAGGTGGAGGCAGGAGGTGCCGGTTTTCGGCTGCCGCTGGCTCCGAAACACGCGGGGTTAAAAAACCACCCCGGCTGAAAAAACACCCCCCGGCTTTGCAAAATCCACCCCCCCCCCCACGCTCAGGGAGGAGTTAATCCAGAGAAACCGCATGAAAATATATTCTGCTGGGGAAAAAGCACAGCACCAGGCAGCACCCCCCCCGTCCCATCTATCCATGCACGAGCCCTTTCCAGGTCCCGAGTCACTCGGGGTCCGTGGGGGCAGGATCTGACCCCAACTGGGGGGTATTTCAGGGTCCCTCCTGCCTGGCTGGGCATTCCTCCCCTCCCTTCTCCGCTCATCCTTTGGGAAGTGAAAGCCTTGGGTGATACTCACCCCTCCATTGCGCAGCAGGTATTTGCACTTGAGGNAAAAAAACAAAAAAACAACAACCAAAAAAACCCGATCCTTCTGACCCCGCTGGCATGTGGATGGGCAGCATTTTGCTGCTCCTGGAGAGGTGGGGGCTCGTCACGGGGCCGGGGGGGGGAAGTGAGCTCAACCTTCGTAGGACGGACTTTTCTTCTCTTCTGTTGATTCCGAGATAAGTCGTGGACGCCCCACGTGGAGCTGGGTGTCTCCTCTCCGCCTCTTTACATTCCTGCTGCGGCCCCGAGCCAGAGCGGGGAGGTCTCAGGTGCCACCATCCCACCCCCCGTGTCCCCAAACACCGTCCCCCAGGTGGTGGGGCGTGGGGGGTGGGGGGGTCTCCTGGGACCCTCCGCCACCTGAGTGCATCCCGTCCCCGCTGCATCCCCCCCCCCACCACCCCGTGGCGGGGTTTTTGGTGTCTCAGCTCTTGGGGTGTCACCGCTGGGAAGGCGAGGTGCAAAACCCCGCTCAGCATCTCCCCCTTTCATCTGCAGAAAAGACAAAAAAAACAAAACCAAAAAAAAAAAAAACAAACCCAAAAAAAAAAACCCCACCACCCAAGGCTCTTTCCGGGCGAGCTGCTGCTTTCGCTCTGAGCTGGCTGGAGGTGGCTCTTCTGCCCCGAGGAGTTTCTGCTCCCACCAGCGAGGTCCGGCGTCAGCCCCGGCGCCGGGGGCTCTTTGCTCCAGCGAGGGCTCGGTGGGGGAAAAAGGCAGGGGGCCGAGTGTCCCCAGGTCTGGTTCGGTGGGGAAAGTCCCATCTTTGATGGGACCGACGGCGTGGTGTTTGTTTGTTGTTTATTTATTTATTTTGTTAGTGACAGGACAAGGGGTAACAGTTTTAAATTGAAAGAGGGGAGATTTAGATTAGATACCAGGAAGAAATTATTTACGGTGAGGGTGGTGAGAGCCTGGCCCAGGTTGCCCAGAGAAGCTGTGGCTGCCCCATCCCTGGAGGGGTTCAAGGGCAGGTTGGAGGGGGCTTGGAGCAACCTGGTGTGGTGGGAGGTGTCCCTGCCCAGGGCAGGGGGTGGCACTGGGGGGGCTTTAAGGTCCCTTCCCACCCAAACCATTCCATGATTCTATGACCCAANGCTCCCTTCACTTGAGCACAGCAAAGACACACTGCTGGGCTCACGCTGGCAAAGGCAGTCACCCAGGGACCTGGAGCTGCAAAATATGATGGTAAAGGGGGAAAAAAGTCTTCCTCCAGCTACTGTGGAGAGCTGGGCAGTGGGTCGTCCTGCTTGGAAGTCATTGCTGATGGGAGGAGAGGTAAAGGGCAGAGCTGGAAAGAGATGAAAGCCAAGGAGCTGGTAGAGTTCAAGAGGTGAAAAGACCTCCCCATCCCTGGAGGGGTTCAAGGGCAGGTTGGAGGGGGCTTGGAGCAACCTGGGCTGGTGGGAGGTGTCCCTGCCCAGGGCAGGGGGTGGCACTGGGGGAGCTTTAAGGTCCCTTCCAGCCCAAACCATTCTGTGATCCATGAGTCTATATTTAGCAAATCCTGGAATTTCATACCCAGTTCATACCCAGGAATGACTTCTCCCTGCACCCCCCCAGCACCAGGGTAACACACAGGAGGCTTTAATCAAACCAGGCTCCTCTTCTTGGAAAACGCCGCATTTACCACCATTGTCTTGTCCCCTGGGATAACGCAGCAACCCACCCCCCCAAGGAGAAGGAAGAATCTTTCTTTTTTTTTTTTTTCCCAGCTTTATTTTTTTTTTCCCTGTGAAAATGCAGGTCAACAACGTTAATTTCAAGAAATCACAGTTTTGTAAAGTGTCATTCGTTCAACACAGGCTCGTCATTCTGTCACCTTCACCCACGGCAGCGCTGCCCCTCCCCGTGAGACCCCCCATTCCTAGCCCTTTGCCAACACTGATTTTTCCCGAATTTGGGAAGGAGCTACACGACAAGAGCCATCTGTGTTTCTCATTCCTGCTGCTGTTTGTCCTCCCTACCCCGATCTGGGGTTCTGTCCTACAGACGATGTTATTATACACAGATTCAGCCAAATTTTTAACGGGGTTAACGTAAAGCTTTCCTGACTTTCTCTTCTCCGAGTATTGAAGAACCAGCCTTGATTTGCAGCTGAATTTTTTATCCCTGTCACAGCAAAAACGACCAGCTGAATTAAAAGGAAATTGTCCCCAGCAGTAGGATAGAGTCGAGGAGATCCCCAAGCTGGGAGGTAGCACACCCATGAACTCCCTGGGGATGCTGCCGGGAGCAGAACCACGTTTCAGGACAGTAGGGAAGCACCAGTGGAATTAGCCCAAGCGTCTCTCCCGCCCGGCCGAGGCCACAGCCGCTCCTCGGGCCGGCTGTCACCAAAAAGCTTTGTTGGGTGGAGATCTGCACCCTCCCTGCTTCACCTGAGGTGGCAGCGAAATAGGACGGAAGGTTTGGGACAGAAGGAGGGGGATGGAGACCCTGGGTAATGCTGGTGGGAACAGGAGGACACGGACCCCTCCCTCTGCCCAACAAAGACACTCCGGGGGCACCAGGGTTTTACCGCCTGTCACCCCCCGGCGTTGGTGGCCTGAGATAAGGTTAATGCTCTCGCTGAAGTGCAAAGCTCGCAGCCCTGTGAAGGGAGGGCTGCTGCCTCCTGCCCAGCAGCACCCCAGTCCACCACCAGTCCACTAGACCCCTGCACCAGTACAGCCCAGCGTTCCGCAGGCAACAGCGAAAGCCACAACACAGCCCTTGGGAAGGGAACAGACCACGCTTTCCTATTGACACACGGCCACCAGCGGCGTGTCACACCAACACGTCACCAACAGGCTCTTCTTAGAAACAACCAACAGGTTTTTCTCCTGCCCTCCCCCTCGGAGGAAGCCCAGGAAGGGTGCCAGGCCCGGGGAGATGGGTTGGGGCACTGGATATGTGCCTGGGAGCTCCCGGGAAGGCAGCTTGACCCCTCCTGCTCCAGAGCCTACAACTCTTTGCAGTTTATGGCATCTGAGAAAAACCAAAATCGAGCCAACCTACCCACTCCCCCCACTCCTTCCTGGAAGAGATGTGCGTAATGTGTTAATTGTTTACTAAAAAGGCTCTTAATGTGGTTTTTCAAATATAATTACGTGCCTGTTTTGGACAACGTTTTAAGTGCTTTAGAACAAAAAGTGCTATAAAAACTATACCCATAGTGGTAACAGGTTTAATTTTTCTTCAAGAGTTACACTTCTTTATTACATCACAACTTGGGGTTTCTGATTCGGGCTGTCGCTGCCTACGGTGTATCGAAACCAGCCGATGTTCTGGGAGACCAAAGGGAAAGTGCATCAGTTGCTTAAGGAGCACTGGTCCTCAGAATATAACTTTCCCCAGCTATTTTCTAAGTGAATTTCACTTGAAAAAACTGCAAATAATTCCTGCCCCGTTGAGTCCCCCAGAACCAGCGGATCCGGCAGGACCTACCCTGCTTTTTGGGAGCTGTTTGTCTCTTCAGCCTGGATGCTGATAGCCCCTGCCCAGAGGCCACCGACGTTAAGGACACTCTGGCAGAGCCACAGCACAGCATCGACAGCGTGCCAGGACTTGGAGCAGTCCTGAACAACCACACTCATAGCTGACACCTCCCTCTGGTGGTTTTTTTTTCCTGGGTTACAGAAGGGCTAACAACACCTGCCCATCTAGACTTGACCCATACAGTTTCAGTGTACTCCAAAAAACTCACAAATCAGTAAAAAAAATAAAATAAAAAATTCAAAGCTTAAGGCACTCTGGGCCCAGCTGCCCATCCCACTCCTTTAGCACATGTTGAGGTAAGGGGTACGAAGCCTCGTGCCAGTCGGGAGCGCTGGTGAAGCCAGGCTGAGCTAACACCCCCCACAACCGGGGCAACTCCAGCCCAGGGGATGGATCCGTAGCCGGGAGCAAGATTTTTATAAACCCTGCAGCAAAATTCAGACCTTTTCCGAGCTGAACGAGCCACCGTCCCTTCCCCCTCCAGGGGGAGCTGCCTGGACCGGACAGTTCACATCAAGTCCCGAGTCAGCGATGGAAACAGGATGGAGAAACACAATCCTTCCACCCTGCCTGCCCAGGAACACCGTGCCCTCCTCCTGCCCTACCTGCCAGACCGTGGAGAGAGAGCACCGGCCCCAAAGCCGGGGAGGAGACCTGAAGATGAGAGCTGCAAGCAAAGCTCTTTCTGGGAACTAAGTTCTTTTCTGATTCAAGAAGGAAGCGTCTGCGGGGAAGGGTGGGAGGTGAAACCAAGAACCCAGCTACTTACTGCTGTCGATTTTCCCCGTGCAAAAGGCTTGAGGTAGAGATGATGTTACCCAAAGCCTACAGAAACGTTGTCTTTCCTCCAGCGAGAAGGAAGTTAGCCAGCTCCCCTTGGCACAAACAACCACAGCTGCACCGAAGATACTCAGCCTCCTCCCTTGGGCAAGCCCAGCAGCTACCGGCTTCGCCCGGGAGGCTGAGCCCCAGGAGTTCTCATCTAATCCCCCTGTTCTCCTGAAAAGCACAATCGCATTCCTCTGAAAAGCAGGAATTTCCACCCACCGTTCTCAAGCTCAACTTAACACTCACACCCAAAACAAGTAATTCCCACTGTTCTGGGGAACATCTAAGCTCAGGACGTGTCTTGGAACTGGATCAGAACAGGCAAGAGAGGTGAGGCCCGAGAGCAGCGAGCTGCTGAACCGCTATCCTACGTCAGCACAAAACACCAGCAACTGCACTTGGTGCTCCATGGCAGGGGTGGTCAGAAGCTTTTGCAATTCCTTCTTTCAACAAGGTAAAAACCTCCAAAACAGGAACAGCTTCATGGCCTGTTCTCCAGTTGACCGTGTTTGACTCGCCATGTCCAGCTGACGCTGCAGTCAGGGGCAAGGGTGCACTGCAGCTCAATACCGGAGTCGGGGACCTCCATGTCGTAGTGAACTGGTTGGCCTTCCTTAGTAACCAGGCTGAAAGCAGGGACTGGTATCTGTGAAGCAGAACAAACAGATCTCAGTGACACTTCTCTTCCAGAACTTATCCCTCTATCAGTCCCAGCAAACGGTTTCCCAACCCAAGAACAGCTCCTGGAGAGAAGCTCGTGCTTCACATGGAATGGTTTGGGTGGGAAGGGACCTTAAAGCCCATCCAGTGCCACCCCCTGCCCTGGGCAGGGACACCTCCCACCACACCAGGTTGCTCCAAGCCCCCTCCAACCTGCCCTTGAACCCCTCCAGGGATGGGGCAGCCACAGCTTCTCGGGGCAACCTGGGCCAGGCTCTCACCACCCTCACACCAAACAAGTTCTTCCCCACATCTCAGCTCCNCCCCCTCCTCCTAGGGCTCCCCTCCCTGATCCAGAGTCCCTCCCCATCTCTCCTGGAGCCCCTTGAGGGACTGGAAGGGGCTCCAAGGTCTCCCCGGAGCCTTCTCTTCTCCAGGCTGAACCCCCCCAACTCTCTCAGCCCCCCCTCCCAGCAGAGGGGCTCCAGCCCTCCCAGCATCTCCATGGCCTCCTCTGGCCCCACTTCAACAAGAACATCCAACCTTCTCTTGTAAGAAAGCATCTCAGAAACTGGACTAGGTAGCATTCATCCCACTGCTGAATTGCCTCATCCAATTTTTTGACCATTGTTGGTGGTTCCTGATCTGCCTGTGCTTGGGCACTGTGAATTCCTTTGCAGGCTAGTGATATTTTGCTTTGTGATGTCCAAGAGGACAAAGTACACCAAAGAGAACCAACACCACTAAAACATTTTCTGGACCTCCACAATCTCTTTGCGTAGAGATGATCACCGCATTTCATACTCAGATGAGTCCCAGTCCCACAAGCACTCAAATGTTTCTTTCAGGGACTGTCAAAGAGGCCCACAGGGAGGTTCTCTGAGTCTGCCAGTATCTCTTCCAACCTAACAAGCGAGAAGCATCACACCCAACACAGCCCGTTTCCCTTGGCTGATATTACTGCTCTTGATGAAAAAGTCATATAGTGATTCTTCTTTAGGGAGAGGGGAAAAGATTTGTATTTATAGCCAAGAAGAGGGATTTTTAAGCTGCAGCACAGGTAGTTTGTCAGATGGAGATCACTATGGTCCCTATGACAGTTAGCAATGGCTTATGATTCACAAAACATCTCCTGGTATCACACTCCTAACAGCAGCACCGAAGTTACGTTACTAAACGTGTCGTTAGGATCCTCGAATGGACTCTGGGTCACTGGTTTTAAGGCATTACAAGGCTGCATTATGGAAGCAATTGATTCTCGGACAAAACACCGCCCCTAACTCCCAGTTTGTGTCTCACCTGGCTGCTTATCCCAGTGGCGATGTCTCCCACCTTCGTCCTGTGGAAGTCCCTGATGTGTAGATTTTCTCCACTTAGCAACTGGATCTGGATTTTCACTCCTGGAACGCACAAGAGAAGTCATTACCTTCTGCTGGAGCCACAACAATTTCACAGTCCAACACAGAAACACTGACTAGCAAGGCACATATCTCAAAAGAACTCGTTTTTGTCATTAAGCATTTAATTTATGTAGGTCTTTCTCTGAGCATGGAGTCTTGGTGAAGACAACAATGACTCACAGAGCAGAGCTGGATTTAGCAAGAAAGCAGCTGAAGGGATGCACTGATTTGCACAACATGCCCTCAAAACGACTTTGTAGACATTTATGGTTATACAGCATATGTTGTGGCACATGGCAGTTGCACGAGGCGAGGCACACAAAGCTGAACCAGACCCTGTGTGTTCAGGAACTTCTCTTGTTACTGGACCATAGAGACTTGAGTGCCCTCCACCCAGCTACGGCTGGGGCAGACTTGGTCTCTCCACAACCCACGTGCTTTTAGGAGGGTCTGTGCTGGCACAGCAACTGAAGCATAAGAAGAGCTCAAGGACTCCATATCCCAGACCCTCTAGATACTGAAAAAAAAATATACCTGATCATTTATCCAAACTTTAGAAGTTCAGACTCACCGTTGAAGTAGCTGGGAGTGTCCGTGTGCCGACTGCGGTTCAGCAGGTTGTTCCAGCTGAAGCTCTGTCCATCTGCCTGGCTGTTCCAGGAATGAATCCCGGAGCTCATAGTGTCCCTCAAGCTGTGAGAAGCCTTCATGGAGTTCTGCAGAAGTAAGGAGGAGTTTGTCAAAGGCTCCTAGACAAAGGGAACTTGCGTAGCATGAACATTAAAATAACCTCAGGAAGAAAAAAGTAGAAATCCACAGGGATCTAGGCTGGGCCTTGAGTTCTTCAACAATTACCTGCCATCTAGAAAAGGGGATGAATAGCAATGTGTGCAGACAGAATAAGATATTCTCAACAGTCAAATCAATAATCAGCTGAAGAGCTGGATGAGGGGAAAAAAGGGGTTTTATCGTATTTAGTGACAGGAGAATAAAGCATCAGATAAAATTCTAATGGCAGTAAGTGACAAGTAACAGCCAGGAAGAACAGTTAACTGTACGTGAACAACTACGGACCCTACATCGCTGTAGGAAAAGTCTATTCTACCTCAGAGTCATAGAAGAGCAATCTGAGAACATCAGCATAGTGGTAAGCACCAGTCAAAAGTCAAATTAAACACTAGGGTTACATATTAAGGAAAAAAAAAACCAAAATCAAAGTCACATCCCACACTGCATCCCATGCTGTGTCGAGAGCTGAACTACTGCACAAAATTCTGCTCAGTCCTCCTTGAAAAGCATTAGAAGGCTGAGAAGAGGAACAGAAATAGGAAGCAAAGATGATCTGAGTCAGAAATGACTCCTGTAGATGGCAGGCTACGCAATTTTGGACTCTATGTCTTTGAAAACAATGACTGAAGGGCGTCTGTCCCTCTCTGGTTCAACAAGGCTTATTTAGTGTTTCTCACCGCTATTCCCTACCTTAGGAACACCAGAGACAGAGCAAACAAAATTAATTAAACTTAGTATTTAAGTAACTTAGACTATGTAAGTCATTAGTATGAATGGTTTAAAGGAAGTTCATGGAGAACAGAACCTTAGGTTGCGAATGAATATCCAAGATTAGGGTCTCTGTTCTCCTGGTCTTTCCCTAAACAGCCCTTTAGTGGCCACTGCCGGGAAGACGACCCTGGGCTGCACCACTGCTTGTCTGACTTGCTCCAGCTCCTGTGCTCATCACTGCTGCTTCAGCTCCTTTCTTCTGCACACACACGGTCAAGGTCACTGAGATTTTCCAGGTCCTCACACTTGCTGTGAGTGTACAGCACAGGAGCAACCAGGGGAAAGGGGTCCACGCTGGACACTAAGCTAAGAACCACCAGAGCCCCCAGTAGCCCACTACCCAAGAACAACGATTTCTTCCCAAGGTACCCTCCAGCAAACTGGGTGTCAAAAAGCAGCAACGAAGCAAGAAACTCCAGATGTCCACTGGGCACAGCTTCCAGTTTCCCAGAGGTGGTTCCCTGCCACCCCCCAGGAACGGGGCTGGCACCCACTCACCTTCTCACTGGCATCTGAGACAAAGGGGCTGTCGATGCTGAGACAGGAAAGCATTTGTTCTTGCTCTTCCAGCGAGTAAGGCTGTGAAAGGCTGTTCAAAAACAGTTCTGCAAGCGAAAGGGAACAGAAGGAAGACATTTCCAGCGATTCCTTTCATGTGTCCCTGCTCTAATCACAGTTATTGCAATTAATACCCAGAGCCTCTTCAGCATTATCTAACAAACATTGATATTAGTGTCTGCAAAACACACGACGCACAACTCCTCTGCTAAGCAGAGGCTACTGCTACCCCTGAAAATAGGGAAACTGAGCCAGAACAGACAGACGGACTGTGCAATGACATGCAAAATGCCAGAGATGGGACCAGCACCCAGAATTTCCCAGTTCCTGCCCATTATGTCACCGATCAGTCTTCCCTCTGGATCCATCCACATCATACCCAGGGAAAGGCCAAACTTCTGTACTCGGCTCTCGCAGTAACGTGTGCTGATAACATCCCGACCTGACAAGGCTGCTGAAGATCCAAAGCCACTAGAGAAGAAAACTCAGCAACCCCCAAAGTGCCATTCCTCAGTTCTGGGACAAGAGTTACACTTCAAGAGACTGGTTTCCTAGCCTTAAGTTTTCAATTCATTTACAAAGACTAGAAAATATGGGATAAAAAAAGGGAAAGGCTGAGTTATACTGGGGCAATGGAACTGCACTCTTATTTCACCGATTCTCACCCTGATCAAACCCTGGATTGCTGCTGGTAACCAAACTCGTTGGCTGGTGGCTACAGGTTTTCCAATGCCCAGAATTCAACAGCTGCAGACTGATTTTAATTATATGGCTTCTTTTGACATCTCCCATCCAACAGGCTTAACCCTTTATTAAAAGAATTATGCTTGAAAACCTAAAATGTCAGATGAAGTCGGAATGGCAAACACTATTTACGTGGTGCATATAACAACAGTCTGAAATTGGGTGGGTTTTGGGAGGTTCCCGCACCTCTCGCAGAAGTTTGCTCCACTCTTCAGAGAGTGGGAGAAAACCCTGATCGGTACCTTCATGGCATATTTAATTGGTTAAGAGCTACTAGTTTTGGTAATTTATAGGCTGAGCAATTCGTGTAACGAGAGAGGAACTATGAACAAAATGACATCCAAGCTCAAAACCCAGAAATAACTGTCAAGAGGCCAAAAGAAAGCAGCTGTATTTTTATCATGCTCTGAAGCAGAAGCTGAATTCCCTGCATAGCACATCGCTTACCTATTTCCAGCTGCTGAAGCTCTTGTTCTGAAATGGTTGTTGCTTTCTCCACGTGGCCACAGCTCTTCAGGGGGAGAGGGGTTGAGGACAGAGGTGGAAGATCCCAGGTCTCAGGTAACTCCTTGCAGGCGTTCCAAGGGGTCCCCTCCACCTCCTCCGTTTGCTCCAGAGATGGAGGTGGTGGTGGGACTGGGCTCGCACCAGAAACCTTGACTGCCAATTTTTGGTGAGAACCTGTCTCAGAAACTGGGCTCACTGTGGGGGACAGGGACGTTTGTGGATTGTTTTCTTTGTTCAAAGATAAATGTCTAGGCTCTCGGTATTCGCCTTTCCAGGGGCTTGTGACGCCTCCCACTACAAAAACAAAAAGCATACAAACATTATCAAATAAGAAAAAAAAAAAAAGAGGTAGAAGTTTTCCTTCACAATAAGAGTTCTCTGAGCAACCTGGTCTGGTGGGAGGTGTCTCTGCCCAGGGCAGTGGGGTCGGAACTCTATGATCTTTAAGGTCCCTTCCAACTCCAACCATTCCATGATTCTATGAGTTTCTGAACTGTATCTCCCTGTAAAATGCCCAGCTCCTTCAAAAGACAAACCCAGATCACCTCTACAAATTCTTGCTGTGTTACAGAACCCGTCAGAAGGATGAAGCTGAAATAAATTATGGGCAGTCTTAGAGGCAAGACTGGCCCAGAAGCGTGAGTTACAGCTCAGGATGCAATAAACCTCTGCTTTCAGTTTTGCTGCACGCCAGGCTCCAGCTCGCTGGCTGGAGTTGATGCTTCAGCTGAGTACAAGCCCAGCCACAGCACACACCTTCATAAACCCACACAAAGCACAACATCGTCTGCTTCAAGCAGAGAAGGAAGAAAGAGCATGTGACAACATACAGGAAATTTTAATTTCTTTGGGCGAGAAACACCCGGCTGCGGGCAAAAGCCATCAGCTCAAAAATATACAGCAGTGCTGAGGCCTGTGCAAAGGATACACTGAACAGCAAAACATGCTGCTATCTCCCTACAGGACCACTCCGACACAACTAGCCACGGGCCACTTCCCCAGTGCGGATAAGAAGCTTTAGATACAGGACATTTCTACCTTCTTCAAGTGCGACGCTGGTCTTAGTTTTGAGTTCAGAGGCAGATGCTCTCTGAACCGGCTCTTTCTCCAGGCCCATTTTAATAATCTCGGCAGTGAGAGGGTTGCAGGAAGGTGGAATTTCCCTCAGAGGAGGTGGCTCTTTAGCTATCTGTGTAACAAACAGGAAGCGAAAGAGGTTAGACCAGAGAAGCTTCGTCTGATTTCAGAAAGGTCCTTCCTACCCCGAGAGCATTTCCAACTGAAATTACAGTATTAAATGAGAGACCTGAGCAGTAATTTTATTACAGCAGAACGGCTGAAAAGTCACACCCCAAGTCATGAGAAGGACAGGAAAGAAACCCCCACTACGTGTAATACACAGCAGTCTGAGAGGCGTAAGAAATTATCAGCTGCCAAAGCAAGGTTGGCATCACCTTAGATGACAGATTTCCTGAAATGATTGCTCTCTAGTTAGGTATAATGAGATTTTACAGGCTTACGTAGCTTTTCCTGGGGAAATCTTGGGTCACTCACCTTCAGACAGAGCGGGTGATTGTAATACTGGGTCCAAGGGTGGCACCCGTTGAGCATGTGCAGCATCATACAGCAGCTGCTCCAGACATCCACCTTGGAGTCACAGCGCTTTCCCATCACCACCTCCGGGGCCATGTGAGTCTCCGTGCCAGGCACATAGTTCCCTGAAAGCATTCAGACGAAAACTCACTGCATGTAAAGTAGAGAATTGTTCCAGTGCAACTACTGGGAAGCCTAAGGCAGCCTCTTTTCAGTTAAAGTGAGAAACAAGTCCCTTTAACCCAAAAAGCAGCACTGTGTGCTCTTATAAGCTGTTCAAAAACTACATCTCCAGATCAATCTCATCTCTTACGCACAGAACAGGTGTTACATTCCCCTTTCCAAGCAAATTTGGGAGGCAAAACATGACACTCCGTTGGTGAGCTCGGCCATAGAAAACATACCCTTCTCTTTCGATGGATGCATTAAGCAGCACTGTAAAGTTTAACCGCCCAAAAATTCAGTAAGGAATTTAGCTTTGGTGGAAGTCAGGACTCCTCCCTGACTGTTCTGTGAGGTTAAGTGACAAGTCAGAGATAGATTTTTAAGTTTCGATGTGGTTTCTTTCAGGGGCAAAACACCCAATGCAGTATGCGGGCACAGTCTCACGAAGAATACAACAGCCTCCTTGACTGGGAGCTAAGGACCACCTTCCATCCTTAAGCTCATGCTAGGTGTCAGTGGGATACATCACAGTAATATCAATAAATATGACACTACGAGCAACGTTAAGCCTGGAAAATACAGTTGCTTGCAAATGAGCCGTATGTAAATGTTCAAAGAGAAAGAATGAGTCAGTAGGGCAATTCTTTAGAATCGCAGCAGCAAATCCTTACCTGTGACCAAGCACTTTCCCAGGCCGTCCGGATGCAGGTGAGCAGAGTGACCAAAGTCACACAGAAGAGCCCTGCTCCCATCATCAGACAAGAGCACATTCTCCGCTGCCAATGAGAAGTTTTTAATTAAGTCTCCTTTGTTACTGAGCTGGAAAAAAGCCAAAAGCCCACAGAACTGCAGTTTTTTGAGCCCAAACCAAGGTCTATTACTCCTATGGCGTGTCCCTGGCTTAAGCAATTACACAGCTATAATTATCTCTATTTATAAACTACCAATTATCTGTCCTGGAGATTCCTTTACCCCAGTGGTGTGGCAGCCTGGGCAAACAGCCTGCCAGAGCCACCAGATGACAAAAAGAAAGAGGTGACAAATACGATATTTGCACTGGCCCAGGTTGCCCAGAGAAGCTGTGGCTGCCCCATCCCTGGAGGGGTTCAAGGGCAGGTTGGAGGGGGCTTGGAGCAACCTGCTCTGGTGGGAGGTGTCCCTGCCCAGGGCAGGGGAGGCACTGGGTGGGCTTCAAGGTTCCTTCCAACCCAAACCAGTCTATGATATGCCCAAGCTCTTTAGAACCAAGTTAAGCTCCAATCTCAAATGCAGAGCTGAAAATCAAGCAAATAACCTTCTGACACTCAGTAACTTAATCACCAAGCAGTTTGGCTCTTATAAGAAAAAGGGAAGAAGAAGGTATCTTAAGTACCATCCTACCTTTTACATCTCCATGGAGAATGTTTTGAGCATGAAGATACTCCAAGCCCTCTAATGCCTGGCCCAAATAACTGAGGGCTCTGTCCTCTGGCAGGCAGCCACTCTGTTTAATTAGCTGACCTAGTGAGCCACCTAGAAAGGAATCCAGAGAGTCCACATTAGCTTATCTTTAAAGTCTTCCCAGCATCATTAGCATTTCTCGTTGTTTCTGATGAAGAAATGAGAACTGCCAGGTCTGACAGCCCTTATCCTCCACGTTGGGTCTGGTCCTTCTGTTTATTCCCAGAGTTCCTGCTGCCCACCAAAACCAGCCTCTTTCACGAAAGAAAAGCCGTCAGCTGAACGGCATTGCTTTGTATCAAAAGCAACTCCTCTGTGATCAGATCAGACATTTCTAGGTGCTACTGATCACCAGCTGATCCTGCACAGGCTGCAATTTCCATGGTCCTGGCTGGAAAAAGAGCATCAGGCAACAGAAGCATCTAACTTTGCTTTGCAGCATCCCCTTTTCCAGTACAACGTGCCATGCAAATAAACATGAAAGCAAAAACCAGCACCAGGTATGTGTTTTAGTGGGAATTTGCAGCTGCTGTTCAAGAGATGCATATCCTTGAACTGGCGCAAGGCAGGACTGGAAACCATTCCCCCCAAGAAAGACCACACCAGCAGGGGTTACACATACCTATCCCAACCCACTCAGGAATTAACGCTAGGAACACTCTGGATACACCAAAGAATTAACAGATTTAAAAGTGGGGCAGGAGGAAGAGGAGCTCAATGTCCACTGCATTCAGCAGTTACAATGGT
The DNA here is from genome assembly GCA_003697955.1 of Calidris pygmaea. NCBI lineage: Eukaryota > Metazoa > Chordata > Aves > Charadriiformes > Scolopacidae > Calidris > Calidris pygmaea. The sequence goes on along the minus strand of QJSC01020333.1, from coordinate 231,289 downwards.
GCTTCCATTGTGGTTCCCTTCTCACCCTCCATCAGCTTCATGAAGATGGTCACCCAAGGTCCCTCCTTCACAGCTCCGTACAAGGGGACAACTTTAGGACTTGTTATCGCAGCACACGTCGTCAACTCCTCTGCACGGAAATGTTCGACTTGCACCTAGAGAAACAAAGAAGCAGCACGGAACAAATTTTGTGACAAATCCAGATAGAACTGTCACCCTCTGATGCCTGGGTCAGTGTCCCACAGTGTTTAACAGAGGAGGGACAGGGATAACTGTCATTAACAGAAATTAGTGGGTGCAGCAGTAAGTGGAAATGCTCAGAACGATTTTGAACAAGGACAATGAGAGTCCCTAAATCCTCAGTGTCTGAATAAAGATAAGATTTGCCAGAAAAAATGCCAGGTTGCAATACCTCCAGCTTATGGCTGAGTACTGGTAATCTTCAGGAGGAAGGTAATTTGTGCCTCAGTTAAAAAGATAATACTGAAAACTCACCCATTCTGCTTTCATGAAAGAAGAAAAAAAAATAATATCTAGGGATAGTGCAAAATGGCACTATGAAACCCTCCCAACATTTGGCAAAAATGAAACCCCCCCAAAACAGGAGGGAATATGAAGTATGGCCACAAGCAGTGATAGATACTATCACCCTTTTAGGTGGTACTGAGCCTGCACAGAAAAATGGTTAAAGAGAAGCTCTATTCACTAAGTTCAGCCAAACAAAACACAACAAGAATTTGCTAAAGACCAGAAGGAAAACATGAGTCATTAAGATTCTGGTGGGAAAAGGATGTATCATGTTTCTTCACTGTCAGCAATCCAGCTATAGCTAGTTTTCTTTAATCTCAAGAATTTGGAGAGCAGGTGCTTACACCACCAAGTATGGAGAAAGAAGGTCAGGCAGTCCCCTGCTAGCACAGGCAGGCAGCAGCAATTCCAGACAGTTACTGATGTAAAACAAAATCCATCCTAGTTAAGCGTTCAATTTGCACGTTAGAACCCCCTGGTTTAAGAGTTTGGTGTGAAATGATGTATTTCTGATCTACAGAATTATCTTTTGAAATTCTCCAGCAATTAGGAAAAAAAAAAGTAAGTGATGTTTTGAAAGACTTCAGCTTCTCCTACTGTAATGTCTGTCTTTTCAGCACCATCACCTGAAAATATACACTAGTAGCAGCTACTTCTACAAAATGCGAAAGAGGTAATAAATTTAAGTAGTTACATACTGTTGGAAAACAAGCTGGTCACATTGCCACAAAATTCTATATCTAAAATGTGAGGATGCAGAATAGGAATTAATTTTCTACATACTTTAAATACCCTTCTTCTTTACAGCTGATAAATTAAACGGTTAAAAAACTGGACAAGCTGCTTTAGTCTTGCCACGTACATCTTTCCACTAGGCCATACATCAAGTTGAGACCAATGTAAAGAAGAAAAAGCAAACATTTTAAATTGAAAAATGCCACTTCCAATTCTTTTTGCATATAATACATTTGTACTCAAGACAAGTGCTTCCCACACACTTGTTGAAGTTTTTTTATTGGAGTAATGGGAGAAACAGCAGTTCAGAGGTGGTGAAACTATTCAAGTGTTAAGTTCAAACAAAATGAGTTTATATTCTCATCATCTACTTGCATCATCCCTCAGCCTTCACCTCTGAGCTCCCCCATGGCTGCCTACAAATCAATACCCTGACTCAAGTCACATTCTACACACTTCATACACCGTATGACAATGGCATATCTTGATGTACAATAGATTATTCTGCCAGCTTCTGGAAAAATACACATCCTTTGCTGCATCTGTAGCAGAATCCCCTCATTACAACGTCCCAGTATCGCATACGACACTCAGTGAACAGACAAAAGCTCTTTCTGTTTTAAGTGCCTACGGACTGCCTAATTTTTTTCCTACTTTATTGCTTTTTCACCAGAGAAGCACCTGCCATGTCACCATTTACACTAGAGGTGTTTTAAGAGGAGAACAGTTAGATAAGCAGACGGCTCATGCAGCCGCTTCTCCCCCGCAGTCACCAGGAACACATTTACAATCCCTCTGCCATCTCCACGCTCGCCCTGTCTCAGCACAGACCCAAGACGCCTCGTACCACCCTTTGAAGGCCGAAGGAACCTATTTCTGGCTGCTAAGCACAGACAGGTTCTCCTCCTCCTTCTCTCTGTGCCATCACCTTGAAGTTTCTCCTTGGACATAACCAGAGCAGCCTTTCACTGTAACTGTACAATAAGGTACCTACAGTCCATGTAAGTGGAAAAGCAAGGCTTTTTCTCCGTGTCCCTGCTCTTTCTACACATAATTACCTTTTTGGCAGCACACTGGAACCCTGTCTGTTTGTCCTCTATTTTGTAGACTTCTCCAAAAGAGCCAATGCCCAAAGAACCATGACACTTGGTCCAATGAACCTCTTCTCGGTACTCATAATCCACCGGCTTTAGTTTCTGGAAGTTAAAAAAATCAGAAAACAAGATGAAGCAAGGTGAGAAACACTGAACTGTTGAGCTCCACAGACAGAGACCCACATCTTCAAAAAAAGCACACTGATAGATAGCACCGCACCTCCCAAAATCCCTGTATAAAATCATTTCTGTCACAGGCTTGAGATGATCGATATGGGAGGACCTACTTGATTTCTGGGGACTCTTATCTAAATGAGTGTTGTAAAGAAAGGCTGCCAGCATTTGGATAGCTTTGGAGCTCCACACTACTCCCTTCACATGCAGGACGTAACTGCAAAGCTAGACCCTACAAACAAAAAAGGATTCATGTCAAATGTAGACATTTATGTTGGAGATAAACCTTTTTTATCACCAGTAGACTGAGATTTGCCTTATGTCTCAGTGTAAATATGTTCAGGCAGGTAAGTGACACCCTGAACTCCAGTGACAATACCGACAGGGTCACACCGATTCCAGAGAAGAGTCCTCCAGGAGGAGTTTAAGGTGGCAAGAGAGAACTCAATTCAGAAGAAATGAATCATGCCTATAAGATTTACATGCAGTCGCTGGCTTCCTACCAGGGGCAGCAGACACGCTATTTTGCACCTTCACCATCTACACGTCCCTGGTTTCTGTCTGTGACACAGTCCAGGTCATCTACAGCCAATAAAATACTGCAGCCTCTTCACCTGAACGGACTGGGTTCTTTCACAGACAGACACAGAAGGGATGTTTGAAGACTGACTAAGCACAGGAACACTTCTCCCAGACAAGCGGGCATATTTTGTGAATGAGCGAACAAATTAGAGCCACCAATCTGAGACAAGGCTTTATATCCTCCAAACCCCGCATCTTTAACTGGCAGTCTTCAAGCATAGCAAGAACCATTCAGAAAACAGTCTTTTCACAGAATGCAGATTATTATTATTATGGATGCAGATTATCTCTCTTCTGACACCCAAGAGAAACTCTGCCTTCCACGCCACTAGTGTGTAGGGTCAGAAGATCACCTCATTAAGCAGCACGCCTTCATTTTCATCTGCTTCATGAAACTGTTCCTTCGGGTCCAGACCACCTCCTCTCCATGTCTTGGCTAGGCTGGCTAAATACTGGGGTTCACCGAGACTCACGCTCCCCTTCAAGACATCTACTAAGTATTCTTCCATAGAAATCTTGTCCGAACTGGTTTTCGTGGACTGGTTGACGCATTTGGGGAAGCTATATTCTAAGTTCAGGCCTGATAAGCGATGCTCACTGTCTTGATAGTTGAGGTCACCTTGGAAGTACGTCTCCAGAGCATGATGTTTCATGGCATGGAGGGGACTGTCCAGATGTGGGAAGTGGGGGGGGATAATGTTGTAGGGAAAAGGATGGAGAGTTTCAGGTTGTGGAACACTGTCCCTCTGACAGTGCCCTTTCCAAACGTGATTAAGGCACTGAATAGGGCTTATCAGCTTGTGCAGTTCTGTTTTGTATTGGCTCCTCGGTGGGTGGAGTTTGCCCGTGGACAGAACTTTCTCAGGTTTCTCAAATGGCAGTGGATCATAGACTGAGTCCTTGTTAAATTCTGAAACCCAAAAACTGTTTCTGTAAAGAGTAGTTTGGTGTGATTCATCCTCCTAGAAAATGAAACAAAACAAAACAGCTGAGCAGGAACACAGCAATACAGCCACCCAAAATCAGGAAGAGTTTGCAGGGGTCCAGGTAGTACAAAAGGAAGCTTAAGCACTCTCACCTGGACAGGAATTGGGGTGCAGCTCTCCTGTTCCGGAGTTCGGGGACCTCGCCTGCCAGCAGCCACCGTTTGCACTTTCAGCTTGGATCTTTTCTTGTGACGTTTCTTTTTCGTCTTGCCGCGATGCCTCCCTCTCCAACAGGTAGGTGCCATCTTCCCCTCCGTTGCGTGGGCCACATTGTTAGGGATCTGATCGAGACTGTCCGACCGGCTATTGGAAACCAAAATGCATCAAGTCTCTTAGATCTGACGGTGAAAGCACACCTCCAGTTAACAATTCTGACCCACCTTCTGAGATTTAAAGAACAGAGAACGATAACATAACTTCTTGCCTTCTAATATGGAGCATTCGTAACTTCAATATCAAGGCACAACAGTATATCTGGCATCGTAAGAGAGAAATACAGGGGGTGTGAGCAGGAAGCAAAGCATTAAGTCTCAGTGTTTGCAAACTCTGCAAGGATCAGCAAGACCAGAAGGCAAAGTAGAGGGAAAAGCACTGAATGTCTCCAGGTTGCTTTGAGATAGTTTGTGTCAATGATTTATAGTGAACATAGAGGCTATGTGTAAATGCAATCTATTTTAAAAAATTGTTAAAATTAATAAAAGTGCTCACAATAGAAAGGTCGGCTCTATTTGAAAGAAAAATAGGCTTGGCACCAAAGAAAAGGGATGGCTAAGTGCACTCAAACAAAATAGCTTCAAAAAGCCAAAATGTTCTGGCACGTAGAGCTCGATACTACAAGGTGATTTCTGGGAACGCTCACATACCCACACCAGCACATCCACTGGGGGCTGAACAGAGAGGTACAGCTCTCCAGGGGAACATTTGCCTCCAGTTAGTCAATACCAATCATAGTAGTTATATATTTATTTTTTTTAAATCAAGTTGTAAGAGAAAACAGGATATTTGATCTTCAAATGAAGAAACCGTAATTGTTCTGTTGATCCACGCGGTGTATCATCCGCCCTTACTGATGAGCGATGCGGTTCACAGCCAGCAGTGCCCCCTCCATCTCTTCCTGCTGTTTCAGGGCACCACCGAGTGCTAAAAGGCCCAATAAGTAGAGTTCTAGGCAATGATACTGCTGCATTGCCTCGAACCTGAACATATAGCTGGTGTGCGTGCCACATAAACCCTCTAAGAAAGGATTCACTCCGCATTTCTTCAGCTGGTTCATGGGACAACGTCATGAAGCCAGTGGGCAATGTCAAGCCACTCACCTCCCCGGTGTCTGGAAGCTGCCAGGAGACCCACAGCACCCAATTCTATCTCCCAGTTACCCACTTCAGCCAGTGCTGGAGCTGCTTGATAAAGCTCCAGTACGTGCCCCAGTAGGGCACACGTTCTTCACGAAGAAGCGGCTTGCTCCCAAACGACTTCAGAAAAGCAAGACCCAGGTTTCCATTTTTCTGTCGCAACCGCTACTCCCCCTTTGCCACTTTCAGCTTCTCTTCACAACTCTGTTTCTGTGGCTGTTGCTGTCATTAAGCAAAGGTTCTTCTCTCATCCCCTCTTGTTTATCCTCCCCCCCCACCCCAAAACGAAGCGGTTCCTTTTTCTCAGGACTACTTCTAGCAGCAGCCTAAGTTTCCCACAACTTTTGGTGTAACAAGGTTTCAAACGCATCAGGACAGTTCAGTTCAAGGAGACTGAAAACCTTTCCTTGGATGCTTCTACTTCAAGGCCAAGAACCTCAAAAAGTGACTCAGTCATTCCAAAACAAATTCAACAACCCAGAAATAGAGGCAGAAGACAATCAGCAGGCATTGACAATACGACAATGCAAGGTGTTCTGAGCGGTTTGTGCTTAAACTTGCATTTTCTCCTAACACAAAAAGGTTTTGAGGAAGATGTTTGGGGAAAGACACGCTCTTCCTGAGCCTCAGACAGGAAAACTAATCCAAACAGTAGTGCTTCTGGAAAAAACAGTGTAAGCACAGTGCAAGAGCCAGGGTGATTTGGAACAAGCCAGCACAGACAACAGCGAAGGTGGGTATTCACACCAAGGAGTCTCTCACCTGTAACGCTTACTATGAGCAATAAAGGACCTCTCTGATAAGGTGGGGCTGAACTCCTGACTGTTTTCACCTGCGTGAAAGAAAACAGGATCATCGCACGTCTTCAAGATCAAGCAAAGCCTCTCCTGGTAACAACTGCACTAAGACACAACTCTACCAACTTGCTAAACCAAACAATGATCCAGGCAAATCACCACATGGTTGTGCCACATCACCCACACTTTCTTCCTGCCCCAGCATGAGCTGGCTTCCCAGCACCGCAATCTCCTGATCCCCCAGCTCTTTCCCACCTGACAGCTTTGGTTTAGTTTTCTTCTCTTTTCCCCCTTCTTTTAAAACTCCTTTCAGAAGTCAGAGGCAAGAACAGATGACCCAGCAGGACACAGGTTTATAGGCAAAGCAGCTGGGTGCAAGGGCCACATGCTGTTCTGTTATTTATGCTTTATTCAGTAGATGCTGCCACATTATTAGGAGATTTCATGAGCTTCCTAAATAGAGACTGGGATGTGTCACCAACTCCACCCTACTTGGGATTACAAATAGATTTCAGCTCAGCTCTCCAGGAGTGCAAAGCGAGTGAAATCTCATACCGCCCCGCACATTCCTTTTCCTCAATGAAGAGCAGACCGCCCTGCTACTTACATTCTGCTTGGGCAATAATAGAAATTGATGCACAGCCTCCTTCTGTTTCTTCTTTTGCTGTTCCTTTGGTGATTACATCACTCAGGATTTTCCACTGACTGTGAAAGATGACCTTCTTTGAGTCTTCTACTTTGCAAACGCTGCTCTGCTTTTCACTCACTGTCTCATTCAGCCCCTTCGTAGGTGTGAGCTCCTTCTTGTGCTTGACAGCTGGATCAGGAGCTCCTTGGGATGTAATTCCCATCACTGCCATTTCACAGGTTCAGAGAGTCACTGAGTAAGAACAAAAAAAACACCAAGAAAAACACTTGTCAAAATACTTAACTTCGCAGGCAGAAGCAGCTTCAAGTTCCTGAGAAACAGGAGGCTGCTGGAGGTTATCAGATCACTAAATCAATTAAACCAAATCAAGGTCCTACCCAAGCTCTGAGCAGGGAGCTAAAAAAGAACCCAAGACTGCCAGCTCTCCACCCCTGGTTTGTGCCACCGAAGAGCTGAAAAATCAACACTGTTCTCAGTACTAAAAATATGAGACCACACAGGTTTCACAGGGAAATTTATTTCTTGGTATATTCCCTTAGCTTAAACGCAAACAGTGAAACCATAAAGAAGAGGGAACTCTCGTATCACTAAACAGGAAGAATATTCACTGAATAAAAAAAAGAAAAAAGAGAAGACATGAAAGATTTTCTCCTAGAGTGCAGCCAGGAGAAATTATGTTGTGCTCTCACACCACATAAAATGGCCATAAAATCCTGCTAATTACTTTCCTCCTCATACTCAGTCACCCTCAAATCCATTTCTCATTTTCCCTTCCAATGAAACAAGGCCGGGCAACCAGCCTGCCCGTACACAGCTCCTCCCTCGCTCCCCTTCCTTCCCCTTCACCACCAGTAACTTTTTGAAATACTCGGTCGAGCCCGACAAAAGCAGATCTCTCACGGTGTGTGGGATTAATGGAAGTTGGTGGTGGAGAGAGGACAGTGACGGTGCTGGAAAAGCCGATTCCCTCGGCTTGGCAGCAGCTGGCGAGTCAATCAGCGGGGCTGCTGGCTGACCAGTTAGCGCAAATGTAGCTCCCAACAAGTCCCAGCACATGCCACATCTTGGCCAGTTGGCAGCACAGAAGGAGGTGGAAGGCAGCCAGGGGTGGAAAGGGAGAAGCATGGAAGCAAGGCATCGCGGGACGGGACAGGGGTGTACTGTGGGGTGGAAATAGGAACGTGGAGAGTTAGGAGTTCCTACAACCACGCTGAGCACAGAGCCACAGGACATAATGGCTTGGGTTTAGCCCCTGATCCCCTCACCCTGGATTCTGGGGAAGTTAAACCAGGTTTTTTCTAATGTTTTAAACCAGAATATGCTCTACTGTCCCTTAACTGTAGAGGTCACTCTCCCAGCTCAAGTGCAAAATCTTAATCCGAACATTTCTGTCATTAAACAACCCATGAAAATTCAGAAACCTCAGCAAACATGTACAGGTGTTAGTGCCATGAACCCAGCAGAAGAGGAGGAGGAGGGACATTTGAATGGCGGCCAGCAAAAACAAGGTCTCAGAACAATCACAGGAGCACATCTTTGAGGCTCATCAGTTTAAATCTACACCAACCAGGGTTGATTTTTTTCTCTTTTCTTTCCTTTTTTTGCCCTGCCTTGAGCAGCTGCCAGGGGCAACGGGACAACTTACTCTGACAGGCTCCTGGCAACACAGGAATCAGTCAGGAAAATGACAAAACTAGTGGGTGTTCAGTGCCCAAAGGACCACCGAGGAAAGGCGAAGGGAGCTGTTCGGGAGCCAAGTGCATGAACCTTGGTGTGATGTGCAAATGAGTCACCTAACAACCTGGCAGGTAGACAGGGAAAGTCAACAATGACCACATTCAGCGGCTAAACAGAGAACAGCTGCTGTGCAAAAGAAGTGCTGATGACAGTATCCCACTCATTACACCCCAGCCCGCTCCCTCTCCCCTGCAGAAATTATGTCAAATCTCGGTGCTGTAAAATAATCCCTTGGAGCAACAGAAAGAGAGCCTGCCAGATGACTAACCCAAGCCACCAGTGACCAAACTGACAAGTTCAGAGCTATTTTTATACTCACTCTCTCCTGATTTGCATTAACTCCGTCTCTCCTTGCCCTCCTCTCACCTTGAAGGACCTTCAAGCTCTGCAGCCCAAACCCATCCCCATTGCCAAAAATTACCTAATTCTACAAGTCACTCCTCAGCTTAGTTAAAAGACAACAAAGGGAGGGGAGAAGCAAAATTGCAAGTCCTTGTCGCCCTCTGAAACATTACTGAGATTAAAGTCAACAAAGCACATATCTCACTTGCCGACTTAAAAAACAAATAAATAAAAAAGAGGTAGTTATTGTAAGCAACGTCCTCGAATCCAGCAGCTGCCAGCGCTCAGACGGTTTAATGTGTGACTCAGGTCTACAAGGCTGTGTAGGCACAGAAGCTGCAAGCCCAGCCCAGTTTAACTGTTGCTGAACAATTTTCAGGCCCTTATAGGAATCAAAAACTCAACCATTTTTATGGTATGCACAACAAAGCGCAGTTGGCAGGAGCTGTGATTAAAAAAAATAAAATTAAATAATTTTCTAAGTATAGCTTCTCTTGAAGCTACATATTCAGAACGGAAAAGGCCAGAGGGGTGCAATCCAGAGAAGCCCAAAGCATTCCTAAGCCCTATTAGTTTGGATGTAGGTGCTCGGTCTCTCAGGCCCAGGCCCTTCCCAGGGAAGCTCCGGATAAAAGGGAGCCTTGAGAGCAGTAAATGGGTACCTGAGGTTCCACGGCAAGACCACTAAGAACAGGATTTACCCACATGAGACATGCTGGAGCTGCGGTTTTGGCTGCTGATGTACTTGCCACCGCTCCAGGATGAGCACAGCTTCCTGTACAGACACAACTTACATACGTGCAACATCAGGAGCTACACGTTGTTGAGCTGGAAGGGGGTTGTTTCACACCCCAAACTGCTTCTCTGGTTTTCAAAACCTCCTCTCCCTCATCCAAGTCACTTAGATTCAACTGTAATTCCTGATTTCAATATCCCTGACTTTCTTCCCTCTGTAGACGTGTGTTTGGGCTCATTATTTTCAAGGAAGAAAGGGGAAGTCGGGTTAACGAGGCAGCAGATAAAAGTGAATATTACCCCCTAACCCACAATGGGCTTTTGCTCCTTATCTTCACTAAGCTTTTACACTCACCTCTGGTTAACTAATGTTAGTTCTCACTGCTGTAAAAAAGAAAGTGCGTTTTTACAGAACGAAAGCCCAAGAGGGTATCAGTTGTGCGGTGGAGGCACTGGCCCGAGGGCAGTGGTAACTCCTCCCTCCAATAACGTCTGTGCTCCTGTGAGAAACTAATAGACCGGAGAGGGTCATCTGAGACTTGTAGGGAGTCAGAATTAAGGAGACACTCAAACATTATTAATATAAGAGATACCACATGCTTTCTGCTCCTCTAAAACCTCCTCTCTCTCTAAACAAGCCCCTCTTTCAGCTCTTCCATCTCAACAGGAAGCTGTTTGTAGCAGGGACCTTAAAAGAACATATCTGTGTTTCATGAAGTTACTATGTATACAGAAAGAGAGACTCATAGCTGGAAAAAAGGAACCCAAATACCTCTCCAGCACTAAAACACTCTGCAGCGCACCATAATGCTGAGTCCTGCTTGGTCTGCCCGGGTCAGATCCCCCTTGCCTATTGCTCTTTAGAGAATTTCAGTTGAAATTTTATGGAATAGCCCACAGATTTGGTTAAAACAGACTTTCAAAGAGCTTTAAAATATACACAAGGCTTCATAAGTCAGCTTCAAAGCCTGTAGATTTCCTCTCCCAGTCCGAGCGTGAGTGCTCAGCAGCAGTTTCGCATTGACATTTAGTTTGAAGAAAAAAAAAGAAAAAAAAAGAAAAAAAAAAATCATGTTGTCTCAGTGAGGTTTCCCACTTCCTTATTGAGAAGAGTTTTATGAACAATGCATTAACTCAGGTTAGCCTTCTCTTTTGCAGCTGCTACTGGTTTATTAAACAACACAACTAGCATTTTAGCAACGTTGCTTTGCTGATCCCTACAACGCATCAACAGCTGGGAAGAGCCAGGAATTTATGCATCACCAGAAAATGTCACCTGAGACAAGAACATACACCTTTTGGGGACCTTCCAGTCCTAACAAATGACAGTAGGTATTTGATAAGGGGCCAAATCTGCAGCCAAAAGAACTTATCCAGGGCATTAGCTATAAAAACATCACACAGAGACACAAACCTTACCAAAAAGCAGGTGGTTCACCAAAGGAAAAAAAAAAAAAAAAAAAAAAGATGACACTTTAAAAAAGAAAAAAAAGAATCACGCTGATGATTTGGTTTGGGGCCCAAGGAGTAGATCTATACGTACAACCCTTTCAAACCCCAGACACCACTTCTCTTTGCCCCTGTCCCCTCTCTGCTGGATGTTACTGCTGAGGTCCCTTGCCTGCCCGCATTTTCAGATGAAACCGAAATTCAGCCGGTTCCGTTTTCGGCCATGTTAGTCTGAGGCATATTATTGTAGCATGGGCCTGGGGCGGTTATTTAAACAAGACAGCAAGGGAGAAGTTTCAATTTGTGTCAGAAGGGACTTAAAAAAAAAAAAAAGTTGTAGCACTTGGCACACACCCCTACCTTAAAACACACTTAAATGCCACTTTAAATTAACATGTTTAAGAGGGGGGAAAAAAGACTTTCCTTGTGTATCTAAGAGTTCCAAAGTAAAAATAAATAGAATGCCTGACTGATTAAAATACCAGTGAGTCAGACCACCAGTTGCTATTCCAGGATGCTCAGTCTTCACCTCCTCTTCTTTAACCAGCGTTGTCCATGTGTCCGGACAAGAGGCTCCTGCAGAGCCCTGCCTGGTTCCCCGTGGATCACCCAGGACCGCTGCTCGCAGACGTACCTGAGCATCACCAGGTAAAGGGAAATCTTCTACCCAAACCAGCCCGGAACTGCCCGTTTAAAGGATTTCACTATCAGCCTTATGCTCCTGAGCAAGTTATGTTACAAACGATAATAAGTATGTAAACACGTTCTTTAAAGTGGTTTGATAGTAAATACTTCAAAATCCTGTTTCAGCCCTTGGTACTGCTTACTGTAAACAGCAGGGTAATGAGCTTCAACTATCTATTTAGTTGCCAGACATTCGTACATTGCAATAGTTTGGTTACAAACTCTGTAGGAAAATACTTGACTGGGTTTAACCATCAGCAGACTTTCTAAAAGCATCTAAACACACCTATCTTCATTTCCTCAAGTACAAGCTCCGGTACAACTCACTCCTCAACAATTCTTTTCATGTTATTCAACAAAGATATGAATAACACCCATTTGCTCGGAGTTTATAAACATCACCACAACCCCATTCATTCGAAGAAGTGGCTAATTTTTCCAAACTGCTTTGCAAACAGAAAGAATCGGAACAAACTTCAACCCCTAGGGGTTTTGCTGTCAGGCCTGGCTCGGCTGCTCTCACAGGGCTCTCAGGACACCACTTAGTGACATCCTGACTTTTAAGACCCACGTGCGGAGTGAAACTATTTCCCAAAGTATAACAAGAGGGTATAATAAAGCAACTAAATGGACAACTTCCAACAATAGCCACGAATGCATATTAAAATCAATTCTGCCCAAGCAGGCAGGACTGAGTTTTCATCGGTTATTACTTTACCTGGCTTTGCACCTTGAAATTTTCAGTCACATTTATAAAATGCCATGAAAGGCTACAAGAAAGCAGTAAGGCTGAAACGTCAGGCAAAACCAAAAGTTGAGTAAAATTCAGCGTAGCTGGAAGCATTTCTATGTAATCTTAATTTACAATTGGTCCTGCAAATTTAATTATGATGATTTTATACTATAAAGTCGAAACATGAACCGACCAGAGTAGTTTCTAACTGTCCAGCCTGAACAAAATCCTGTGAGACAAACTCCCACATTAGCTGGAGAGAACTGCCTTTCAGGCAAGACGAGGTCAATATTATTCAGGGCCCAGGTGTCACTGAACTGTGATCAGCAAAGCCCAGGTTCCTCCAGATTAAAGCCCCCCCATGTCTAGCCCTCAGAGGCCTCCTTCTGGTACCCCCAAGCTTCCTCTTGCTCCCCCTTCCCCAGCATCTCCAGACCTTCGCCTAACTCAGGTCTCTTTTACTCCAAACCAGCTGCTCCTCTGGGAAATTGAGTGATTTTTCCACCTTTCAGACCTCTATCTCTCTGTCTCCTCTGACAGATCTGACTGACACTTGCCAGCAAACTTCAGAAGGGAAAGAAGGAAAGTTAAAGAGACAGCATGGTCACATTTGTCTCCTCCCATAGAATAATAATTAGGCAGCACATCACTGTTAAAACGAAAGCTCAGCTCTACCATCTCACATCTAGCACTGAAACAGGAGTCAGGCCAGACAGAGTTCATTAACTCCAGCGATGTTGGACCAGGTCCCACAAATCCCTTAGCTTTTTGGTTGTTATATGTTTGTTTGTTCCACTCCTCCTTCACAGCATGCTATACAAAGATTCACTCTCTTAAAGCAGTTAAAATTTAATAGTTAATAGCAAATGACTCATTCCAAAGGAATCTAGTGGCCGTGCCAGTAACAGATTTTAACTTAGTTAAACTGCAATAAAGCAGCACACTGCAGACACATATTTCAAAGCCCGATTCGATTATTCTTATCGCTAATGGCACAGCAGAGAAGGTGCGAGTTATTACTCAGAGCAGAGTTCTGAAAGCCAGTTGAAAAAAGAAATTTAGACGCTGTTTATGGATGCTAGTTTCAGGCTGCTGCTTCTTACATGTGCAAAGCACCGAACACATGTTTCTAATGTAACCGATTAAAGTAGACAGGAAGCATCTGAGATCAACCACAGCAGCAACTTATTAATCAGCAAAGAAGCATTTTAACCTTTTGCCAGCAAAAAAGAGTCGCGTCAAAGAGGAGCACTAGGGCTGGATGGAAGGGACGAGCAGAGTTTAACCCAACTTCAGCTCTTATTCAGCCGCATATTTTGATTCGCCTCCTCCTCCCCTCTGCAGGGCCAGGGACGCCTCTGGGAAGCGGCACCTCGCCCAGGCCAAGCTCTGAGGCTTCACCTCTGCTCTCCGGCGGCTGCTGCGGGAGCGGGGCGGCACCGGGGGGCTCGGGGGTGCGGAGGAGAGGAGCTTCCGAGCGGGAACGGAGCGTCCAGCTTTAACCGGCACCGCCGGGAGAGCGCCGGGCGCCCTGCGGGGATGCGGGCGGGGAGCGCAGGGCAAGGGGAGCGGCGGCAGCCCGGCCCGTTAGGCGGGAGGTACCGCTCAAAGCTCCCCGGTACTCCCGGGGCCTTCCCCTCCCGCCGGAGCCGGGCTCCCTCACGCCCTGAGGCGGCCGCGGAAGCGGGGCCGGCGGGCTCCCTCAGGCCCTTGCTCGGGCCGACGCTCTCCAGCGGCTCCCGGCTTCAACGTTTCCTGGCCCCACCGGTTCTCACCCACACTGAGTTCCCGTCCCCCAACGCTTCACCGGCGACCCCGGATACCGGCCCCGCTCCGCACCTACCGCTGCGGCCCGGCGGCACCTCAGGCCTCCTCAGCGGCGCCCCGCTCACTGACAGGCGGCGGGCCGGGCCCCGCCCCCTCCCTCCCGCCTCGCCCCGCCCCCTCCTCTCCCTCTCAGCCAATCGCCGCGCCGCCTGACGGAGGGACCACGCCTCCCCCGCCCCGCCCCACGGGTTTCCCAGAAGTGGGCGGGGCTTCCTCCCAAGCCAGTTCCCCGCTTCCTCCCGGCGCCGCCGCCCCCCCCGCTCTGCGCATGCGCCTGGGGGGGGGGGG
>QJSC01020333.1:191398-206377 GCA_003697955.1 Calidris pygmaea | reverse complement strand
GGGGAAGGGTTTGACCCTGAAAGAGGGGAGATGGAGCTGAGATGTGGGGAAGAACTTGTTTGGTGTGAGGGTGGTGAGAGCCTGGCCCAGGTTGCCCAGAGAAGCTGTGGCTGCCCCATCCCTGGAGGGGTTCAAGGGCAGGTTGGAGGGGGCTTGGAGCAAGCTGGTGTGGTGGGAGGTGTCCCTGCCCAGGGCAGGGGGTGGCACTGTGGGGGCTTTAAGGTCCCTTCCAACCCAAACCGTTCTATGATTCTTTACTGTTACATCTTGGTCCCACACCCAGGTTCTTGTACTGCTCCAGGCTGTCCCCCTGCCCCAACACCTCTGCCACCCACCCTGAGAACTCCACTAGCTCCTTCAGCACTGCTGTGGCACAAAGTAACAAAATAACTATGTGCAATTCTAATGCAAGTTACTAATTTTTCAGAATAAAACTATGATAAAGTGTTGGAAATATTCATGTATTTTCTCCTATTTCTCATATATGGTGGGCAGGGCTACTGAGAGACAGGAAACCAGAAAAGCAAAGGCAGTCAACCACAGCCCAGCTGGCGATATGTCACCTCCAGTGCTGTATCCAGTTTTGACTCTGGGCATCCTCTCCTGATGTCCCCACCTCCATCGGCATCTGTGCTCTCCCTTACAACTCTGCTGGTCTCCTACTTTCAAAGTCTTACTCCTTCCATCCCTCCATCCCTCCCTCCATCCATCTACTCATCCATTCACTCATCCATCCCTCCATCCCTCCATCCATCTATCCCTCCAACTGTCCTTGCATCCATCCATCCATCCATCCCTCCATTCCTCTCTCCCTCCCTCCATCGCTCCATCCACCCATCCATCCCTCCATCCACTCATCCATCCACCCATACCTCCATCCATCCCTCTCTCCTTCCATCCGTCTCTTCCTCCCTCCCTCCCTCTCTTCCTTCCTCCCTCATTCCCTCCATCCATCGCTCCATCTATCTATCCATCCCTCCATCCATCCCTTCCTTTCCCAGTGAAAACCCTGCCCATTAGATCACCCTCACAAACCTCAAAGCTTTAATTCCCTCCATTTTTAACTTCCCAGGAGAAGGACGACCTTGGTGGAGGGACCCCAGCTTGGCACGGTCCTCATCCCTGCTGCCATGTGTGAGGAGAGATGGAGAGAAGTATGTCCATGGTTCCTTCCATGCGGCTTGTCCTCAGAGGAGAGTGGGCACAACTGCAGGGTGAACAACCAGAGCTGGACATCAAACAAGGTACAGGCATTGCCAAAGTCAACTCGGCTACAACACCGGACAAGAAGAAGACATTCCTCCTCCTGAAACAAAAACACCTAAAAAGGAGAAAGATTTCTTTGACCAGGTTTGACAGCTAAATGGGGGGAGGGAGGGCACTGGCTAAATATTTACAGACAGATCAGGGGGGGTTATTGCAGGCAGGCAAACCGCAGCTGAGATTAGGACCTGGCAAAACATGCGAAAAAACCAACCCCCCGAGTTATCTTTGCTTTCCCGACACAGAGAGTGCCCTGTGCAGAGCGATGCGGGAGCGAACAGGCACCATTTATCTGCGCCGATAAATAAACTCGGGGCCTGTGGTTTTGCTCTCTCGGCAGCTTCCGTGCCCGTAAATGGGATTTCTTCAGGGGACCCGCAGGAGGAAACAGGCGGCGCCTCTTGCCTCATGGTCTTGGAAATTCTGGTAGCAACAATTTGGCAGAATCCTCCTTCGGCAGAGCACAGGATGGAGCAGGGGCAGAACACAAAGGAGGTCTTCACGCATCCCAGGCTTTCTTCCTTAAAGCCCTCGTGCTCCGGCAAAAGCTTCTGGCTCAGGCTCTGCTTACGAAATTAATGATGATAAATCAAAAGTGTCAGGGACTGGAATTTCTAATCAAATTAAACCAGACTGTAAAAAAAAAAAACCCCACCCTATAAATGGAAATGGGTTAAAAATTCAAGCCGTCATTTGGTATTAATCTTACAGGAAAATGCATGCAATGCTTTAAAGTTAATTATGTATTAATCTATTACAAAATAGCAAAAGCCCTTAAAGCTTGCTGTAGGACAGGGATTTTGTGTCCAGGTAGGATCCATCCACCAGTTAAAAAGAGACTTCATACCGGATAAATGGCAAAGGTGGCATCAAGCCATGTCCCCGTGCTCCCCCCTCCAGCTCTGTCTGCCCCACACCGGGGATCTCACAGCCCCCACCATGTGTGGGGCACAGCAAGAGCCACAACACGCCAACCCTCCTGCTCCTGCCTGCAGAGCAGTCACCCACACTTCTGCCTCTGCCCGGGGAGGAGGTGATCACAGAATCACAGAATGGTTTGGGTTGGAAGGGATGTTAAAGCCCCCCCAGTGCCACCCCCTGCCCTGGGCAGGGACACCTCCCACCAGCCCAGGTTGCTCCAAGCCCCCTCCAACCTGCCCTTGAACCCCTCCAGGGATGGGGCAGCCACAGCTTCTCTGGGCAACCTGGGCCAGGCTCTCACCACCCTCACACCAAACAAGTTCTTCCCCACATCTCATGTAAATCTCCCCTTTTTCAGCTTAAAACCCTTCCCCCTCCTCCTATGGCTCCCCTCCCTGATCCAGAGTCCCTCCCCATCTCTCCTGGAGCCCCTTGAGGGATTGGAAGGGGCTCCAAGGTCTCCCTGGAGCCTTCTCTTCTCCAGGCTGAACCCCCCCAACTCTCTCAGCCCCCCCTCCCAGCAGAGGGGCTCCAGCCCTCCCAGCATCTCCGGGGCCTCCTCTGGCCCCGCTCCAACAGCTCCATGTCCTTCTGCTGTTGGTGGCCCCAGAGCTGGAGGCAGCACTGGGGGGGTCTCCCCAGAGCGGAGCAGAGGGACAGAATCCCCCCCTGGCCCTGCTGGCCACGGGGCTGGGGATGCAGCCCAGGGTGCGGGGGGTTTCTGGGCTCCAGCGCACATTGCCAGGGCGTGTGGAGCTTCTCACCCACCAACACCCCCAAGGCCTTCTCCTCAGGGCTGCTCTCCATCTCTCCATGCCCAGCCTATGCTGATGCTGGGGGTTGCCCTGACCCATGTGCAGGACCCTGCACTTGGCTTTGCTGAACCTCATGAGGTTCCCATGAGCCCGTAGATGACCTTTAAAGGTCCCTTCCAACCCAAACCATTCTATGATACAGAATCACAATCAATACCTGCAAGGTGGGTGCAATGTCTCAGCCTTCACAAACTTTTTCAGTTCCTCCACTTGCTCCTTGGAGCGCTGCTCACCATGGGCCTGACCCTTCTCTGATGTCACTAATGCAGGTTGGAGCTGGTGGTGAGATCAAAGCTGCTCGCTGCAGGATTGCACCCGAGAGGTGGGTCCATGACCTGTCATTCTGTCCAGAGAAGCTGGTCCTGGGGCTGATCCTGGCTGTGGAGAACAGCCTGAAGGGTTAGAGCTGCAGCTTCCAGCCCAGCACCCGGCCTCTGGACTTCACCCGAAGCAGTGGTTGTTGGTTCCCCACCGCGCGCACGGATGGACTCACACGTCACTGTCTGGCACTGGGTTTTGCAAAGCCGAGGTGCTGGTGTTGATGGAACATTCTATTCACTCGAGGAATCCAGGAGCAGCAGCAACAGAACAGTCACGGCTTTGAAAAACACACACCGAGAAACCCCGTGGTGAATCTGCTGGATCTTCAGACAAACAAATCCACACTCTTCAGAGGAGCTGGAATTAGTGCCAGGGCTCAACCAACCCATTCCCACACTGTTTCTGTCATCATAAACCCGTGTCCCTCTGGTTTGACTGACCTCTCCTCCCTGGGGGGGGTCATTAAAATGGTTCCCCGTAGGGCCATCTGTCACCCTGAGGCTGCCCGAATTTGTCGGTCACTTAAAAAAATGAGAAATGAGTCAGTGCAGACTGTGACGAATCAGAAGCCTCCGAGTAGCCCCAGACGTGGGGGTGTTCCCACACAGTTTTCTCTCGTTGGGAGTCCTTTTTCCAAGATCAATATTTGAAAAGAGGGTGAAGCCCTCAGGGCAAACACTGCGGGTCTGTAGCGCGGGGAAGTGAAGGAGTTCTGCTCGATTAAATTCCCTCCATCTTGGTGAAAGTGCCCAGGATTTATCCGTGCGATCCTCCAGGCAAAGTCTGGGAGCAGCATTTAATTCATTCCTGTTAGAAGCTGGATTTATGGAGCCGAGCTTTAGGGAAGCTCTCTCTTTGGAGGTCACCATAACTTCCTATTTTCCATCCAGTCCTTTGCTGTGTTTGATGGGACATTTCTATCGGGTGCAAAATCCAGGCAAGGAGGGGAAGGGAAGGGAAACTCCTGCTGGGCTCTGGCTGATAGAGCCGGTCCTTTTCTGCCTGATGTGTACATTTCTGTTGATCAAATCAGAAGGAAGTTTTGAAGGAAAAGGAAACTGAGTCAACAAGAGCTTTCCGGGCAGCGGCATCCACGTGGCCCGAGCTCCCTCCTCGTCTCCGGCCGCGTCCCTGTCCCTCCACTGGTCGGGTCTAGAAAGGCAGGTTCTTCTTGCAGGTGGGGTCAGGACCATGGAAGAGGACAAGGTGTGTTCGGGGATGAACTTCTGCTGCTGTCAGATGCTTCAAACAGCTTGAGCCTCACCCTTGAATGTGGTCAGGAGGGACCTACCCCGACCTGGCCACAGGGTTGTGGGAATGAGGGTGCTGGTCTCCTGCTGCTGCGGCAAAAAACCAACTGGGAAGGGTTCAAAAAGACTCACAAGAATGATTGGAGGTGGGACAGAGCCACCTAACAGACCAAAGCAATGCTATATTGTGTTCGTTTAACTAAGAAAAGACTAAGGAGTGACTCGATCACAATCCAGTGAGGATTCTGTTGTTAGAGGGTATTTATTTTAACAAATAAAAGAATAACAAGTGCCAGCAGCCAGGAGGAGAAAGGAGGCAAATTCAGGTGAGCAGGAAGAGCAGGAAAGGTTGGATCCTCTTCAGCAGTTGGATCCTCTTCAGCAGTTCTCCATGGGTGAAGTCCTGAAGTCAAACCAAGTGGCTGTCCAAGCTACAGGCTTGGCCATCTCCCGCGGTAATTCCTGCGTTAAAACAAACGACTCTTGCCACAGCATGGCATGGCAGCAGAAGACAAACTAATGGCCGTATCCCACCCCTGCCTTGTGTCGTGTTACGCTGCAAATGGGTTTGACTCCGAGACAAACTCTTCGTTTTGGCTCATGTAACGCCAGATGAAGAGAGCCCTATTCATCGACGGGATCCCAAGACGCTCTTGCAACAGACATCACGGGGAAAAGTTGTGGCGCTGCCAAGTTGAGATGGGAGCCTTGTTTTGCTCCCCGTACACACAGGCTTAGACATGCCTCAGCTGATCAGAGAGTTATTATAGATAAGAGCAACAACTCTCGTATTAGATAGAGAGCAGCTTCTACCTGTGAAGATAAGGAATAGCTTCTTCTTTAACATAAATACGCAAGTTTAAAAAGTCACTTCTAAAAAAAAAAAAAAGAAACCGATTTCTTTCTTAAGAAAAACAGGTCTAAGGAGAATATAAAGCATCTTTCATCCCTTCCTGCCCACAGGACACTCATTCTCCCCCCTGGCACCTGCATTCTCAAGATTTCTGGATAAAGGAGCCTGAGCTGGCAGACAGGACTGGGCTGCATCAGCTGCAGCCCCACGTATCCCCCCCAGTCCTCGGGCTCAAAGCAGCGTTTCTCTGCCCAGTTCACCAAAGGCTACTGGCTATTTTAAAAAATCCGAAGAACACTTTTGCCAGTATTGCCATTTTTAGGACTGATCCCTCTGCTCCTGGGCTTTGGGAGCAGCGTCTCTGATACCTCCTCTGTATTTATCCAGTTGAGTGCAGACCGAAAACCAAATTGCTGCAGGGTCCACCATGCCCAAGCTAAGGAGCCACAGCCAGCGGGGTGTACTCTCTCGCCCACCACAAATGCAGTATCTCTCACCTGGATTCATTCCGTCCATGAGCTGCTCCAGGAGCTGGACACTTGAATCATCTGTCCCCACATGGCACGAGAACTTGTTCCAAGGTTGCCTGGAGCAGCTCCAGGCTGGGGCAGGGATGGGGTGAGTGATGGCAGATGGCTGGCCAGGCTCTCCTTCCCCCTGCTGCCACTGCACATCTCAAACAGGTTCTGTCCAGAGAGGTGGTGGAGTCTCTGTCTCTGGAGATGTTCAAAACCCACCGGGACACATTCCTGTCCAACCTGCTCTGGGTGACCCTGCTCTGGCAGGAGGTTGGACTGGACGGTCTGGAACTGGCACTGGCCCAGGTTGCCCAGAGAAGCTGTGGCTGCCCCATCCCTGGAGGGGTTCAAGGGCAGGTTGGAGGGGGCTTGGAGCAAGCTGGTGTGGTGGAAGGTGTCCCTGCCCAGGGCAGGGGGTGGCACTGGGGGGGCTTTAACATCCCTTCCAACCCAAACCATTCTATGATTCTGTAATCTCCCAAGAACCGGCCCTTTTCCAGCAAACCCTCCTGGTTTCCTGCAAGTTGCAGCTTCGGGACTTTCTGAACTGGATGTTGTCTCTGGACTGGAGCTTATCACCCTTCTGTGGGAGCTCCCATTTTTGGAGACAAGCGCTCAGGAGGGGACTGCAAAGTCTCTGTGACCCTGCCGGGGTGTGTTCCAGCCTTGCTGCACACACAGCAGCCACTCTCAGGGCTTCTCTGCAGGAATTAATAGTGCTGCAGAGAGGAATTAGAATCATAGAATAATATGGGGTTGGAAGGGACCTCTGGAGACCATCCAGTCCAACCCCCTGCCAGAGCAGGTCCACCCAGAGCAGGTCCCACAGGAACGTGTCCAGGTGGGGTTTGAATGTCTCCAGAGAAGGAGACTCCACCACCTCTCTGGGCAGCCTCTGCCAGGGCTCTGCCACCCTCACAGGAAAGAAGTTCCTCCTCATGTTTGGGTGGAACTTCCTATATTCAAGTTTGTGCCCATTCCCTCTTGTCCTGTCACTGGGCACCACTGAAAAAAGCCTGGCCCCATCCTCCTGACACCCACCCTTGAAGTATTTATAGGTGTTGATCAGATCCCCCCTCAGCCTTCTCTTCTCCAGACTGAAAAGATCCAAGTCCCTCAGCCTCTCCTCATCAGAGAGATGCTCCAGGCCCCTCATCATCATTAAATCATCATTAATCATTATTAAATGGTTATTAAATATATAAAAATATTATTAATAAACTGTTTAATATTATTAAGTATTAATAATATGAAATGCATAGTTGTTAACTATATTAAACAGCACTTGGGTGTTTTCACTGGTGCAGCAGGGTCACCGGGCCCCGCTGGCAGTGCCAGGAGGGACGCCCAGGCTGGTCACGGTCATGGTCACGGTTACGCCGCCTGCCCCTTCCTGGCGTTGGTGGGTGCCTGAAAAACAAGCAAACCCAACCAGCGCTCAGGTCTCCCTTCCAAAAACAATTACATCATGTTGAAGCCATCAAGCATGTGATTTCCCAGCCCTGAAACTGAAAGGAGCCTCTCTCCAGGAGAGGGAGAGAAGCGGCGCAAGGGCCAGCTGGGATTCAGGAGGAAAGGCTTTATCCGCTCTCCAAGGAGAGATCTCCTCTCCAGGCAGGACCCTGCCCTGGAGATGGGACCTCTGAAGCACCACACCGGAGGACAGCCCTCCGAGAAGGAAAACACCTCAAACGTGTCATCTGTCTTTCTATTTTGAGCCCATTTCCTGGGAAATTGGCTTATTTCTCTCGGAGCTGTGAAAGTATTGATGCGTGTTTCCCAAGAGGCGGCTTGGGTGGGAGCAGAGCGGGTGGACCTGCCTGGTCCAGCGTGTTAAGGCAGGGGGATGCAAGGCCATGTCAGCTTGCTGAACCCCATACACCACATTCCACCTGGCTCCCGTGGGGCAAATAGTGTCGCAGAGTCCCACGGCAGCAGGACCAGGCTTCTTCTGCACCTCCGTGCCTTGTCCCATTTTCCTGCAGCCCCGTGATTAGGGGGAGGGAAGTGGAGGTGGGGGGAGAGCAGCTCCGCTCAGGCGTTGAGAGCCTGACTCAGGTCCCACGTGGACATCTCACAAGGATCCCCTTTGATCCCTGCACAGCGAGGAGGCGGCAGAAACAAGGGCAAGAGGCCACAAAGGCTGCGGAATAACTAGTCCCGGTGAGGAAACCCACTGGGAACTGGTGTCTGAGACAAATCCCAGTCTCGGGAGACTCAGGTGGGCTTCCCCAGCCGGGACGGGCAAATTTGCAACTCGCGGAGCCCGGCTGGGAGCAAGGCTTCCTGAAACCTTCAAGCTCCTCTTTCCTGAAAGCGGGTTTCTGCGGATTAGCAGATGTCTTTGTTGGAAGGCTGGGTACCCGCCAAGGATTACTGTAAACACTTGGCAAGGTGCGGGCTCTTGGCACCGGCGCTGGAGAGAGGAGCCGCCGTTCACCTCGCCGAGCAGCACTTTGGACGTTCACACTCACAAATAAGCTGTTAACGGGAAACACGGGACGCAGAAGAACTCTCACCCCTGAAAAATCGGGTATATTTTGGTTTTCCCACCTTTTTGGCCAAGGAGGGGTAAAGGAGTTAACTTGTCCATTTACTGGGGATGGAAATGGCTGTTCCCAGACCTGTGAAGTCCCACGTGGTTGGACACAGTCCCTCACGATGGCGAGTGTAAAGACAGCATCTGCCTGGTGCCGGGTGTCAACGCAAGAGAAGACCACAACAGAAACTCATAAATCATCTAGGGGCTAATCCAGGCCTGAGTGGCCGTGGCCAAGGGCTACTGTCCTGGTGTTGGGAACAGCCCACACAGCCCACAGCCCTACATCAGGAGAGCGCTACGAGAGAAGGCTGAGTGGATGCTTCTGCTCCCTCTTGGTCAGCATCTTGTGTGGTTGTGCCACAGTGGGAATAAGTGAGAGCCCAGGAGAACTCCCTCACCTAGGGATGGGGTAAGCAGGTCTGCAATGGATTTGTCCACTCGTCAGCGCTGCAGGGTTCTGTGTTTTCAGGCATGATGCCTGCAGGAGCATCCCGTTCAGCTGTGACCCCTGAACACCAAGGGCCACAGAACCACAGAATCACAGACTGGCCATGGTTGGACCTCTGGAGACCAGTGCAACCCCCTGCCAGAGCAGGTCCACCCAGAGCAGGTCCCCCAGGAATGTGTCCAGATGGGTTTGAATGTCTCCAGAGAAGGAGACTCCACCACCTCCCTGGGCAGCCTCTTCCAGGGCTCTGCCACCCACAGGAAAACATCATGTTGAGATGGAACTTCTTATGTTCCAGTTTGTGCCCGTTACTTCTTGTCCTGTCACTGGGCACCACTGAGAAGAGTCCGGCCCCATCCTCCTGTCACCTGCCCTTTAGCTATTGCTCAGCATCAATGAGATCCCCTCTCAGTCTGCTCTTCTCCAGCTGGACAGCCCCAGGTCCCTCAGCCACCCTTATACCCAGAAGAACTGACTCTGAAGAAGACACCTGGGTGATGCAGGACAGCCCTGGATAGCTCGTGTTTGAAGAAAAACATTTTATAGAAGAGGTGTGCAGCCCTATTTCAGACTGTCAGTGACTGAGCCTGCCAATACCTTAATGAGTGGCTCCAACAATTAATTACCTTCCCCGTTAAAGATGTGTGCTGCGTTTCCAGCTTCGATACGCCTCAGTTGGCCAACAGCGCTGGCTTGCATGTTTCCTTTCTCTGCCAGATGGAAGAACCCTCCAGTGTCAAACTTCTGTTCCCCCGTGGGAACTGCCAGCGATCCAGTCTTTCCTGATCCACGGGTAGCACCACGGGTGTGGGATCCCAGTCCCGCTCCAGATTCCCCAACCTGCCAACGTGAGCTCCCTCATCCCACCTTCTAGGTCCCAATTTCCCCATCCTCTGTCACATTTATGCAGTAACCCCCATCCTATACATAGGACCTGTGTGCAGTGCTGCGCCCCGCCATTTCAGAAGGATGTGAAGGTCCTTGAATGTATCCAGAGGAGGGCAACAAAGCTGGTGAGAGGACTGGAAAGTGTCCCATGAGGAGCGGCTGAGAGCTTTGAGTTTCTCTAGTTTGGAGAGAAGGAGGCTGAGGGGCGACCTCACGGCTCTGTACAGCTTCCTGAGGAGGGGACGTGGAGAGGGAGGTGAGATCTCTCTGAGATTTAGGGAAATTCAAGGTTTAGGTTCAAAGCTGCATCGGGGGGTTCAGACTAGACATTAGGAAACGTTTCTTTTCCAAGAGGGAGGTCAAACCCTGGAAGAGGCTTCCTGGAGAGGTGGTCAATGCCCCAGCCCTGTCAGGGTTCAAGAGGCGTTAGGACAATGCCCTTAGTAACATGCTTTAACTTGTGGTCAGCCCTGAGGTGGTCAGGCAGCTGGACTGGATGGTCCTTGAAGGTCCTTTCTGACTCAAACATTCTATTCTTTTCTGTCTGCCCTTCATTTCTGAGCCACACCAACGTATAGATGAGCCTCCTAAGGACTTTCTCTTCAGCCGCATCCAGCTCAAGGGATGGAGGTGGCACCGGCCTCATTTACAGCCTCCGGCTGCCACGCAGTGCGGGTCCGGACAGGGTCCCCATCGTCCCTGTCCCCAGACACCTTTATTCCCGGTCCTGTCCCAGGCTGCTGGGGGTCGGGGGTGCTCGGGGGTGCTGCTGGCAGGAGCACACCCCGTTTCCCGATTGAGTGGCTCCATCTAGTGCTTGTCCTCAGCCTGGTGGGACAGCGTGACCCTGGCCCCGGCTCGCTGTCGGGGTGGGGTGGCCAAGTGAGGACCTGGGCCAGGCCAGGACCATGTTCAGAGCTCGACCCTTGGAAAGGTCCCAGTTCCACCATCTGTGATTTATATCCCTGCAGGCATCATGGGGGGGGCAGAGACAGGTGGTGCCGAGGAGGAGGAGGCTGCGTAAGCATCTCCTGACTCTTAGTGAGGATGAAGGCTACCAACCGTGCGACACGCTCTCCTGGCCACCCCGAATACGGGATAGTGTCAGGAGGAGAGACCAGGACGCTGGGGAGCAGCGGAGGGGTCTGGACCTTTTCTGATCACTTCTTGGACTGGTAGTGGGAGAAGGGAGATGGGACAAACCCCTACTGTGTGTTTATATCAGGAGCTAATGACTTCCTAAGCACTTCGGGTGGTCTGGCTCTGATCAGAGCATGGTTGTAGGACAAGAGAAGTAGAAGGCAGTCAACAGGGACAGGGACGCTGGGGAACAGGCGCCTGTACAGGATGGAGGGCAGTGCGGTGCCCACCCTGCCCGTCCTGCCCGTCCTGCCCACCCTGCCCGTCCTGCCCGTCCTGCCTGCACAGCTCAAGAGTTCCCAACCCTGTAACCCCAAAGAGAAGTGGGGACTGTGGTGGGGAGACTGCAGGAGTCGCTGCCCAGGCAATGGTGAGACTCATTCCCTCCCCACCCAGATGTTTCTGGCTTTTTGTAGAACACAGCAACCCTGTGCCCTCTTCTGGACTCCTACTACCTTAAAGATTGAACTCCTGCTCTTCCCCGGAGCTTTCTGCAGAGAAAATGTCTTCATTAAGGATCTGGACGGTGGGGTACAGTGTTCAGTGAGGACACAAAACTGGGTGAGTGGCTGATGCACCGGAGGGTGGTGCTGCCATCCAGAGGGAGAAACGGGCTCTTTACAGGACCTTCATGCAGTTCAACTCGTCTTTTCTTTTTTGTTTTCCCCCTGGCCCTCGGGTTCTTCTAGATCAAACTTGCCACCATTTCTGTACCAGAGTTTATCTCCTTGCTTTGTTTTATGGCAGCAAGGTCTGGCTGCTTCCCTCATGCCCACAGAGACATCGAGGAGGAGGGCAGGTGGGGCTGGGGGGGCAGAGGCCAGGTCCCTGTCAAAGGGGTTCACTCTGACTTGGTTGAACAACACCCACCTCGATAATTTCAGAATCAGAGAATCATAGAATCGTCTGGGTTGGAAGGGACCTTTAAGATCATCTAGTCCAACCATCGACCTAACTCTGATAAAAAAAAAACAAACCAAAACAAAAAACAAAACAAAACAACAAAACACCAAAAGAAAATCACACAAAAGAACCCCCCACATCACTAACCCATGTCTCTAAGCACTATGTCAACCCATCTTTGAAAACCTCCAGGGATGGTGCCTCAACAACTGGGCAGCCCATTCCAAGGCTTAAGAACCCTTTCCGTGTAAAAATCTTTCCTAATATCCCACCTGAACCTTCCCTGGCGCAACTTGAGGCTGTTTCCTTTTGTCCCATCGCCTGTTCCTTGGGAGAAAAGACCAACCCTCACCTCTCCACAACCTCCTTTCAGGTAGTTCTCCCTGCAACTCTCTACTACTCTTCTCCATCTGAGCCCACCACAGGTTTGCTGGTCACAAATTCCGGTAGCCAGAAGTAGAGTCAGACAAGTCCAGAGCACTGGGGCCAGTTCTGGGCTCCCCATTTCCAGAAGGATGGGGAACTGCTGGAGATGGTACAGCAGAGGCTGCAAGGATGATGAGGGACTGAAGGATGATGAGGGACTGGAGCATCTCTCTGCTGAGGAAAGGCTGAGGGACCTGGGGCTGTTCAGCTGGAGAAGAGCAGACTGAGAGGGGACCTCATGGAGACGCTGAGCAATAGCTGAAGGGCAGGTGGCAAGAGGATGGGGCCAGACTCTTCTCAGTGGTGCCCAGGAACAGGACGAGGGACAATGGGCACAAACTGGGACACAGAACATTCTGTCTGAACATGAAGAGGAACTTCTTCTGTGAGGGTGGCAGAGCCCTGGAAGGTGGTGGAGTCTCCTTCTCTGGAGACATTCAAACCCCATCTGGACACGTTCCTGTGGGACCTGCTCTGGGTGGACCTGCTCTGGCAGGGGGTTGGACTGGATGGTCTCCAGAGGTATCTTCCAACCTCGACCATTCTGTGATTCTGTGATTCTGTGATTCTGTGATTCCAGGGCCCAGGGAAAACTCTTTCATTCCGACCTAGTTGGAAACACCTGAGGTGCACATCCAGGACCTGTCCTCAGCTGTTATATTTCTTTTGAATCTCTGCTGAGCTACACCCGGCCTCTAGTCCTTGATTTTGGGGTTTTTTTTTTGTTCTCCCCCATAGCCATTCTTAGCTTTCCCAGGAACCGGGGTGCAGAGGAACGCGAGGTCATGGCTAGCAGACTCTGCTGAGCTTGGCCATGGTTGACACATGTCTGGGACTGTTCTCCCCCAGCCAGGAGAGCTCCAGGCTGGAGCTGCTCCGCTCGCTGAGGTCGGGAGGAAGCTCGTTAACAGCTGCAACACATTTTTTAATGACTGATTGGGAAAGTTCATGCCCTCAGGAGCCCTTTTGCTAGGATGGCACGATGTGGGATGACAAATAGATGATTGTCATATGGAGTTATGCTGATAGCAGGCAGCCTGAGTCACTCTGCCAGGGTTGGTTTTTTTTTAAGATGCAAGGATTTTTAAGATTTTGAGATAAAGGGAAATACCCATGCAGATTTTTAACATTCTTTTGGCATTGGGAGCCCAGGTATCTATGAGGGATCTTCCGAGGCATTTCGCTGCATCTCAGAGAGCTGGAAACCTGCCCTTTAAGCCAGAATTCCCACCTGGAAGCTGTGTCCCATTGCAGCTGGGTTAACTTCCACGGAGAAGGCAATACAGGGACCTTGTAATTAGTCTTCAAAGCCTTCTTCTTTTTTTTTTTTAATAATGAAATTAGGAGCTGCTATTTTTTTTGTGCTGAGGGTGAGGAGTCCTGAATCAAGGAGCCATGGTGTGGTCTGGGCACCTTCTGCCTTCGCAAAGAAGAGGGCAGGGAGAGCGGGTGATGATGCTCTGTTTTATCGCTTGAGACACCTGCAGGAAGCAGGAGAGTGGATGGATAAAGCAAACCCAATATATCACCCATTCTCATGGAAGCAACAAGTTCAGGGGCTCTTAGGTCACATCAGGGTTGAGAAATTCTGAGGGAGTTGGGTATCTACGTGGTGTGACCCTTTTGGTTTCCGAAGGCTGGAGAAAGGTGGTTGGTCCTTCCCAAGCTCCTGCTTGGCTGCCTTTACACAGAATCACAGAATCCCATGGGGTTGGAAGGGACCTCTGGAGACCATCCAGTCCAACCCCCTGCCAGAGCAGGTCCACCCAGAGCAGGTCCCACAGGAACGTGTCCAGGTGGGGTTTGAATGTCTCCAGAGAAGGAGACTCCACCACCTCCCTGGGCAGCCTCTGCCAGGGCTCTGCCACCCTCACAGGAAAGAAGTTCCTCCTCACATTGAGATGGAACTTCCCATGTTCAAGTTTGTGCCCGTTACCTCTTGTCCTGTCCCTGGGCACCACTGAAAAAATACCGGCCCCATCCTCCTGACACCCACCCTTGAAGTATTTATAGGTGTTGATCAGATCCCCCCTCAGCCTTCTCTTCTCCAGACTAAAAAACCCCAAGTCCCTCAGCCTCTCCTTGTAAGAGAGATGCTCCAGGCCCCTCATCATCTTTGTAGCCCTCTGCTGTCCCCTCTCCAGCAGTTTCCTGTCCTTCTGGACCTGGGGAGCCCAGAACTGGACCCAGTGCTCCAGATGGAGCCTCCCCAGGGCAGAGCAGAGGGGCAGGATGACCTCTCTGGACCTGCTGGCCACGCTCTTCCTGCTGCCCCCAGGATGCCGTTGGCTTTCCTTGCTCTTCTGCTGGCTTCTCTCCTGGCCCCACTCCTGCGATGCTCCCGCGATGGCAGCTGAGCTGCTGTCCCCCAGCAGATCCCCCAGCAGGGTTTCCTCACCTCCAAGGACCAGGGACTTGCTCCATCCTTACTATGAGTGATCCTGAAAAACTTTCCCTTTTTTTTTTTTTACTTTTTTTTTTTTTTTTTTTTGCTAGCAGCAAGGATTAGCAGGAACCTAGAAAATATGACCTATGAGGGAAGAATGAAAGAATTGAGTTGTTTTTGGTCCAGAGAAGCAAAGCCTGGGGGCAGAGGAGGCGGCTGTGGACTAACTGACCTCCAGACTCCCTCGGCAGCTGCGTTTCCTGCGCCGCCGCGATGACCCCCCTCCAGTAAATAAAAGGCTGCCA
>QJSC01020333.1:106146-180418 GCA_003697955.1 Calidris pygmaea | reverse complement strand
GGGAGCGGAATGTGTGAGGGGGACTCCGGTGTGAGGAAGGAGATGGGGGGACACCCCCACCCCCCCCCTTTCTTCATCGCCTCAGGGGTGGGAGGGCTCGTCTTCCCGCTTCTCCCTTCACGGATGAGGTTGGGGTGTGGGGCTTAAGTGAGGTGAAGGGGAGGCTCTGAGGGGACGAGCCGCCCCCCCACCTTCCCCTCAGCCCGCCTGCCCCCCCCCTCCCAGCACCAAAGAGGGGAATTCTGTCCAAAATCGGGACGTTTCGGGGAGCCCAGCGGGCACAGGGTGCGGGCAGGGAGCACCCAGCCCTGCTTTTGGTCCCACACGGGCTTTTCTTTGCCAAACTTCCCTCATCTCCTCGCCTCCCCCCTCTGGCAGGTCCCTCGCCCTGCCTGCAACCTTGGGTGGGAAGGAAGAAAAAAAAGAAAAGAGCAATAAAAGTTACCAAGTCCAAGGTTGCTGCGGCCCCGTAGGAGCGTTTACAGCCCTTGACCGGTCGCTGCGTTAACGTTTTGTCATCTTTATGGTTTTATTTCCCTTGCAGAGGCGATGGGTTTCGGGGAGGATCTGCCTTTTCAGCCCCGTTTCCCCTGCGAAGCGGCGCTGGGCACCAGGGGCTGCGAGGACAGACCCTGAGTCTGCCTTTGGTTTCCCGTCATAAAAGATTCATGGGAGCTCTTCCCGATAAACTCTTGCTTGTGCAAGGATTTGATCATTACCAAAGGGATAAAAAAGGGATTTATTGGCTGTTTCTCACCCATTCACCCTCCCTAGTTTTTCTCGGGCTTTACCAGCCGTTTCTCTCCTACCACTTGTGTTCTGGAGATGGTTGAAATCAGTAACTTCTCAGGTCCGTGCGGTTGTTGGATGCACCTGAGAGCAGCTCTGGCAGTAGCCGTAGGAAGAGAGGTGGGCTAAGCTTCCTCATATTGAGAAAGGAGAAAAATAAGCTCTTTCAGGCAATTACATTGTCTCCTCTAGATTAAATCTGTGGATACTGAGGTCTGTATCAGCCTCTGAGCGAGGGGAATCTTTGCGCTACACAGGGTGTACCCGTCTGCTGTGCTGCTGCAAGGTTGGGGCTCAGATCCTGGCGGTGTGAGAGATAATAATAACAACTGGCGTATTTGATACTATTTTTTCTTTTCTATTTTGGATTTCTATTTGGGTGAGGAGGGCATTTGTATATAAATACAAAGAAAAACCATGTTGTGAACAGTTGAGCTTTGAACATGAGGAAATGTCAGATTTAAGTAAATTTTGCTGTGCCTCTCAAAGCTTAAATTTGCTTCTCATTTGTGTGCGCCATGACGCTCTAATTGTATTACAAAGGGTTTACAAACAAAGTCATTGTAATTAACAGGAAACTTGCATATAAGAGTTTGTTCTTGGGGTTGGTTTTTTCCTTTGGTTAATGTGTACTGTATATCTAAAGGAAGTATTGGAAACGGATTGTCAGATAACTTAAAAATGAATGTAGCTTGTTGGTTGCGTTTAGGAATCAAATTAATTAATTGAGAGGTGCTTGCACTGGTGGACATAGATAATTTTGCATGCTGATCCTGTCTAAGAATGCTGTCGGACATCCCTGCTGTATCTAACACATCTTCAGGTGTCCCTTTAACTCCAGTGCCTGGGTCACTGGAACTCAAAACCAGGCCTTTCCTTTGTGACACCGATTCAGACACCGGTTTCTTTTGCACGAGTAACACGTGCGTTACTTTGGCCGCAGTTTTTAATTTAACTTTTAATTTGCAGTTCTAATACAGTTAACTTTTCTAACCTTGGTGCTGTCATCCCCTGACGTTAGGTTTGTCTGTGCTGGGACGTTTGGGAAAGGGAATCTGAAGGTACCAAAAGTGTGGCTTTTCAGTAAAACTGCTAAACTCTGCTGAGCCCTGATGGATGTTGCCGGGAGAGCGGTGGCCCTGGCCTGCTGACCCAGCCTTGCTCCTGGGGTTGCCACAAGTCTCAAGCAACACTTGCTTCTCTTATTTTTACTGCTTTGGGGACGCTAATTAACTCCCAATGCTGATACATTTTAAATGATGTCAGACCCAAATTACACCCGAGGCCGTGACCTGTTAAAGGGTTGATTGTGTCACGGTGTGTTTTGTCACGTTGCGTGGATGGCAGGAGTCGCCTTTGTGCTCGTCAGGGGCTGAGCAGAATGGAGAAATTGTTGCTTCTCCGTCATTAACTTCAAGTGACGGGTTCGTTTGGTTTGCACTTGGACGGGCTCCACCCTATTCCATAAATCCAGCTTTCTGCCAGAGCTATTTCTGTTCGGGGTCACTGGCTGACCCAAGACGGGTTGTGCTGGATTTAGTTCCCAAGTGAGCCCAGATGTGGGTGGAATTGAAATCATACCAGTTTCGGTGCATGCAAGGATATTTCCCCAAGGATGTCTCTAGTGGGAAAAAGAGAAATGGTGAAGTTGCACTTTTCATTACTGTAATATTTGAGTTTAGTGGTGTTGACATGGGCTGGATTAGTGGGGCTGATTTGCTTGTCGAGGTGAGTACCTGCCTGGGTGGGTGGATGAAGGCAATGTGAATTTACTACCTCATTTCCCATGCCCTCTTGTTTCTAGGTCCGTGTAGTGATTCAGCAAAGATATCATAGTTAGTGTTTCTTCATGGCTATGTCTTACAACTACTTAATAAACTGGCTGTCTCATGTGGACACTCAAGCAGTCGCGGCATGTTACGCATTAATTGTAAATAAAAGTCATCCGGTCCTCGAATTCCTTCGTTCTGAGTGGGCTACCAGCGTCTGGTTGTGATTCTTAGTCACCAGAATAATTGAAAAAAAAAAGAAAAGCAGGACTATTGGAACAGTTGGTGTGGGCTCAGTAGCTAGCTTTGTTTTGGAGAAAACCTCCCAAGCTTTAACAGACAGTGGTTCCTGAAGTGGTTGTAAGTATGAGTTATTATTTGAGCAATTTGCACTTGAGCAGATAGTCTGGCGTTCCCTTTAATCAGTTCCCCGTTAACCTTTGTGGGCAGGTTGATTACTGCAGGAGTAGTTGGCATTTCAATTCCTATCACAGGATGTAAGATTAATTGAAAGACTCCTTAAAACAGAGAAACTTTTTAATGTCAAACAGCCCTCGGGTCCCCTTGCTGGCAATCAAGGGCTAGTATTTAGCTGCCCTCCGACTGTTACCTGCCTGTAATCTGAGGGAGAGTGAACGTCCTGCTCTGGAGTTGTTAAAACATTTCCATTCCAGTGGGTGGTTTTGACTTAACGTGAGTGTGACTGTCCCACAGCAGGTGGAGTGGGAGGGTGCTGGTGGAAAGGGAGCAGTGCTCTCGCAGGAGCTGCTGGCCTTTTGCAGAAATTGTGGCGCAGATGAAACCCGCGGCGTGAACCTTTGCGTAAGAGAAACACAGAACCGTGCATCACCTCGTTTTTCAACACGCCCTAATGGAAAGTTCAAATGAAAGTTATCATTTTTGATTTGCTCCCTTGTAAGGAGGAGGGCAAGAAGGTTATTTTTCACATGTATGAGGTATTGTTTAGTATATAATTTCTTGTATTATCCTGCAAAGACCATTCATTTATCTTGATAAACAAATAAAAAAGAGCTTTTAAAATGGTATTTACGGCATGCAAAGCGTTAGCTTGATTTCTTGACTTATGTGTTCTGCAGTCTTAGTGATAACTTCAGGAATAACTTCAGACTAGCTTCTCCTCGCAAGGTCTGGAACGCTTTGCAGGGGAGGAAGATGTGATCCGCACCGTGCCGGGTGGTGAGATGATGTGGGGGCCCGACTGTGGATAAACCTGATGCGTCTTAATCACTGTAAGTGGAAAGCAGACAATTACGTATCACAGCACAGAGTAGCATTCAGGGTGGTCCCGTATGAGCTGTGTGCTCAAGGTCTTTCTGTTCTCACATCTAATTCGTGACCAGGTGCGACTTGACTCACCTTTTCCTGATTTCTAGCGAGTTGCTCATTTTTCATAAGCATTGTGCAAATCCCCTCCTGGGAGCACAACAGATCTTTGTCACAGTCCTTAAGGAATTCAAGGATGCATGAAAGGAAGACTGTGAAAGCACATGGTAAGGTGTAATGATTGTAAAATGAATTTGGGGTTGTTTTCCTCTTTTTTTTTTTTTAACTAGTTCCAGCAGGAAACCAGATGTGGAAGGCTGTACTTGCTGCTCAGATAGCTCCTGGTCATCCCAGCCCACCTGAGCCTGAGGATGTGGTGCGCAGAGCTACAGTTGTCTCCCTGCACACATTGTGATTCCTGAGCTCTTAAAGCAACACTTAATAAAAGCACAGTTCTGCATTTAGTTAAAATATGCAAAAGTGTCTTTATACTTTTTCTCAACTCTTTCTTATAGTGCAAACGCCAGCATTTTCAAAGCTAGCCTAAGTTAAAGCAACAGTGCTAAATTCGTATTTATTGCAGATACTTTTGAAAGACAGATAATATTTGTTATGATTAATAATATTTTTGGTATCAAGAATCTGTAAAGAAAATCTGGTTCTCCTCTGAGAATTTTCTGTAAGTGTTTGCTGTGTGGGCCAGGGTGAGGCACGGGCTGTGGTCCTATAAAAAGGTTGTAGCAAACTGAGACAGGGAATTGGGCTTCAAATCTTGAAGGGATTTTCTTGAGACAGTTGTGTGTAGGCTATATCATTCAGACCTCTTCCTTTCTTCTGGATGATGTAGTGGGTTGGGTCTGTAGTATCTGTCAGTGTTTAAAATGATCTGGTGTGTGTTTTGGATGAGTGGTGTGAATGGCTGGCAGCCTCTTGGCTTTACAGCACCCTCTTTTTGGATACAAGAAGCTGAAGATGGTGCCGAAAATGTACAGACTTCCTAAGTGCCTGGGTGACCTGAAAAGAAGCTCTAATGCAGTTGTTAGCAGCCTTTTCAGTGGGGGATACCAAAGGGTGGGTTTTCGTGTAAATACACAGATGTTCACTCATCGTGCAGCTCTGAAAGGCCAAACTTTGACTAGATTGCCAAAAAAAAAAAAAGGCAATTTGGCATTCTCCAAGTCTGGAAACTGGGTTATTTTCCTTTTATCTGTCCTCGACAGGCCTGGCAAAACATGCCCAAGTTCTGGGGTTGACCAAAGACTTTAATTTGTTCCCGTTCTTGAGGGGATCAGTGTCCCCATAAATACATTAGAAGCAATGCTTTCTCAGCAGGGCTGTGGATCATTGATAACATTTGTTTTTTCATCTATATAGCGCCCTTTCTGCCCTTCCACTGACTTAATTTTAAAGTGTTGGAGCAAAGGGTGCTGTCTATATCATATTGATGTTTTTACACCAGCTTTCTTATCTTTTGAGCTCCATCTTAAATATTCATATTTTTGGTTGAAGTTGTGGTGGGAGAGGTTTGGCTTCATGCTGGGTAGTAAAGTGTCTTTAATCCTGGTGGAGGAAACACTATGTGAATGCTTGGTTTCATTCATGCTTTCGGTAATGAAATATTCATGCTTAATAAACAAGCTTTTCATGCCTTTAAGCCATTTTAATTTCCTCATTTTAAATAGATATGAATATTTGAATTGTTCGTGTGGTGTTGAATTAAAAAGCTGCTGGGAAGATTCGGCTTTCTTCTTCCCGGAGAGGGGTGGCTGCCGCCGTGGGTGCTGCAGGACACTCCTCGCTGTGGCTTGGACAGTTAAGTCTCATCAGCTCTTCCTGGCTTCTTCAGAATTGCCCAGCTTGCAGAGAGCTGTCTTGTGTCAGAATTTGGAATGAATGGAATGAAAATTCCCCTTGGTCCATCGAAATTTGACTTACGAGCTTGGACGGGGTCCAGCTTGATCTTCGTAGATGGAAAAGGCCATCGATCTCACTTAAAAAGCAAATCCGAATGACACAAGCAGCAAAAGGGAGGCTGAAGGGCAGCTTTTGGGTTTCTGCAGGGACTTGCTGCTCAGTGACGGCTGCTACAGGTGGGCTCTGTGTTTCCCGACAGCGTTCTATGAACGAAGCATTGAATGAGACCGTGTCCCGCGTGGAGTTTGTTTTCCCTCCGTGTGTGGTGAATTTATATGGTTTGACTGAATCTTCTTTTGCCCATCTGTCCTCCCCTGACTTATGAATACCTTCTTTTCTCAGAGTGAAATTTTACAGTAGTCTTTTTATAGCAGTGTGGGTGAGGTAGTGTTTAATAATTTTAACACATGGGTGTTGAATAATATACGAGGTCAGATTTATGAATGAGATTAGTCTTTCAGGGTACCTTACAGTTTGAAATTCTTAGGCTGGTGATGCTGTGCTGCTGGTCCTGGCTTGCCAGCTGACACCGAGCCGCGTTTATGGTACTTGTCAGAGCACAGATAACAAAATTTAATTGTAGGTAGGTAGCTAACATCAAGCTGGGGAGGGACATTCATGTCACGTGGCGTCAGGTGTGAAAAGCCCTACAGAATCCCTTCTGCAACCAGAATTATTCTGAATTAGCTCAACTGGAGACGCTCCTTGTTGCATCTTTTTAAAATAAATTATTTTTTTCTTCTATTTACATGAAGGGTGGCTACAAAAAGTCAGCTGCTAATTTAGGAATTCCTCAGTAGCCTTTTTGCTTCCATCCTTGCCTCTTGTCTACAGTTAGTTTGTAGATTCTGATGAAGGCCTCAAGTTGCACCACGGGAGGTTTCGATTGGATATTAGGAAACATTTCTTCACGGAAAGGGTTATCCAGCATTGGAATGGGCTGCCCAGGGAAGTGGTTGAGGCACCATCCCTGGAGGTGTTCAAAAGACGGGTAGACATGGTCCTCAGGAATATGGTTTAGTGATTTTTATTTCCTATTTCTTATTTATTTTTTTGTTAGAGTTAGGTTGATGGTTGGACTAGATGATCTTTAAGGTCCCTTCCAACCTAGACGATTCTATGACTCTAAGTAACATCCCGAAGATGGATGTTACTTAGAGGGTCCCGAAGATCCTCAGAGCGGGCAGTGCATCTCTGTGATAGTAGAATCCTGTTCTTGGTTTTGAGTGCCATGCTTGTATAACCTGCATGGTTTTAACTCATCATCACCTCCTGAATTTCACTAGCTGAAGGCTGACTTTAAGATCTGCCAAATTCTTACAGTAAATATTAGTTAATATTTCCAGTGAGTCTCGTGGTGTTCTTTAGTCGAGAGTCCTTTGTATTTACTTCTGTTCAAAAATCTACCTCTTCAGATTGTTTTACTGATCTACTGCTCCACCGACCCCTTGCGTTCCTTTTGAGCTGAGCAAGCTTTTACACTACCTGAATGTTCCTCCTTTAGTCATATGTACTCAAATTCCTTTAGAGATGTGGATCTCGAGAGCTATTTGCCTGTTACATCAACTCTCTTCTTTCTCGGTCCCTGGGTCCTGACTGCATCTTTTTATGGAATGAAGAAATTCAGAGGGAGGGGAGAAGAAAGCAGATTTGCCTTTATGTGTTAAATAAGGGAGCTGTGTGTCCCTTTGTAGGAAATGCTCATTTCCAGTTCTCAGAAGCAGACATGCAATTTCTAGATTTCTGTTCCTTTCAGGGCTTTTTGGTTGGACCTGATGAGATCCCAGCTCACGCTGCTGCTATCCTGTACTGATGGTTCTGTCTCTGTCAAACTGACCAGGAGGGGAAGTACAGTTTTCACTGGAGCACTTTCAAATGTGAAGGGAACAGCTTAGATCTGAGAATGTTCTGTCTTTGGGGGTGAGAAAGGGGCATTAGATAAATTTTACCTCTTGAAAAGATTCTTTTTTTCTTCAAATCTAAACCATTAAATTGTTCATCAGATAACTTTTATGTTTTGCTAGGAATGAGGGGTTTTTTTCATTCCTGGGATTTGTTTCAGCTCTGATGTTCCTCTCCCCTGGCCTGTGCGGGGCCTGGCTGCTGCAAGTGGGCACGGGACTGGTCCTGTTTGTGGGCAGTGGTTTGGGTAGATAACAGATAACATCCTGCCACAGCCCAGTGAGGAGAAAAGCTGAGGTAGGAGGAAGGGGGTATCATGTAAAGACCTTTTAAATAAAATGGATAAGCCAAAGGACTCACCCCTGTCATCATCATAGATGGTCTTGCAGTGCTCTACTACTCAGGCTCATCAGGAGAAGTGTGACTAGTGCTGGGGCATAACCAGACTGGTCTTGCTTTAACTCTTGATGGTCGTGGGAGGTGATTCGACCCCTCTGCTCTGCTCTCTTGAGACCCTACCTGGAGCTCTGTGTCCAGCTCTGGAGTCCTCAGCACAGGAAGGACATGGACCTGTTGGAACGGGTCCAGAGGAGGGCCACGAAGATGATCAGAGGGATGGAGCACATCTGTTGTGAGGACAGGCTGAGAGAGCTGGGGTTGTTCAGCCTGGAGAAGAGAAGGCTCCGGGGAGACCTTAGAGCCCCTTCCAATATCTGAAGGGAGTTACAGGAGAGCTGGGGAGGGACTCTTTGTCAAGAAGTGCAGTGACAGGACAAGGGGTAATGGTTTTAAATTGGAAGAGGGGAGATCTAGATTAGATACCAGAAAGAAATTCTTTCCTGTGCGGGTGGTGAGAGCCTGGCCCAGGTTGCCCAGAGAAGCTGTGGCTGCCCCATCCCTGGAGGGGTTCAAGGCCAGGCTGGATGGGGCTTGGAGCAACCTGGTGTGGTGGGAGGTGTCCCTGCCCAGGGCAGGGGGGCTGGAACTTAATGATTTTAAGGTCCCTTCCAACTCTAACCATTCTATGATTCTATGATGGTACTTTCCATTCTGCACCCCACTTCTGACTGTTGGGCTGGTCTCATCCAGAGTGTTCTTTCTAAAAATGTACTGTTGGCTGTTGGGTGAAAATACGGCATTAAACCAGTTACGTGGTCCCCAGGCAGCCGCTTACCTGCCGTGGTATCGTTTCTCACCCTTGGATGTTTCTTGCTGTGCTCCAGGGTGTCAGTTGTTGGCTCTTACTGTCCTTCTGAGGAGTGTTGTCCCACCTGCCCCTTCCTTTCTCCTCTTGCTGACTGCCTGGCTATATTTTTATAACTGCAGTAGCCTATTGGTTGTCCTTGGTGACTTCTCTCTCCTCTTGCCTTCTGTACCTTCTTTGTACAGATGGACACCTCTGCCCAACTTTTCCCCCTTGCTGAAGTGTCTGTTCGCGTGCCTCCAGCTCTCTCAACATGGAGGTGTCTGATCTCGGTGTGATTTTACCAGCCTTGCCCAGTGAGTTCAGACAGCTGGAGTTCCCTTGGGCTGGAGCGAGTGAGCTCTTCTGGACAGCTATTCACTTGTGGTGCCTGCACCATCTCATTTGGTCCTTTCTAGGCCTTTGCATTCAAAGGCAAATGTTATTATTTCCCCTCCAGTGTATCAGACCCAAGTCTGAGTCTCATGTGGAGCTAAATCTCTTGCCTGGAGTCACCTTCACACTGATTCTTTTGCTGTCTCCTTGTCTTACGCCTTGGCAAACCCCCCTTTCCCATATCTGCTTGTTCAAAATCTTTCTACGGAGGTTGTTTTTGCTTTCTGTTTTATCTCCTTCACCTATCTCTTTGCCTCTTTCCCGTTCGACCTCGGAAACACAGCTTATCTCCTTCCAACGTTTATCAGTGTCTCCCACAGTGCTGATCTGTTAACATGTCTGGCTGAGAACTTTCTGACGAGCGTTCGTGTACTTTCCCCTCACTTGCTCTTTTTGGCATGGAAGAAATCCCATATAAATTTCAACAAAGGCACAAGCCTCCTCCTTAAATGTCTAATTTATGAAGCCTACACAAACTTTTATCATGGTAGGAGGTTTGGTATGCCATAACCGCTGATTATCATGTTGATCTGTTCAAGTAGTTTCCTGGTTCCATGCTAGATCTGTGCCCGGGGGAGTTCGTGTTCTCTTGGGTCTGGACAGAGCCTGGCCCGAATCTGTGCTCTCTGAGGTTGTTCAGGTAGAGAATAATTTGATTAATGTCATGATCTGTTCCCATTTAAGGTTGACGTAACTTAATTTGTGAAGCCTGAAGGCTCACTGCATCTTCCTGGGAAATGAAGAAAAAAAAAAAAAGAAAATGGAGCTTTGTGGCAGGACTCTGCAATGTGTGGTATTTAATGGGCTGCAAGAGATACTATTTAGTTCAGGGTAGTGTGTCTAATTCCATCTCCAAAGCATATTGTTTTCTGTTTGTATTTTTGTGTTTTCCCCTGTACACACGCAATTTATTTAGATCAAGGCAACTTAAGCTGTGTTTTGCTGGAATTTCTGATGACCTTTGAGTAAGTCTTCTGGAGTGGGGCTCCTGATGAGAAGGCTTTCGGTCCCTTTCTGCTGTAGAGCAGGTGTACATTGATACTCCTCAACTAAATTATACTTTGGGGGCACCAGCTGAAACTTTCTGAAAAGCTTCCCTTTTAATATCTGTCCTCTATTATGAGCATCAGGCTGGTCAGTGCCTTCATCATTGTACTGGCTTTTATTTATGGTGCCCAGGACAAACTCGCAGTGCGGAAACTAAAGTTTGAGCAATTTACTGCATGGTTCTGTCCAGGAAGCAAAACAGCCAAGGAGTAATGAGAACCCATATTTTAACAGCTTACTGGATGGCAGCAAAGGCTGTCTCACAATGAATAGCAAAGAAAAACAAACTAAACCAAAAATTTTTCTCTTTTCCTGCTGTATGAACAGCCCGGCTTTCTTTCAGCTCAGCTCCTCTATGGGGTATCGAGGTGGTAAAATCTGGCGTGTCAGCCTGCAAATACTCCGCTGGTTGTAAAAGCCTTTACATCACGGTTATCAAGAGCACAATGAAGCTTTCATGTGGCTAGACATCTTTTAGATGTTTACAGTAAAACTTTTGCTTTTATTCATATTGCTAAACTTCGGCTAAATGGGTTATTTTGTTTATAAGAATGAATGATAAAGTGAGTTTCACCTTCAAAGGAAAGGCTGAGCTACTGTTGTTTGAAGGCCGCTCTTCCCATGCAGTGTTTATAAAGCAACTGGATATCGAGTTTATAAACTTCCGAGGCTAGAAATAGTGCCTTCCACTTCTTAATACCAGCTGATTTGGCGTTTTGTTCCTTTTTCATCCTGGGTGTGAAGACCAGGGGAAGGAATGAAAGAAGACTCAAAGAGCTCTTAGTGTAGCTTGGGCCTCCAGAAGGATCCCAGAACGCCAGACCCTGAGCACCAGGAGCCTTTGAGTGAACTTGCTTAGAAAAATTGTTGCCCCTGCAAACTGCAGAGAATATACTCTCTTTTGTTTGCTTCTCCAACCATCGGAAAGAGGCTGTGCTGCTTTTCCTTTGGCTTGCAGGGACATAAGCACCCCAGTATTCTTTCAAAGCTGGATGTAAACAGCTCCTTGGAACAGTAGCTATTAAACTTTGTTGAAAAGTGCTTAGCAATGACAAAAAAATGTTATTTCCGAAAGGGTTTCTGTAGCACTGAAGGGTTTTTTTTTTGCAAACGAAAGTCCAAATTTACCACAAAAATGTCCCTGTAACCTCTTATAATTCAAAACATATTACTTGCTTTTCAAAAGCACAGGCAAATTACCAGGGAGACTTTCTAAAATAAGACTGAGGGTTAGATGTATAACTTTGTGGACAATGCTTCTTGATAATAAAGTGTTTCCTTTTTTGAGTTTCGTCTGTGTCGCAGTAAGAAAGTAACTTTGCTTTATGTGGTTTGTGTGCTGATCTGTTTTAGGTGAAGAGAACGTTAATGATGTTTGTGTATGCCTGCAGGCATGGCAATTTTAAAAGGAATATATTTGTTTCCCTTTTTTTCCTATTAAAAGTACCATTTATGTCTCTAGCAAAACAAACAATAGAAATCTTGTCTTTGTTCTTGTTTTTTGGGCTGTAGTGCATCCTGGCTTTCAGGGATGCAGACATTCCTAAGCTAGACATCTCCAGTCTCTGGCAGCTAATTCTCTCGGTCTTTATTAGTTACACTGAACTGAAACCCCTTTGAGGAAACGCCAAGGAAAAGTAGATACGTGTAAACCTTTTTAAGCCTGGTATAAAACTATACAAGCTGGGCTTGATGGGAAACTGAAGGCAAGTTGAACAGTTTTGAAGTAATTGGGAATATTTTGCTTAATTTTTCCAATCACTTGATAGAAAGCATGTTTTCCATTAAGGGCTTACATTTTTGGAGACTTAAAGGGGGGCTGCTTATCGTCAAAATGAGTCTTGTTTTTAACCAAAAGATTTTGGCTTCCCTGCCTTCTTTCTTTCTGGGTACCATCACTCCCTTGCTGCGGCAGTGGAGGGGTGGCCGGTGCCGGTCAGTCACCCCGAGTGCCTGAAGCGATGGGTGCTGTGGGGTCTGGGTGCTGAGTGCTCCTGCCCCAAGGAGCAGAGTTCTGGACTTCCAGAAGTATGAAGGCCAGGAAGGCGTGATGGTGGATGCTCATCTTGCTATCTGTATCATCCCCCATCAGGCAGGAAAGAAGTAGCAATGAAAATATCAATGTTTTCAGTTTCTTAAAAAACGCCTGATTGTTTTTTTTTTCCTGTTTTTCTGTTGGGTTTCTGGATCTTTGATCCTCTCATCGAGGAGCCAAGGTGGCACCTGCTGCTCACTGTGCGCAGCAGCAATTGAATCAGCTGGGTTAGATCT
Organism: Calidris pygmaea; assembly: GCA_003697955.1. NCBI lineage: Eukaryota > Metazoa > Chordata > Aves > Charadriiformes > Scolopacidae > Calidris > Calidris pygmaea. The sequence goes on along the minus strand of QJSC01020333.1, from coordinate 167,863 downwards.
TCACTGTTTCCATGACTTCTCTGAGGTGATGACGTTATTTTGGGGCTCTGGTGACACACCGTCGGCCATGATCAACTCCAGATTTGCTGCTACTGAATTTAGGGAGAAAACTGATCTTGGTCTCCTCCCAAGAGGTTTTTTTCCATAGTTGATTCGTAACCGGTAATTCAGCTGCTCTGCTGAGGGGCTGTTTATTCAAATTAGTAAGTAGACTCTGTACAGATGGACAGATCAGAGTAATTTCACTTGTTTTATTGTACAGACTAGCTTGGGAGCAGTCAAAATGTGTTGCGTAACAAACAATGTAGTTGAATCGTGGAAGCTGTGGGATTGGGTCATAATCTTTTCGAATGTTAAACTCCATCTCGTACGACATTTTAATCTTCTGCCTTTCCTGTATTGTCCTTGTATCCAGAAAAAAATAACCTAAGTTAAATACAGTAAACTTAGTGAATTTTGAAGGCATTTTGTAGCGCCTTGACTAAATGTAAGGAAAATATTTGCTAGGGTTACATTTACTAATGTACACCATTAAACCACAATAAATTGCAGGATGGAACAAATTAACAGGTCCTTACAGAAAGACTGGCTTGATCAGTGGCTCTGGTTTATGTTGTACTGAGGATGTGGGAAGCCTTTGGAGAGCTCAAACATTTAAATAGTCAGGATGGGTACTGTGGTGGTTTTGTGTTTTTTATCAAGACAGTTCTGCCTTTTCTGAAGGCTTCTCCCTACCTGTATGTCGTTACTTGTCAGAAATCTTTTTCTAATAGTAGTTCCCACACCACTTTCACACCCTTTGTGCGGTGCCAAAGGATTTTTCACCTCAGGTGCCAAATTCTTGGCTCTCTCCATGAGCATGGGAAGCCCCATAACCAATCTGGGAAAGCTCTCAGGGGGAAAAAAAAAAAAAAGCCAGCCCTCTAACCTTTCATATGTAGATGTATTGGCTTGTCTCAGGCCAAAACAGTTTAAGATAAATGAGCAGCCTCTGTTTATCTTAATGAGGCACTTGATGTGGAAGCCAGTAGCGCTAATGGCCAGATCCCAAGTAATTTGCTGTGTAACAGTGCGTAGGAAATTCGCACAATTGTGCCCACCCATCTGGTCACCACTGGGTGTCCACATGGACAGTGGGAGCCTTTGATATTCTCTCATTTTATCATTCCCTGAGTAATATTTCAGATGGTTAATTTGCAAACTAAAAATTCCTATCACTGAAGACAGCAATTCCTTTGTAGTCTTGACCTGGGTTTTGGTACTCACTGTGCACACTACCGTGTTATGAGTGCCAAATAGCCCCCCCTTTTTTTTTTTTTTTTAATGTGGGGAGGAAATAACATGAAAACCCCATCCTATCCCATATCAGTTATAAACCGTCCGTCTATCCGTAAGGACACGCGCTGGGTGGAAGTGGTGAGTGAGCAGCACTGACACACTCAACCACTCACAGATTTTCTTTCTGCTTCCTGACGCCGAAGCCTGCGGGAGATGCTGTGGTTGCTTTCAAACTCTTCAGTGATGAGAGCTAAAACCCGCTCTTAATAAGAGCGAAGACGGTTGTGTTCATTTTACTCTAGGAGGATGTATTTTAAGAAAAACAATAGTTATCGTGAGGCCCGTGAAATAAATCACAAGTGCCAGTGGGGAATGTTATTTCCCAGTCTGTAACCTTGCCTTGTGTTTGCCTCCCTGCTCAGTGCTGTTGTCACTGTCACTGACCCCCTGGGTTGTCCAGTATTAACTTGTCTTGCCATAGAGTTTTCCAGCCAAGGATTTTTCCTTCAAAACTGCATTTTTCACTCAGAGTTGGAGTAGTTTTCAGTTTCACTGAAATTTTAAGTGAACCCAGAGAAGGTGTAGGCAACAGAAGGATTTTGTGGAGCAGGTGATGTCAGAGTTCCCTTTCACAGGAACTCTAATGTGATGCAAGAACCCAGGGCTTGCAGGGGGGATGTCCCCACCCTCAGGTGCTTCCAGGTGCTGGTGCTAATGCCTGGGAACTGATTTGGCTGGAAAAAGGATCTGTTGCTTCTCTGCTCAGGATCCCCTAGAGCATTCCAGGGTGGGAACTGGTGGTACAAGGTGATGCTGGGGGTCCTGGGCTTCCTGCCCCATCAGAGAGCTCGTAGAAGGCGCCACTTGAAACTCTTTCCTGAGCATATTTGTGCTCTGGTTTTCTTTCTGGCAGAGTTATCTACGTGTCAGTCTACAGAAATCTTCTTAAGGGCCTTGCTGTTCAGCCAGCGCTTGATGCTGCAGAAGCATTGCTCATGTTACCCTGTTACATTCTGTAATTATGCACGCTATTAATCATCTTCTGGTGCTTCTGGATCCCACTGCGGTGTTTGTCACTCTTGCTTTTGGATTTCACATTTGCAGAGTGTAACTAGCCAGTCTTCATGTGGCTGGGATTTTTCTTGCTAGATTTGCCTTGAATTACATCAGAAGAGGTTGGAATAGTAATAATAAATCACCTGCCTATTAAGTAGATAGCATCTCCTCAGCTTGGCTTGACTTGCTTTCTTACTGAGTGTATTTTGGGATCTCATGAAAATTTATTTATTAGATCATACTTGTGAAGATAGTATAGCAGATTGTTTCCCTTATTCCAAATATAACCATCCTGTGATCTTAATCAACATTTGCTTTAAAATTGCCCAGCCGTCAATTCCCTGACAGGTTTGGCCAACGTCAGCGTTAATATGGAGGTGGCTTTTTTGTTATGGGCTTGGTTACTTCTTTTCTGTCTACAGCTACGACGGTGCCAGTAGAGCAGCTTGGGATTTCCTCCGAAGATGACTCATATTTGCCAGACCCATGTATAGCAAAAATAGGACAGGCCATTACAATGGGTATTATTTAGGCTACCTGCTATCTTGCCTAGTAGTCACTGAACTTTAACTGGTAGCCCTTAGCTGTGAGCTTGCTTTTCCTACCCCCATTTGTCCACCTAAAGACCCAGGTGAATTTGGATTGTGTCTCCATTAATGTTTTTGCTGCTACCCTGCCCTCCCATCTGCCTTGATTTTCTAACTGGGAGTGGGAATTGCCCAAGGTCATCTTTCCGAGAGCAATAACGTGTTATTCCTGCCACCGGCTCTACCTCTTGGCTGGTTTCTGTAGACCTCAGACTCCTGCTTGCACCAGCCTGGGGGAGTATTGGTGGTTAATTAGTGTGAAACACGCCAGTCTCGGTTTTTAATTTCCTAGATAGTCCCTGAGTAATCTCCATCTCAATGATAGTTTCGCCGTTGCAAAACTACAGCTGCAGCAAGGACCGGGTTTTGTATGGGTGACTTGCCGTGGAGCTGCAGGTCTTGGAGCTGATGGGATGGGGCCTGAGAGAACTGGGGGGAAACACTTCTAAGCCGGGAATTGTGCTGTGCAATTCCCCAGAGAGCAGGCAACGGGACTGGTCCGTACAGAAAACAGGGTCCCAGCCACTAGCATTGGGATCTCTTCCCAGAGCACATCTTCTGGAGCATCCAGAAGGAAGGTAAAAGTTCCTAATGCTTTATCCAAAGCAAGATCTTCCTGCCAGAAAATTTATTGCCAATAGCGGTGTCTGCAGTTGGTTCTTGGGTGGCAGTTCCCAGGTACTGGTGCGATGAATTTGAACACGTAACTGGAATAGAAGTTAAAAAGATTGATAGTTTCAGGTTTTTTGTCTGCTCAAGATACTCTTTCCCGTTCTTTTCCGTCCCCCAGCAGTTTGTTCCTAACACCTTTGTCCTCTGGCCTGTCTTGTCCTTTATGATAGAATCATAGAATGGTTTAGGTTGGAAGGGACCTTAAAGATGAAACTGTTTGTAAACAGTTTATTCGGAGACAGGAGCAGTCATCTTTGCTGTCTGTGTATCAGACAGGAGTTTCAAGAGGAATTGCCTTTGAAATGAATGAGAAGGTTAAATGGGAGGCGATTGTTTCCACTTAGGGATTAAATGAGCAAAGCTAAACACTAGGGCCTAAATGAAAGTGTGAGCTATGTATTTCCAGGGTGAAATTAGCCCTGTTGGGATGCTTTTTTGGGGATTCCATGATTTGCAGAATTACTTCCTAGTATTTACAGGTATTACTTCCTAAAAGGAGATCGTTATCAATGCTTTAAGTGCTCCCTCGGGGCTTCAGCAACAGGGTGACCTGTAGGAAACCGAAACAGGTTCATTCTTCTCAATTTAAATTCCTTCTGTCAAAACAGGAATAACACTTCGGCTAGGGAAATGGTTTTAGCAGGATCCTGTCTGCTCAGTGGTGGTCCAGCTTCCCCCGAGCCGGGTTGGTTGTGTCACGGGGCGAGATGGTGCTTTTTCAGCCTGGGGATGATTGGAAATACTCCACCCTTGAGCTCTCCCGCTCCTCGGCTGCGCGTCCCCGGGCGGCTGGCAGGGACGGAGGTTACGCCAGCGCCTCGGCTTGCATAACCCGCTGCATGGGCTCACCAGCTCCGGCAAAACAGCCCTCTTGGACACACGCTGCAGCGAAGCAGTGATTAATCGGGGAAAAATTTTAACAACCTTAAATGGCAGTAAATTTATTTTGGCAGGTGGAGACTGAGAAAGTCACTGCTGCCATGTGGTGGATTCTAACCCTTCTAGCTCTGAAGGGTTAGATCACATTTTATCTGCCACAGCACTCTCTCGTGCTGTCTCCCGTCTCAAACTTTTACCGGAGCAAGAGCTTCAGTACTGAAATCTCCTTTTTTACAGAAATCTTTCTAACGTGTTTGCCATCCATGTGAGAATGTGGAATGATGTTTTTTCAGACCCTCACTAAACATTGAGGTAGCACTGCTCTTTTCTTCAGAGAATGCAATGCACATGCTTACAGATAAAGAATAAAATACCCCTCTGAATTGATATGGTGACAGCTATAGCTTTATTCTAAAGCTTGTCTTTTCGAGGCTTATGAACTGGCGTTGCAAATAACAGTGAATATCTTCTGTGAGACTGGATGGGCTAAAGGGATGTATCAGCCTGCCAGACTGAATTTTTTGAATATTCTTGTAATATTATTTCTGGAGGTGAAAAAGTAACTTAGTTTCCCTGAAAGATTTCTTTAATAGTGTCCTGGGTTAAGACTGGAGCTTTTTAGGTTTAGTGAGACAGTAACCCACATGTAAAAGATCCTCGAGAAGTGAATGATAAGGGAGAATTAATTGATAATTTTAGCAACATTTGAAATGTGAATTATTTTTGATTCAAAAGTTCCAAATTCTCAGCAGCTCGACTGTTATGTTTTATTTTGAACAGGAGTTTAACAGTTTAGTTTTGACTTCAGGAGTAGGTTGCTGGCATTTCTCTTGTTTAATCTCTCCTTGTGGGCCAACAAGAATTATTGTTGGGGCATCCATAAATTTCTTGGAAGTTTGTTTATTTTACTGAGGCTCTGTTCAGAGCAGAAAGCATTTACTTGAACCTAAGTTTTCTATGCTCTAGAGAACTTTCAGCCTGTCTCAGATTGTAATGGTTAGGTAGGGGGAGTAAAAGCAACTGTTGAACACTTATATGATGTTGTTATTGCCCGAGATGTGAGACATATGCAACCTGCAGTCCCAGTGACAGCACTGGTTTTGGTTATGGAGATACCCTGTGCTCTTAATTCTTTCTTTAACCAGCAGAAACCATTTATGCTGTTTTCTTCCCAAGGCTGTACTGAGAGTAGTCAGCAGACAGGGAGCTACACTGAAAGACCATGTGTTAGAGTGTTTTCCTTGGGAAAAAAAAAAAAATAAAGTATTTTATACAGTCAGTCTTTCTGCAAACAGTCAAGTTGTTAGTCTGGCAGGATGTAATTCCTTTTTCCTTAGTAGTTTGATTTCCTTTTGGCTGGTGTGTGCTTAAACTTGTCACTAGCCTTGTGCTGAATTGGTGTTGACGCTAAGGTACTTTTTTTGAGTAATTCAAGGGAAGGATATTTGTGAGAAGATTGTGATTTGCTTTTTATCTGTAGTAAATGCAGCTAGCAGGAAACTTAAAAATACTAGCAGTATAGGCCCATCTGTACGTAATTTTCAAAGTCACATTTTATGGCCACATATGATAGTTGTAGTTCGTAGTGCAGAGAACCAGCTGGCAGATGCTTTTACTTGTGGGGTTTTTTTTAACAAGGTATGAAGGCATAACACATCTGAAACAGCTGAGAGATTGGTACGGCTTAAGGAGTTCATTACGTTTACTTAAATTCTTAAAGCAACTCTAATTTAAGGCATGTTGATTTCTTCTGAAAGCTTTTGTTAGTTTGGATAGAGGCCATATTATGTAAGATATAATTATTTGGCAACCAAGTGGTGATTTTAACAAGGAAACAGTTTCAAGCTTGATGCGGTCTGTGTTGTGGCAGTAACATTCAAAGTGTCAGTGGGTGCAGGAGTGAGACACGGGTGAGGTATGTTTATAAAGGCACAGTTTCCTCATTTACTGCATCGCAATAGCTGTGTCTCCTTTCCCTCCAGTTGCCTTGCTGATGGGTGACTATCCTGAGTGCCAACAGTCAGGAAAATGAGAAAACAATCAGAAAAGCTGCCTGTTTTCACGTTATTCAGAGTGCTTTGAGGCTGCAGCTCCCGTGTGATGGTGTCCTGTGGAACAGCTCCAAGAGGTGCCACACTCAGGGGTGCAGCCCAAGAGAAATGTTTTGTGTGGCATCACCCGGGATGAGCTGGGGTCAAGCCTGCCATCAGAGGTGTGTTCAGAGGATCAGAAGGTCTAGTACTGCTGGCTCAATAGCCACAGCTGAGGGGTTTTTAAATCCTTTTTCTTGATATTGAAAATAATTGTTAAGAACCTCCTTAAATTCCCTTTAACCAGCTGCTTCATTTTCCTTGGGTTTTTTTCTTTGCCCTAAATGGAGTCAAGGCAGTCTGGAATAATGTGTGTGGAATCGACAGGGCATTTTTTACTGCATACAGTTTTCCTTTGGGATGACCTTTAAGCCTTGTGTTAGTTGCGTTTCCATTTAGGGAATCCTTAAACTATTGGATATTATTGGGGGGGAAGGGAGGAGGCTTAGATAAAATCAGAATTTTGAATGTTTGTTTACTGATAGTAAATTGCCTTCTTGTGTGTCCTCCAGAACTTCACACAGAAAATACTATAAACTGGACTTTCGGGGAGGGGACAGCAGAGGTGGCAGCAGAAGCAGCGCTTGGGGTGAGAGGGTCCGTGGGGCAGAGCGGGGACATTCGGAGCACAGCAGCAGGTGATGGCAAAGGGCTGGTGCCCTGCTCATCTCCAGCTCAGCTGCAGCAGGAGAGAAGAGAAAACCTCTGCCACTGAAAATGTTCTGTGTTCCCTGAAGTCTGCTGGAGATGCAGGATTTCTCAAGATCCTGGACATGCTTTTGGAGAAACTGTGCCTTAGTGCAGCACCAGGGAAGGTTCTGGAGAGCAGCTCCTCATTGGGTCATTCTTGAGCTCTTCCTCACACATTCAAATTCTGGGAAAGCAAAGCTTGATGAGAAGTGGATTGTACCAGGAGCAGCTGAGGCTGTGCCTCTGCTTGTCACTGCATCTTGGAGTTTCACACTAGTGCCTAATCCTGTTTTGGGAACTTACTTCCCCTTCCTCCTCGTAACTCACGTTATGATTTGTACAAACTGTTCAGATGATGTTGCACTACTGCGTAGAACATAAACTGTAGTTTCCTCTGAGTTCTCCACCATTGTATCCATGCTGGTGACCAGGGCATGAAGACTGTTCTGGGGTTCAGTCGCTGCTCTCTTTGCAGCCGGGGGCATCTGCCCAAGAGGTGGCTCATCCCACCCAACCCCTCCTGCTCCATCTGTGCCACCTCCCTCCCTGGCCCAGGAGAACCTGGCAGGAGCAATCAGGGATAGTGCTCTGCCACAAAGGTCCCTCTGTCCTAAGAAATAAGAACAGTCTGGCATTTCAGTTCCGTCCCTGTGAGAAAGTTTCACCGAGCTTCTCGGCCCTAGGGCAAAGTAGGGAATGTTAGCGCCGGTGGAGGGATTAACTTGCTAAAAGTGTTTGCCCTGTTTAAAGTTTTTATGGTTCTTACTCTGCAAGGTGGCATCAACAGGCATCTTGGGAAGGGTGAGATTAGTATTATATGGTCAAAATACTTGTCGTATATTTACTACGGATTTATCAGACCCCAAAGGGATGAACCAATCAATGGGTTGCTGACAGACCGGCCGCACAAGCCTTGGACAAGGGGTTGATTTTCAAGGTTATGTCCCTTTTACTGAAGGTACCAGCCTGGCACAGACATATTTTGCTATGGAGAAAGGTGCAGGTCTTTCTGCTGGACGTTTTTGTGATCCCCAGTTTACTGGAACTAGTTTACAGCTACTTCTATTGTATTTGTTTCCTTCGGATCTATACGAGATGCTTGTTCTTTTAATGTCCTACTTTTTATTATGATTATATATTGCGAGTGCCAGCTGTGAAGGAGGCAGTGCCTGTAATTAAATTCTGCCGGGGAGTGCCTGGCAGCGTGTGTCCTTCTGTAATGGCAGACTTTTTTATTTGAAACAGACTTTTGTTTGGATGCCTCACTGAATAACCTGTCAATAGCTGAAATAATACCTTGATCCCAGAGTAAGAGGTGCTGCCAGAAATCCTGCTTGCTCGTCTGGCTGGTTCCATGGTCACAGCTAATAAACTGTCTTTGCTCACACTGCAGCTCGTTTTGCTCCCAAATTGCCCTTTCTACTATAGATGTGGTTGAATTGGATTAGTTACTGATTAATGTAATCACGGAGTCATGGAATCGTCAGAGTTGGAAGGGACCTCTAGAGATCCTCCAGTCCAACCCCCTGCCAAAGCAGGGCTGCCCAGAGCACATCACTCAGGAGCATCCAGGCGGGGCTTGAAGATCTCCAGAGAAGGGGACTCCACACCCTCCCTGGGCAGCCTGTTCCAGGGCTCTGCCACCCTCACCCCAAAGAAGTTCTTCCTCAGATTGGAGTGGAACTTCCCATGGTCCAGCTTGTGCCCGTTGCCCCTCGTCCTGTCCCGGGGAACCACTGAGAAGAATCCGGCTCCATCCTCCTTCAACCCACCCTTTAGATAGTTGTGAACATAGATGAGGTCTCCAAATGTAATATATACAAACAACTGCTTGCACTGCTCTTCCGAGCCCCAGTCTGTCCACTCTTGGGGTTATCTCATTCCTCCAATGTTTTTTGTGAAGCTGTGAGCTTCCAGGGGTGTAAGGATGGGAACACCAGTGCAAACCACCTGCCTGACTTCTGGCTGACCATGGCTAAAAATCCCAGCCTAGCTGGATTTTTCTCTTTGCTTGTGACAGTGGTGTGAGGACAGTTGTGTCTAACAGTAATCCCTCTCCTTTTTTTTATTTTTAATAATGGTGGGTACAATGGGAGGAAGAGAGAGGAACATGAGGGGGCCATGAACCGATTCCAGGTTCATGGATGAAGCAGCAATAAAGGTGTTATTATGAATGAACAATGGCTCGTAAAGGGTTGCAATCTGCTAATGTAGGTTACTGGGTTGATACCCTTGATTTAATAACGGTTCTTTAATCTGTTTAGATATTTTGACAGTCCTTTCAGTTTGAATATGAGAAATTGGTCCCTTGTGAATTTTTAATTATTTCTCTGGGTCATTTTAATAGTTGCAAAACCTGTCAAATAAGACTCGGCTGCACAACACCCTGCTCTTTCTGATCAACCTATGGAGATAACAGCCTCAGTAATTGCAGCGGTGGTGAAGTAATTGTCATTCAACAAGTTGTAATTTGAAAATAGGTACCACTGCTTGGCCAATGGGGTTGTGTAGTTTAGAAGCTTTTAAAATACTACCTTCTGACACCCTTGTTTTCTTATAGGCTGTTTATATCTGATTAGCCTGTGATGAAAACATCACACGTGCTCATCTTCTTAGCCTTTGCGTTACAATTACACATTTACGCAGCAGTCAGTACTGTGGGGAAGCTGAGAAGCGCAGCAAGAGCCTGTGTTTAAATACCCAGTCGCACACTTCTGTGCGGTTTTTGAACGTGCCATCTGGTGCGTGATGTGTGTTGGGGGGTGTGTTAACAGCCGGTCAGTGCGTTGTGAAGCCCCTGGTATCGTATGTTGTGTTAGTTTGCCCTGCGGAGGCTGCTGCTAAGGAGAATAAAGGACTGTCTGTTGATGAACCGAGGAAGAAAGAGGTGTGTTGTGCAGTCTCACCTTGCTGCTCGTGCCAACGGAGCTTAGTTCTGCATTCTCTGAGATCTCTTTGGAAACAGAGTTAAAGCAGGTGATCAAGGAGGGGCTTCAGGAGCAAAGCCAGCTGAAAACCCAGTTAAAACAGGAGTATGAACGGTGCCCTCCTTTGGAAGGGCTCATCCGTAAGCAAGGAGGCCAGCAATAAATAATCCAACAGAATCCCAAATTTCTGAAAGTCTCCCTAGTTTGTGGAGATAATGTTTTTTGTTGTACGTATACTGTTAACGCTGTTTAACACTGAAATGGTGCTTTATGTTGTCAGTAACCCCTGGGCCTTAACACTGTCTTCTTTCCCTACATAACGAGGGGGATGGGTGGGGCTTAAAAACAAGATAGTCAAGCAGCAGTAAGTTAATGTTTAGTTTTTGTAATATCTGTTTTATTTCCTGTACCTTTAATCCTCAGTTGCCCTGGAGTGGATGATCTGGTTGCAAATTAACCACACCATTGATAAAGCTCCATTCAAAAGCGGCCCCGTCCCGGCAGAGCCCAAGCAGCCCAGGTGTGGTGTTGGGGGGATTGCTCCCGTGCTGCTTGCGGGCTGGGGAGGCCGATCACCGGCTTCTCATCCTCTGGAGCTCCAGCTCACAAAGCTGTGGAGCCGAGGCGGCTCTACACAGAGCTGGCTTTTGCCTCTTACTCCCCTATTCTCAGAGCAGGGACCCCAGGGAAGAAGCTGCAGAGATGTCCTAGCAGGAGGTGAACCCCACTTCTGCACCATGGACACCATCCAGGAGCTAGTGATGTTCAGATCTCTTTATGAAGTCAGTGGAAGCCTGGTCAGTGCAGCTGATGAATCAGCCCCAGCATTTCACCTGTCTGAATGTCTGTGTCTAGTGGAAGGCCTGTGGCAGGGTGCTGGTTAACCCAGATGCAGGCTGGAAATGGAAGGGGTCTCTCGAGGGGTTTGGCAAGCTGGCTTTGTCCTGCAGGGGTCCTCACATTAAAAAAATGCAATCTGCCCTACGTGAAGGTGCCCTGTGGGAGCAGGCGTGGTGTGTGGCACAGAATGTGGTCTGTTGGAGAGCTCTGGGAGTGTGGGTGTGCAAAAAGTTGAGAAAGATCCCTCTCCTGGGGCTGCTGCAGGTGCCAGGCAGCGCGGCTGGAGAGACCCCTGCTCGGAGAGACCCCTGCTCAGCGAGCAGGTAGCGAGGACCCTGAGCTGCTTGGCATCAACCTGAATCTCCCCGCAGCCGGTCACAGAGATGGTACAGATGTTGCTGAGGTTGCCTTTGTGTAAAAGCAAGATTCGTAACATCAGCGACGGCACGAATGGAGGAGGTGGTGCTCTTCCTGGATCACCTCGTGGATGAAATCCAATTATACAAAACGCTGAGCCATTCATTTACAGATGAGCGATGTGCTGTAAATTGCAAGGTCATGGATCAGCGGGAGAGGAGGATTAGAGGATGCACATGCGCTGCGTGATACTAGTGTGCTTCTAGAGAACATTCATGAGGCTCAAGGGTGCTCTGGGAGGAGATGCAATCAGTAAAGACAAGGAAATGTTGTCATGACTTCCTAAAATATTAGCAGGCTTCTGTTTTAATAACTATAAACAGTTTTGTTGCTCTGTGTTTAAATAATAGGATAAATTAGAAGAAACGGGGATGGTTATTGTGATGAAGAATTACTGGTGGTTTGTGGAAGGACAAGTTTGACTTGTTTAAATTGAAAGTGGAAACAAAGCACCAAACCTGGGCTGATGGAATTACACTTTGCCTGTTATCTCCTCTCCCTCCAGCCTTCCTTCTCACCCTGCTTCTGCTCACTTCCCCCTAACCCAACCAAAGAGGAAGAATTTAAGGAATAACACCGGTAAAGCAGCACTAGGTGGTAGGGGGCACATCGTGAGTTACCGTTGCTGGCTGTTTGCACAGGTTGGTTGGTTTGTTTGAACATACTGGTCCCATTTTTTAGGACTCTCACTGAGTGTTTGCAGAGGCCGGGCAGGAATCCTTGCTCCTGGCACACTGCTTTGGCTAGTGGGCACCTATTGTTCTCTTCTCCAGCATGGGATGAGCTGCAGCCCAGCTGAGATATTTCAGGGTGAACCGACACTTCAAGTGGTGTTAAACTGGTTTCGATCCCTGGTATGTTGTTGAGGTTACATCAATGGATTTGGCCTAAGGAAAGGATTTTTCTTCTCTCAGGTTACTGGGGAGTTCAGAAGGGGTTTTCAGTTGGCATTTTCACTGCTGAACTCTAATTCTTTTAACACTGAGACAGATTTCACTACGCAAGCAAGTAGCTTCAAAAGATGAAGCCTGCTTGCATGACAGAAAAGAAGAAATAATTCGGTGGGTTTTATCTACTCTGACCTGGGACTTTGAGAGAAGTGGAGATAGTGTTAATAACTGTCCTTATTTCCTGGCGTTTGCTTATCGGCATTAATGACCTGTGCACCTGTGCACCGTAGCAGCAACTTCTCAAAGGTGCTGATTTTTCTATATGTAGGACCATTTCCTTACCTGGTGAGGCGAGTCTGTACTGCAGTGACCAGGCCAGAGAATGGGTGCTCAAGACAAGTGTCAATATGAAGTGTCAAATTCCTTTGTTCTCTTTCTCAAAGGACAAAGATTTGAACAGGAAATAACTGAGCTTTATTTCTTTTCCTGTAAGTCTGTCTTGAATATATTTAGGAGGAAAAGAGTCATTTCATAAATACATTCCGCTCTCCTTTTGACAAAACCAGGATTTGTAGTAATTTTGTTGGCACTGCATGAAAGTGCTGTGAATGAAACGCTTGAACCTTGGTCCTTATCTGCAAGTCCATCAAACCAGTGCGTTGTATCCCAAAGCTGGAGATGGATTTTCTTACTGGGTTGTACGAGTGGTCATTTGAGTCAGCAGATCCAGTCAGAGCAGGCCAGAAGAGTGGGTGCTGTATTTGCTAGGAGGAGCCTTGTGTAAATGTAAACCTCATTGGTTAGTTGTGTATATATATATACACACACAATATATATATATACATGAACGACCATGGAAATCCTGTACTCCCTGTGGCTGCTGTTTGTACACACAGAGTAACGTAGTAGGGACTTGCAGAAGTCCTTGGAAGACTGGCAATGGATCCGTTTCTCTCATTCGTTATTGTCCGCTGGAAGGTGATCGCTGGGTGTTGGGGAGCTGATATATCAACATTTCTCAGTTTACTAATAATTAGTAATTTAGTACCACCTATGTTATTCCAACTGTACAAGTATTTATGAGAGATCCTCACTGCAGAAGAGACCATCAGATGAACGTGGGAAGGAGAATACAAGCTTCTTAACTTAAAAAAACACAGAAAAAATCATATAGAAAAGAATGTGTCCATCTAACAGATAATTTTGCATATATTTTTAAAAGGTTTAAAGATTGATAGTTTGTGAATGCCAGACTTGTTGATTCAAAGTGTATTTCTTTGGGTTTCATTGCAGTGTGTTGCAGTTCCACAAGGGTTTAGGAGCTGATTGCTCACAGGAGGAAAAGAGAAACATAGCTGCTTTTGGAGGAGGATGTGCTCTGAACTGTTAATTAGGCTGATTTCTAAAATAAAGATTAATCTAAATAAGGCTGATAGCAAAATTAATTTTAAAACCTGGGCTGCTATTATTGGAAATAACCATTAGCTTCAGCTGCACAGTGTCTGTCACAGCCAGGAACGGTGTTTGGAAGGGCCCTGAGGAGGTCGTTCCCATTTAATGCCCTGCTTTACATCGGCCAGCAACTGTCACCTGTGTCCAAAATGCATGTGATAATCCTGGAAATAAGCAGTGGTGCAGCTCTGCTCTGTGCTGCTGGGTCTGAGTGTGTACATAGATCTGTGTGTATGCACTTGACCACCCCTCTAAACTAAAATTGTGCTTTCAGTAAATAATTACTGGCTGAAAACTTTATTAATAAACTTTCTGATAAACAGTGTAGCATTGCTCTGACTTTTGGGGATTGTCACTAATGCTTATTACCCAAAAAATGATACTTCACAGAAGTAGGAACCTGCCTGAATTCTTGAGCTGATACGTCATAGAATCATAGAATGGTTTGGGTTGGGAGGGACCTTAAAGGTCATCAAGTTCCAGCCCCAGGGGCTGTCCAGTCCAGGGACACCTCCCACCAGCCCAGGTTGCTCCAAGCCCCCTCCAACCTGGCCTTGAACCCCTCCAGGGATGGGGCAGCCACAGCTTCTCTGGGCAACCTGGGCCAGGCTCTCACCACCCTCACACCAAACAAGTTCTTCCCCACATCTCATCTCCATCTCCCCTCTTGCAGTGTCAAACCCTTTCCCCTCCTCCTAGGGCTCCCCTCCCTGATCAAGAATCCCTCCCCATTTTAAATAATTTCACAGGGCTCTGAATTCCACTGGCTTAGAATTCAAAATGCAATGGTGTGGTCAAAGTCGTATCGCCTTGTGGAAGATGAGTTTTAGATCTTTTACAGGTTTATCTGCATCTTAATTCTGAGCGGTATTTGCTCTTTCACAGTATTATTTGAATAGCCTTTCAGCTCCTGAGTGGGAGCTATCTTGGCAGAAAAAATATGTAAAATCTAAAGGAAGTAAAAGAACACAATCTTTCCGGTGATAATTTAAAACGATAAAGCAAGCAGCCTGTAAATCAAGTAATCTGTTTTAATAATCAAACCATCTAAGCCTTTTTCCATATTGCTAATGCTCCCCTTGCATTATCATTGTTTAACAAGGCAGTACAGTTGGCATTTAGAAATTCACTCCTTTTGCGATGAATGATGAATGCATAAATAACAGCACTCCCACTGCTCAGCTGCTTTTCCATTCAGAGAATGGAAAGTGAAGTACTTCAGACTCTTGTGCAGATTCATTTGCTTATCTTGCCTGTCCTACCCTGTGCTTCCATACCCACGAGGATGTTGGAAGAGTTCCCTGGATCCATTCCTTCTTCCCGTTTTGAAGTTGTCCTTTTAGTGAGAGGGGAAAAAGATCCTGATGCTGGATCTGCCAGGTCAGTCACACCCATGGCTTCCACTGAGAGCGCTGCACTTGATTGTAGTAAAAAAACCCCACCCTTTCTTTCTAAATCAAACTTTCTGTACAATATTAGTTGCTCTTTAATTTGAAGAACAAACCTTGTGTATTTACTAGGCCTTTTCAGCCCCGATACCATACATTATCTCGTTTCTATAGGGCTTGAGGGTTTGTCTTCCAGGGCACCTGCTGTTTGATTCCTGCTACCAGGGCAGAGACGGAGAGATGGTGAGGAGGGGATTTCACTGCAGTTCTGGTTCAGCAGAGGGTACAGCAGAGGCTACAAAGATGATGAGGGGCCTGGAGCATCTCTCTGATGAGGAGAGGCTGAGGGACTTGGGTCTTTGGAGAAGGGAAGGCTGAGGGGGGATCTGATCAACGCTTGTAAATACTTCAAGGGTGGGTGTCAGGAGGATGGGGCTGGTCTTTTTTCAGTGGTGCCCAGGGACAGGACAAGAGGGAATGGGCACAAACTTGAGTATAAGAAGTTCCATCTAAACATGAGGAGGAACTTTCCTGTGAGGGTGGCAGAGCCCTGGCAGAGGCTGCCCAGGGAGGTGGTGGAGTCTCCTTCTCTGGAGACATTCAAACCCCCCTGGACACGTTCCTGTGGGACCTGCTCTGGGTGTCCCTGCTCTGGCAGGGGGTTGGACTGGATGGTCTCCAGAGGTCCCTTCCAACCCCGTTATCGTTCTGTGATTCTGTAATTTGCAAATCTACTTTTCCTTTCCATTGCTCATGGCTTTTTCTTCATTTTGGCTGGCTGGAGTTGGTGGTGTCTGTCCTGCAGGGAATGGTGTCAGTGATAATCTGGACGTGGGGTGGCTGAGCTCACGGCTGTCCCCTCACTTGTCCCTTCAGCAGACGTGGCAGGAGGGAATCTTTGGCAGAGGAGCTGGATGGCAGCTGTAGGTGGAATGTCTTCATCTGCTGCTCTGAGACTCAGCAGTTTGTCTGCCGAAGCCCTTAGTTGGTCATCAAATGTGCTGCTCGGACAGTTTGTGAGCCAAAACCACAAGAGCTGTGTTAAGTCACAATATGCTGTAAAACACATAAATGTCTAAAGAAATCTGCCTGGTTTCATGGCTGGAAAACAAACAGTCCTGTTTGAGGACAACATACTCAATGTTTGTGTTGAGGTGAGACCGTGCAGGTCACTGTAACAACTCTAAAAGAAACCCTTATTATGCAGAAACATAAATCATATTTGTGCATTATTTGCCTATTTTGCATTATTATTTTCGCATTATTTGTATGACCAGTGTTAGTATAAATAAGACATCTAGTGTTTTTTTGGATCTGATGTTACCAAAGGACTAAGCAAGCCTTTTGGAGTGCTTGCCGATGGCGTACTGTATCTTAATGCTGCAAGATGATTCTTGGGTTTTTTTGAGCCCTGTATCAAAACAAAGCTGTATTCAGGAGACTCCAGCAGCGATCACAGACCAGCACTGGGCACGAGCTTCACAAATGCAGAATATTCCTTTACAGCAGAACAATGAAGCATCTGAATGTCAGCATCTCATGGCCAGCTGACTGCAAAAGGAGTCTCCAAGCGTCCACAAAGAAAACCTGTGAAATGCTGGGACTGCACCTTGGCACTTTGGCTTGTGGAATAACTAGAGGATTAGTTAGATATTGGTGCAAAGTTCTGTTAATTGTGCAATGTGTACAGAAAATTGGGAAGGTGGTATAGCATAAGAAGGAGCTGGCTTAGAAAATAAGGTCCCAAGTCGTCATTGTCAGTTCAGTTGGTGATGTGGGTTCAGGTTCTGTGTGTTTATACGAGGATGTTGCTGTGTCAGGGGCAGCAGCAGCGACGGGAATGGTTTTGTTTCCTGAAGTTACCGGAGAAGGTAGGAGGAAGTAACAGGGCATCAGTCACAGTCTTTTGTTTTTCTGCACGTTTCTTCATCTTTCTGTTGGGTTGCAGGATTTTATAGTTCCTTCAGTGTCCCTGGAAAGAAAGGTTGTTACTCAGAAGTATAAGTTAGTCCTTGTCTGGGCACTGTTCAGCCAAACCTGCCGTTGCAGAATTCCTGCACCGCTGAACCGGGGCGAGGAAGTCAGACGGTATCTTCCGCAGGATGCAGATCTGTCCAGCCACCGGTCATTAGTCTGGCTTTTGCCTTTTGTGCTGCAGTTTTGTCTACTGATGCCTTTGAAGGTCATGTACCCTTTAACACAGCAGTGTTAAATCGATGAACAAAGCTCAATTCCCAAAATTGGAGGCTGAGATAATCCTGGTGTGGCAGGTCACAGGTAATGTGGGCGCAGGTTTTGGAAAGAGGAGGTGGTGGATGAGGGTAAAGAGTCTTTTTTGAAGTGCCTGAATGCTGTAACATCGGAGTGGAAGGAACGTAATGGATCATGAAGTCAGTTGCTGGTCAGTGCAGGAAGCCAAATCTTCTAAAACACATCCATAAAGTGAGTCCAGCAATACCCAGCAGGGCTCACTGGTCCCTGCAGCGTCTATTGCAGTGCCCTCCCAGGACTGCTCCCTTGCTGCCAGGTTTCTGTTTTGAGCCTGTGGTGGCCAGGAGAATTCCAGTCCCATTTTTCTTTTGTATCAGCCTGTGTAGTTTTTTGTTTAATTAGTTCTTCTGACTACCTGGCAAGATGATATTCATCTACCGATGTGTTTATAGGGTGATTACTTCCACCTTTTCTTCCTCAGTATTATGAGTCTTGCGCATTTAAGTTCCTTCTCTTACATGCCAAGCTCTAAGCTCTTCTGCACTCGTTCTAGTTGACTTCACGTGTGATGGGAGTGGATAGAAGAACACACCTGAATTTTGAGCTTTCTTTTTCTTTTTATTATCCTTTCACAGATTATATGCTTTTATTTAACAGATTAGCCAGTTAGGGAGTGTGGGTAGATGGCAATCTTTTATTGCTATCCCAAGCCTGTTCTACTCTTTCCTGGTTAGTTAAAGGATCACAGGATAATTCAGCCTCAGGAGGTCATTCAGGGCAGCCTCCTGCTCAAAGCAGAGTAATATGATTATTGCATTAGGATTTTACAGTGTTCCAGCCAGGCTTTTCACATGGGAAGTGGGAGTGGGTTGTATTGCTCTACGCAGAGAAATCCAGAGCAAGCTGCTTTCTTCTACCTGTGCTCGACAGCACCTTTCTCCTGCGGGGATTGGAATAAAGCCCCAGAGCATTATGTTGTCCCTGGAAGCTTTTCAGAGAACTTCCTTTTGTCTCGTTATCAAGTTCAAGTCTGCTTGTGCCTTCTGCTAGGCTTCTGGAAACGTGAAGAGTCTGCAGTGCTTCCCCGCTGCTGGAGAGACAGCTCGGTCGGGCTGACGCAAATAGAAATGAGAGTTCAGTGACTCCTGTGTTTAGTGGTTTGGCATTTTTTCAGTGCAAAGTTAGTACTTTAACTTTGTGTTTAAGGAGAAGGTTTTTAATTATTCCCATTTCTAGCTAGCTACGTTTCACAGTTTCAGCCTGTATTCAATTATTATTAGAGCTCTATTTATTAGAGCTCTATTTATTAGAGCTCTAATATTTCTAATATTATTAGAGCTCTATTTATTAGAGCTAGTCCAGCATCCTTCTTCCATTTTCCTTTCCCTGACCTCACCTAGTGGGTTTGCAAAGCTGCGTGGATGAGTCAAGGGTCAGCTGGTGGAGCTGGATCAGCCTTGTCAAATTACAGTCAGTTTGCTTCACTGTTGGTTTGTTGAAGATGTGGCACCCGTCCCTCAGAGTTTACTATTTTCTTTTGAAAAAAAAAATAAAAAAAATTACATCATTACAAAGAACTCTTTTTAACCTTCTTTCCAAAGCTGACTGTGAAAATTGCAGATGAATGAAATATTCCTCACCCTGCCCTTTCTGCTCGCCCCGCACAGGAAAGGAGTGGTGCAGAAAGCGCGCTGAATGGCATTTCCTATTTTGTTAAACTGGCAGCATCTGAGAACCGAACCCGTGCAGGCCAACTGCAAGGGAAAATTTCACCTGCACATTCAATGAGCTTAAATTCCCGTTTTTCTGCTCTCAGGATGGCTCAAAATGCTGTAGAGATGCATATTGAGATTCGGCACAGCCTTGGATTGTTTTCCCAGCACAGGGAGGTAGCACTTACTGGACAGTTTTTTGGTCTGTTTTTCCAAGTGCAGCAAGAATACTTTAGCTTTAGTTCTGCCAACGCAAATCCTGTTTATTTGAGTTCTCTCGTGATGAGGATGATTCGCTACAATACAGTTTATGAGCAATTGACTGAAAGACTTGAAAGTCACTCTTTCCTGCGTGACAGCTGAGTTTATTTTGAGATTTACCTAAAATAAAGTCTTCAAGTAGCACGGAATACGCGGTAGAGAGACCTGGTGTCACATAGAAAGGGCACAGTGTCTGACACGCACAGGGTGAAGCGTGATTAAGCAAAGTCATCTTATTTCCCAAAGCACGAGGAGAATAGTTGTTCCTTGTGTCAGTGTAGCTGGCTATACATTCTTGCATTTAAAACCAGGTAAATACGATTTCCCGGCCAGAAATCTACTTAAATTCCCTTCCTTAGTGAGAACATCCCAAAGGCCCGCCCATCCTTGGCTACCCATGTACATCTCTTCATGAACAGAAGTTTTAATTAATGTTTTCACGTGTGTTTGCAATGATCAGGGAATCAAAGCCTGCAGTAATGGATTTTACTGTATATATTTGATGGGAAGAACTATCTAAGAACTGTGACCCCCTTTGGGGGAATAACCCAAATGACATGGGACATTTGCGACAGGAAAAGGAATTGTCCCTCTTGTGCATGCCCGAGGTGTGCAGCTGCTGGATCATTCTTCTGCCCATCACAAAGGAGGAAGGAAGGACAAAAAGGATGCTCATACTAAGTATTTCAGTTTGATTTGTGCTTTGGAGTTAATGAATAAGTTGGAATCACAGAATCGCAGAATGATATGGGGTTGGAAGGGACCTCTGGAGACCATCCAGTCCAACCCCCTGCCAGAGCAGGGCCACCCAGAGCAGGTCCCACAGGAACGTGTCCAGGTGGGGTTTGAATGTCTCCAGAGAAGGAGACTCCACCACCTCCCTGGGCAGCCTCTTCCAGGGCTCTGCCACCCTCACAAGAAAGAAGTTCCTCCTCATGTTTAGGTGGAACTTCTTATGTTCCAGTTTGTGCCCATTTCCTCTTGTCCTGTCCCTGGGCACCACTGAAAAAAGACTGGTCCATCCTCCTGACACCCACCCTTGAAGTATTTGTAGGTGTTGATCAGATCCCCCTATAAATACTTAAAGGGTGGGTGTCAAGAGGATGGGGCCAGTTTGAAACCATCAGTTTTTAGTCTTTTAACCTTCCATGGTTCAGCTGTTGACTCTAGCACAGGCTGATGTATCTATAGCACTCCTGGATCTCTCCTGAATTAGTTGCTTTTGCGTTTTTTCGGTTGACATTGCCTTTACTTTAAGCCACTGCTGTACAGTGCAACTGAAATTTTGTCTTTGGGTCATGAATTCTTCTTGTGAAGACGTTGTGTTCCTGGAGCATCTGTGGAGCATGAGGGAGCAGGAGAGGTGAGATCCTGGAGCTTTGCTGAGCACCTGCTGGGGGGAAGCTTTGGTGCGCAGGTACCACAGAGTGGGGTGTCAGTCCGTGAGCAGTGGTGGGAAAGGAGGAGTTCCACATAGGAGAAGGTCTTTTCCCAGGAGAAAATGATCCATAACACCTATAGCTACACTTCAGGTCTCTTACAGTAGCAGAAAATGAAACGACTGGTGACTTGACATGATTTTTCCAGCAGTTGCTCTGCTCCTCAGACCTCTGATAGATGGAGGGAACGACTGGGGAACCGTGTATCTGAGGAGGCATTTCACACCCGGCTGCAGAGCGTCCCAGGGACTGGCACGGGTCATCTCCTGGTACGCTCCATTCTAGAAATAGCAATAAGCCTGCGGAGCGCTGACTGCTGTCTGCCGTCCCGACAACTTTCTGTTTATCTTTCGGTACAGAGGAGTTGCCGTGTAAATGATTAATTAGAAATTCCCTTTATAATTTGAACTGCAGCATTTGGAGTGGGGCTCGTGTGGTGGGGTGCCTTTGTTCAACGGTCTGCGTTCTGCAGATGTTGTTTTGGAGTATGGGTTCCAAGTCTTGCCAACTAACTCTTTTCTTTATTTGTACTGAGTGCATTTGAAGTTGCATCATTTCCTCGGTAAGAACAGTTTTATTTTTGACTGGAGTGTTTGTCAGGTGGGGAGAAATCCTAAATGTGAGTGCTCTCTGGTGGCGAAGATTTCTGCTTCAGTCCTCCGAGTCCTGCAGTGTGTTTTCCAATGGCAATTGGGTGTGAACGTAGGATGTCTGCACTTAAAGATGTATTATTTTTTTCAACTCCCTAAAACCAAAAAAACTACAAAACAAAGCCTTGGCAGCCCCCTTTTGTAGACAATCATTTCTGTTGCTTGAAGTGATTTATATTCTGTGACCTTCTGGTTTATATTTTCTCACTATCAATCCATGTTTTAACAAGGTAATAAAAACTAGTATAAAAACTTCTCAAGAACGAGCTGATGTTCTTCATCAAAATAACACACCAGGATTTAAATACTGTGACTTTCTTTTTGGCTGCTGAGCCCTGTTTCAGATGCCAAAGTAATAAGTGGAAAATTCAGGAGACGGGGTTAGAGAAATTATTCAAATAACTTTATTACGGGGAAATCTTTTCTCCTCAGAACCAGCAAAAAGATGATGGGATTTTCCTGACACAACGAGGTTGGACCATCAGGTGCCGACCCCTGGGAGTCGGGACAGGGGTTCCTTTTATCAGTGGGCTGTGGATTGCTTTTAATAACAAGAATCCCCTCCCAGGTGTTTTATGCTGGCACTGAAATGATGACACCGACCTTTACGTTGATGCGTTTTCCCTTGATGAGTGTGTGCCCTGACTGACGAGCCTTTCGAAAGGCGCAGCTTCATCCTCTCTTTTTGTCACCGAGCCTCGCAGAAACATAGCGGATTGACTGCCTCTTGAACCTCCCGGTTTGTGCTGCCCTCGCTGGCTCTTTTCCTAAGTTTTCATGAGCTCTCCTTGGGCGAGGCAGACGAGGATCTCGGAGGGAAGCGGTGCGGGGAGGAAAACAGCCCCTGCTGTTCTTGGCCGGCGCTGTCTGAGCGGCGCGGCCAGCTGAAAAGGGGCTTTATCAGCGCGGAGGGGGCCAGGGGCAGCAGCTCCTTTGAGGAACGTCTAAGCACAGGTCTGGAATTTTAACTGTGGCGCTAAGAAGTTGAAAAAAAGAATGTACAGAGAGGTAAACGGGGATGTCAGCTTTTCATGAGCTCTGTATCCTTAAAGCCAAGCTTAAGAGATGCCCAATTATCAAGTCTGGAGATAGGTCCTTCTCCCTCATCTCCGTCTGCAGTTTGGCACAGAGATTGAAGACGCAACTTGTTAGAGTTTAGTAAAACTAGTTAAACCTTTTAAGACTTGACTTGGAGGCCAAATGTGAGATCTGTGGCCTAAGCCCAGAGCTGTTGGGGAGGCAAGTGGGCAATGTCACAGAATCACAGAATCCCATGGGGTTGGAAGGGACCTCTGGAGACCATCCAGTCCAACCCCCTGCCAGAGCAGGTCCATCCAGAGCAGGTCCCACAGGAACGTGTCCAGGGGGGGTTTGAATGTCTCCAGAGAAGGAGACTCCACCATCTCTCTGGGCAGCCTCTTCCAGGGCTCTGCCACCCTCACAGGGAAGTTCCTCCTCATGTTGAGTTGGAACTTCTTATATTCAAGTTTGTGCCTGTTATCTCTTGTCCTGTCCCTGGGCACCACTGAAAAAAGTCCGGCCCCATCCTCTTGACACCCACCTTTAAGTATTTATAGGTGTTGATCAGATCCCCCCTCAGCCTTCTCTTCTCCAGACTAAAAAGACCCAAGTCCCTCAGTCTCTCCTCGTAAGGGAGATGCTCCAGGCCCCTCATCATCTTTGTAGCCTTTGCTGTCCCCTCTCCAGCAGTTCCCTGTCCTTCTGGAACTGGGGAGCCCAGTGTCTAGGTGCCATACGTAAGACCCACGGAGCCGAGCTGTGCCCCGGGTGAGGGCTCCCAGTGCTGGGCCGGCCCCACAGAGGCAAATCGGATGGTCCTGCCTCTGATGGCAGTCGGGGACACTGAACTGTCAAGGCAGGAAACTTAAACTGGGCTCTGCTGCTGAAAGTTTACATAATTCATTACTTAAGGAAGAGGTCAGAGTATTGGGTGCTGTGATGGTGACTTGGCACAACACTTCAGTAGGGATGTCCTTTTCTTTTTTTTTTTCTTCTCTGCAGCTAAAAGAAGCCCCCGTAGCCTCTCTGTGCTGACCGTGAAGCCTGCGGCCGCATGTCTGGCAGTACTGTGGGGCTTCAAACCTCCTCCGGAACCTGCTGTATCTTTATTTTTATCATTACTAGTGCCATCAGTGGTGGCTGTGTGCTGTGCAGTGACTTTGGGAGAGCAGTCTATATGTTCTCCACTGGGCAACGTGCCTTTTCAGGTGGCCCAGCTCCAAAAAGGTGGGAAGGATTCTGCTGATTTGTCTCCTTGTGATGGTTTCCATTACATATGTATGTCCCAGTGTGATTTGATCTCCTTAATAGAAACAGCTGTGTGTGCGTTTGGGTTTTGTTCAGCTCTCCCATGTATATGTAGAGTCCCTCCCGCTCCCGAGAGGGCAGGAGGCGAGCAGCCCGGCACCCGAGCCCTTTGCACCCACGTGTGTCTTCTGCTGCCTCTTTGGTACCTTCCCAACCGCTTTGTTCTTCAGAGAATTGCATTTAGGGCCAGTAACGACAGGTGTGTGTGAGGCTTCCTTGTGTTCCTGAGTCCGTCTTCTGGTTTCCCAGTGAATAAACTTGTTGGTTTTTTTTAAGAATTAGGCTGTGATTCTGTATTCCATAGCAGGCTGGGAACCAGTTGCTTCGTGTTGTTGCCTATGGGTTACCCATCATTTTTGTTGTAGTAGCGAGCTGTGGTTGCTATTGCTAATTCTAACAGCCTTTCCTAAAATGTTTTTGGTAGCTTTCAAACAGCATGCATCTCTAAAGTATAAAATATCTCTGCATTTTCAGCTCACTAATGTTTTGGGAAATGCTCATCAGGACTACCCGCGGTTAGAACTGAATGCGGGGACAAAAAGATGGTTTGCAATTCTTGTGTCTTTTTTGTGAAGTATTTCTGGGAGGAAGCCGCAATTAAGAGGCAAAAAATCACTTTTGGGAAGCGGAATGCTGGTGGCCAGATTGTATTTCTTGAGTTTCATTACACCTGCTAAAAACTAAGGCTGCCAAGATGCTGCAGAAAATTCTCAAATGAACAATAGAAGATGTCAAGCCTGTCACCACATGGGGGTGGTAATAAATTCAAGAAAGTAACGCTGGAATTTGTGCCGGGGTCCATCAAGGATTAGGACGGGGCTCTGTGCTGTACGGAGGTGTTATGGTGCCATCTAATGTTGTAAGGTTTAAACACAGGTATCGGAGGGGAGAAATGCCGTGGTTTGCGTGTTGATCTGGGAATCTGCTGCGTTCTTTCTCCTGAGAACCGAATGCTGTGTGACTTCTTCGGCTTTAATCTGAAATTCCTTCTGTGCTCTTCTGCTAGATGACTTCTGAGAAAATGTGAATTTCTTCAAAAACATCTTTTAAATTAAGCACTCCTTTTTATTATTTTTTTTTTAAACAAACGTGAAGTTATTTTCTTTCTTGTTTGCAGGACTACTAAGCCTGGGTAGGGTTGAGGAAAGGTGTTGTTTGGGGTTGTTTTCTCACGTTCTTTCTCGCTTTCCCTCTGGCTAGTGGCAGTGCTGATAGCAAGGTGCCTTCTAGGGAAAAGAATGGAGTGGAAGGTAATTGCAGGAGCTGAAAGGCTGTAATTTCCTTCTTGGCTTGTAACTTTGTTTACTTTCTTGCTAATGTGATTAGACCCTAGAGTGAGTAGCTTCAAAACTTCTTCTCTGGCCTGAGCTGGGCTATGGACTGCTGTAGGATGTGAGAAAAGAATTTGCCTTTAAATCCCCTTTATGAAGCAGATGATAGGAACTTCTCACAAACTCATCTTATTGTCAGCTGTAGAAACAGTAAATTATGTTAACTTAAATCTTGCTAAAGAGTTTCTTAGGAACGTTTGTTTCTGGCAGTGTGTTAATGGCAACGGAAATACCTGAATATGCAGAAAGGTGGGTCCATTGCGTCGGCAAAGCAAAAGTTTGTTATACTCAGAAATATGGTCACTGTTTGTACCTCAGTTATTTGATCGGTTTTGCATCTGTAGGGGGGTTGACGGGATTGAGGGATGCTCCGATTGAGGGATTGGAGCATCTCCCTAATGAGGAAAGGCTGAGAGAGCTGGGGCTTTTCAGCCTGGAGAAGAGAAGGCTGAGGGGAGACCTTCTTCATGCTTCCAAGGATCTAAAGGGTGGGTTGAAGGAGGATGGAGCCGGACTCTTCTCAGTGGTTCCCAGGGACAGGACGAGGGGCAACGGGCACAAGCTGGACCATGGGAAGTTCCACTCCAATCTGAGGAAGAACTTCTTTGGGGTGAGGGTGGCAGAGCNTGCCCAGGGAGGGTGTGGAGTCCCCTTCTCTGGAGATCTTCAGGCCCTGCCTGGATGCTCCTGAGTGATGTGCTCTGGGCAGCCCTGCTTTGGCAGGGGAGTTGGACTGGAGGGTCTCTAGAGATCCCTTCCAACTCTGCCAATTTCGTGATTCCGTAGGGAAATTGCACTAGAAATGTCCTTTCTGGGTGGTAAGATTCAACACTAGCCCTAGTTCTATGTCCATGTGACATCAGGTCTGTGTGTAATACCATCCCAGCCACGCTGGTCAGATAGTGTCTGTAATCAGTGTTTTATTATAATGTTTCAGTACGACCATGGATTGAAGGGTTCACCTGCTAAAATGAGCAACTTGCTTGGAAGACACATTCTGACTCGTGCTGTTTGCCTAATTCCCTTTCTCCCTTTTGTCTCATCCTGCGTAGGTTTGAAAAAGGACGGATTTACACGTTTATCGGGGAGGTGGTGGTTTCCATGAATCCTTACAAGAACTTGAACATCTATGGGCGTGACATGATCGAGCAGTACAAAGGAAGGGAGTTGTACGAGAGGCCTCCGCACCTCTTTGCCATCGCCGATGCCGCTTACAAAGCCATGAAGAGGCGATCAAAAGACACCTGTATTGTAATATCAGGTAAACTGGAAGAGCTTTTCATTATGATGAATGCTTGATCTTTGTGAAATTCTGGGCAGAGAATTTAGGATGATTTGGCTAATGACAGCATTTTAGAAAAGAAAACTTCATTAATGTTAAAATTGCTTATTTGCATTTGAAGCTGTGTGTGGAGACCTTAGCAATTATTTCTTATCTAATTCAAGCACTGGTGTCAGTCATTAGCTTAATCTGTGCCTGCAGAGCGATAACTGGAACAGGAGTCCTGTGCTTGCTCTGCTGCCTGAATGGAGATCAGTGAGAACAGGAGAACTGCTGATTTTTGTCCCTGGGATGACTGATGTTCTCTGTTCCGGTGGCCGGACTGATTGCTCGTGGTGGCTCTAACAGTGGGAGCAGTGCTTGTGCCATGAACGGTCGCTATCTGGATCCTGGCACTTCGTATCCTTGATGTCCCCGTGCTTTAGCAGCTCTGAAAAGCGAGAGACCCGAGATGCTGCGCGGAACAGAAGCCTCTTGTACTGCAGCTCCCGGCGCTGGGGCTGGCCGAGCCGCTGCATG
Organism: Calidris pygmaea; assembly: GCA_003697955.1. NCBI lineage: Eukaryota > Metazoa > Chordata > Aves > Charadriiformes > Scolopacidae > Calidris > Calidris pygmaea. The sequence goes on along the minus strand of QJSC01020333.1, from coordinate 140,964 downwards.
CCAGAATCTCTGACAATATTCCTTTTGATCCTCTGTGTGCCAGGCCTTTTACCGACCTGTGAAATCTTACATCATAACTGCTTCGAAGTCAGCACGGCACCACCAACCAGGCAGGGTTGTGGCTATATTTAGGAAATATTCAAAGGGCACACAAGATCTCTTTAAAAAAACAATAATAAAGAACCCAAATGCTGTCAGGGTGGAATTAAGATAGACTGTTCAGGGATTTGCTTTGCTATTTTTTTTTGATCTGTTGTGTCCTCTTTGTATTTATGCCCCCAGGTGAGAGTGGGGCTGGGAAGACGGAGGCCAGTAAATACATTATGCAGTACATCGCAGCCATTACCAACCCCGGCCAGAGAGCAGAGGTGGAAAGGTAAGGGCTTGGCAGAAAAAGAAATGAAATTGTTTTGTTCAGGGATCTCTCTCTGTGGACTGTGTAGCACCATAGAACAGTTTGGGTGGGAAGGGACCTTAAAGCCCCCCCCAGTGCCACCCCCTGCCCTGGGCAGGGACACCCCCCACCAGCCCAGGTTGCTCCAAGCCCCCTCCAACCTGCCCTTGAACCCCTCCAGGGATGGGGCAGCCACAGCTTCTCGGGGCAACCTGGGCCAGGCTCTCACCACTCTCGTCATAAAACCTTTCTTCCTGAGATCTCAGCTCCATCTCCCCTCTTTCAGTGTAAAACCCTTCTTAACCATGTTATTAGATGGTCTCTTGTACTAATTCCATGCTGATTTTATAGCATTTGCGTGACTTCTTCAGATACTGCTTTTACTCTGGGAATTTTGCAATATTGATTGCTAAAATCACGTAGAAGAGTTTATTTTGAAAAGTTAAACTTTCAAAATAAAAACAGTACCTAGAAATCATGTTTCCTGTGGCAAATTGCCTTAAATATGTGTATGTTCGAATAGCATGTTGAGTGCAAGGAGCATATTCCAGGCAAAACGTGCCTGTCAGCCTTAGAGTAAAACATTTTGAGCAAAGAATGTGACTTTCTGCAGAAACAGACTTATTATTTGCAAAAGAGTCCAAGGAATTGATTTCAAAACTTAGGTACATTGTGGAACTGAATTTTTGGTGCTGTTTTCAGTGGTGGGATCTGGTCTTTGCATCCCATTTGCTCAGCAATAAGGGACATCACCAAAAGCTCCCAGCTGATTTCTCACGGAATTCCTAATGTCATACACATCTGCCACATACGTCATCCAAGAGAATCTCTGCTGTTACTAAATTCTTCTCTAGAAATGCCTGTGAGAAAGAAATTTCCCTGGTTTGAGCGTACAAGTCTGGGCTTACCCTGTTCTCTTTTCCATGTCTCTGTGCTAGAGTGAAGAACATACTGCTGAAATCCAACTGTGTGCTAGAGGCCTTTGGCAATGCCAAAACAAACCGTAACGACAATTCCAGCAGGTTTGGAAAATATATGGATATCAACTTTGATTTTAAAGGAGACCCCATAGGCGGGCATATCAATAATTACCTACTAGAAAAGGTAAGTCACGCTCGCTTTTGGAGTTAGAGGCTTTTGTGTAGCTACTTTTGCCAATAGAAAATTTTCCTTTCAAGTGTGGTATGTCATTATGTTACGTACGAGGGCACAGAATCTGATTTAAATCTAGGGCTGTATTTTTCTCCAAGAATTACTGTAACTGAACTTCCACTGAAGCCCTGGCAGTGCCCTGGGACTTCCCACCGCGGCTCTCAGAGCTCACCCTGTGAGGGACTGGTGTTACCTGAAAGCTGGTGAGCAGATGGGTGTAAGAACCCTGTATCTAGAATAAAAGCTGAGATTAATTTAACTCTGTAAAACTCCTTCTTTATAAGTTCCCGCACTGAGATCTCACTGGTGACTAAAAGGAGAAGATATCTAGGTCTGTAAGTAGCAATGTTATGCTTGAGAAGTGTTCTTCTGGAAGAGTGCCACGGCCTGGTGTGACCTTTTAGTAGCTTGTTTTTATGTATTCCAAATCATCCTAAGCATAATTATTATTTTTTTTCATGTCATTAAGTGGTGGCTGAAAACATTGGAATATGTAAAACCCTGTAGTGAAAGTGGCTGGATCTATTAACAGTTCTCGTTATGTGTGAGACACACGTCTGGCTTTAATTGACATGTGTGACCACATCTGCTAACGTGCTTTTTTGCTTGTGTTTGTTACTTTTCCCATTATTTCCCTGAAGTCTATTTTCAGAATAAACACTTCATTTAAAAAAAAAAAAACGAACCAACAAACCCACACATTTAACGTATGATAATTTCATGCAGAAAAATGGGTGGGGCTGCAGCTGCGGGGACTTAAATCCTGATCCTTTATTTCATATTCTTGACTTCTCCCCAGTTAAATTTGTTTCCCCTTTGGCAGCGGTTGAGGTTCTGCTCCCAACCCCAGGGGTGAACAGACAGTGACTTTGCGCAGCGGCAGGAGCACGGGCTTTGTCACTCTCCGCAGTTCACACTTGTAGTGTGAAATAAGGATACGTTGCTTGTTGACTGAATTTCTGCTGCATTTAACATTTAATTATCTTGGGGCTGTTTTCCCCTGATTTGCAATGGGTGCTCTGCAGATGGAGCTGTCTCTTGCTCCCTAAAACAACGCCCTTGTGTTAGAGCGGAGCCATCCCTCGTGCAGGGGCTGGGGCTGCTCTCAGCCTGGGGTTGCAGAAGCAGTTACCGTGGCCCAGGGAGCTCTTGTTTGTAGTCACAGAGTCCTGTGTTTCACCGCCAGCAATTAAATAACAAGCTAAAATCATGTTTTATTTGACTCTTCCCTGAAAGCAGTTCTGTAGCAGCCACATGGGATTCCTGGGGGGAAGTAGGACATGGCAGCTGTTACACAAGCTGGGCTTTTTGATTATAGACTTCAAACTCCATGGTCGTGCTGCGCTAATAACGTTCATAACAGACTTGCTGTAAGATAGGATGGCTTTGGAGGTGCCCTAGCTGTGCTGAACCCATGCATTGATGTCTGAGGGGAGGTGCTGGGGAATCAGACCATCCACATCCAGAAATACCCATCTTTCTGTTTTATTTCCCCCCCCAGTCTCGTGTGATTGTGCAACAGCCGGGAGAACGAAGCTTTCATTCTTTTTACCAGGTTTGTATACTTTTGCTGAAACAAATTTCTCAAGTTTCGCAGACACGATAGGCAAAATATTTAAAGCTTTCACCCTCTCGTGTGTTTTGCAAAGGGTTCCCTTGGTGTTGCGTCTTGGGTGATCTCAGGTTCTGTAGCCCTTTGAAGAGGCCTGGTCTGGGGAAGGAGCATGGGAAGATTTACTTTTTTCTGTCCTTCAGCCCCATATTAACACATTTGTAAACTTAAAAGGAGGCTAACTAAACAAATCTGGTAGAATATTGGACTTTGACTCACTGTTTTATTTGTAATAAGTCTAATCCCTCTATTTTCTCTTGAGGCCTTCAGTCCATATGGAAGTAATTTTATGACACCAAGTTGACTTTCTTATTTGGGGGGGGTTCTTTTTAATGTCTTCCATATTGTACAGTGGTTCCCTTGTGGGTCCTTTGGGGGAAACGCTCGGCCTATTATTATAACCTTTATTCTCAGTTTTGTGGTGAGGGAAACGTAGGTTTGTTTATTTCTTTCCCACTCGCTCAGTACTCGGCGATGGCGGGTTAGCACCTCGCGTCAGTGTGGCGGTTCCGGATTGGAAAGTCTCGGTGTGGCAGGGAAGGTAAATGCACTTGCCCAGACACATCGGTGGCGTGTCACAGCTGTGAACGTGTCTGGTCTGTGAACGGCTCAGTCTGGTTTTCTGAACAGTCATGTCACCCCAAAGGACAGTCACTGAGGCGACCTCTTACCGGTGGTCAGAACCTACAACCTCTGTCTTCACATGTTGTGATTCTAACTCCAGATTCCGTAGCTGATTCTGCAGTAATTTAATGTTTTTATCATTTTCATTTTGTCAAGTAGATGAATAATAAACAGAAAAAGGAAGGGATTTTTTCTTTGCATTCACCATTTCTTAAAATTCTCCTTGTGCAGCTCCTTCAGGGGGGTTCTGACCAGATGTTACGTTCTCTACATCTTCAGAAGGACGCGTCTGCGTACAGCTATATCTGTCCTGGAGCACAGATAAAGGTGAGGCTGTTGTCAGGGAGTTAGAGGGAAAACTTGTCTTAAAATTGTAAATGCTTCTTGAAATACTTAAGTACGGCTGAGGTGGCAGAAGCAGAGACCAATATTTACAGGATGAATATGGAAAGGTGACATTAACGAGCTATTTTTAATGGAGTTTCTGGCCCTAGAAGACAAGTGTCTGTGTACTTGTGCTTATAATGAACAGGCAAAAGTAGTAGGAGAGACATCACCTTTGTTAATAAATGCAAGCATAGATATTTGACCTGTTACCAGTGAGAGATCTTTCATGCTTCATCATGGGTAACTGAAACTGCTTTCTGGACCAAAAAGCCGTAAGGATTCATTTTTTTTTTACAGCAGGAGCACTAAATTACTGAAGCATTCATTCTTCTTGTCTGACTTAGCCTCAAGGGGGCCTCTGAGCAGGAAAGAAGGGAACAAACCCATAAAGTTTGAAAGAAAGAAGGGAACAAACCCAAGATCCTGAACACTTTAAATACATCTGGAATTGTCCCTAGTGTTGTCCTTCGGAAGCAGGGCACAGACAAAAGGCTCCCTGATTTCCTAGTTGCTTTCTTGAGAAAAGAAAACAGACCTTCTCAGAGGCCTTTATCAGTTTCTCTAGAAACCTGCAGGGAACACAAACCGGGGTGAATGGGAGGGGACAGAGGCTCATCTTGAGAAAGATGGTGGCCAGAAATGTCATGCTGCTTCTTGGAGGGCCTGTGACTGCACTACTCTCCTCTTTCACGATAAATTCCACTGGAAAGTACTGAACTATTTAATTATGCTGTGATGGATTTCTGTATCTCATTGCTGCTGGTGTACGTGTGTCCAGTGTGGGTTCCGCGTACGAGCAGAGGGTATGGCTTTAGAATAAGTTGAGAAATCTCCTGACAGTGTCTTGCATCTGAAAAATAGCAAAGTACATATCTATTTCCCGTAGGTTTGCAAAATCTTTGCTTTCTCACAGTTGACTTCCATTAAGCCCCTCACGTCCCAAACATCTCTTTCCCCTCAGTGTTCCATCAACGACGGTGCAGAGTTCAAAGCAGTAGCTGATGCCATGAAAGTGATTGGCTTCAAGCAAGAGGAGATTCAGACTGTCTACAAAATTGTGGCTGCCATTCTTCACTTGGTAAGCTCCCTGCCCGCGGGTGTGAGCAGGGGGTTCTTCAGGGGGGTCAAACACTATATTTGTACTCCCAGCAGCTCTGATTTTCTTGCTGCAGAAGCAGTTGGAAGATCTGTTGGTTGGAGAAGACACTGAAGCTGCAATATCAATGGAAGATCACATTTATTCTTGCATATTCCAGATCCCAAACCAATTGTATCACAAAGCCCTGGGAGCTGTTAAATGTTCTGAAAAGGAATGGAAGGAATTGTTTGGGTTTGGTGGTGAGGGGTAGGGAGCTCTCGCCTCACTATCCTTCTGTCCCCTTTACCCTCACACCATCCCCACTGTGATTTTGCTGGAGGGATGGTGCTTCTCTCTGTGGTGGAGACTTGAGCAGAGCCAGGGACAGGAGAACTCTTAATTCTCTGTATTCTGGTGCTAAGGAAATCCTTCCTGCACCCAGACTCTCCTCAAATCCAGAGAGTTTCCTCCCCAGTGCCGTGTCCTTGTACCTCAGATCTGTTTCCTTGAGGGGAGAGGCACTGCAGGTGGGCAGCAGGAAGGTGGTAAAGAAAACGTAGCTTTTTTTCCAATTTTTTCTGCCCCTTGGAGCAGATGTTTCCCAGTGCTGAGGAGGGGGATGGCGGCAGAGTCAGGCCATGCAGGGTGTGAGGCCACTCCTGCAAACAGCACAGGGGTATCACTGCTTCGTCCTGGCACTGTGAGTGTCAGTAAGGAAGCTGTGGTGGTTCTGCACTGCCAGGCCAGTCTCATCATCCCCGCTGACTTCTCAGCTCCCCAGAACATCCTCATCACCTCTGTGGGCAGTAGCAGTACGGTGAGAACTGCAGCTGAGTGTTTCTGGGGCAAGCTACGGTGAAGATGAAATTTTACATCCAGCGTTAATGTACTTAATGTAATTTCATAGAATCATAGAATGGTTTGGGTTGGAAGGGACATTAAAGCCCCCCCAGTGCCACCCCCTGCCCTGGGCAGGGACACCTCCCACCAGACCAGGTTGCTCCAAGCCCCCTCCAGCCTGNCCATCCAGTGCCACCCCCTGCCCTGGGCAGGGACACCTCCCACCAGCCCAGGTTGCTCCAAGCCCCCTCCAACCTGCCCTTGAACCCCTCCAGGGATGAGGCAGCCACAGCTTCTCTGGGCAACCTGGGCCAGGCTCTCACCACCCTCACACCAAACAAGTTCTTCCCCACATCTCATTTAGTTTTTCCCTCTTTCAGTTTGAAGCCATTACCCCTCTTCCTATCATTACATGCCCTTGTAAAAAGTCCCTCTCCAGCTTTCCTGTGGGCACCCTTAAGATGCTGCAATTTTCCCATTGTTAGACTCTGAATCTTGAGACAGTGTTTGATTAAACTCCTGGAAGTGTTTGATGTAATTTTTTTCCGAAAGCTGAGCTGAACACCAAGCAGGAATGCTGTTTTTTGAGTCAATGCTTTGCTGCTTCCGCTGCTGTTGGAGCTCGGTGGGTCAGTGGATACGCAAATCCCACCCTTCTATGTTGAGAGATTTACTGGCTTGAACAGCAGGTGGAACGTGGATGAACTTGGGGTGTACTGATTCGTATTAATCGAAGACAGATTGAGAAATCTACTTTCTTGCTGCTTTTTGCAGGGGAACCTGAAGTTCTCTGTGGATGGGGACACGCCTGTCATAGAAAACGGGAAGGTGGTGTCGATCATCGCTGACCTGCTCTCAACGAAGTCCGAGATGGTGGAGAAGGCCCTTTTGTTTCGAACTGTAGCTACCGGCCGGGATGTCATTGACAAACAACATACCGAACAAGAAGCCACCTACGGCAGAGATGCCTTTGCAAAAGTGAGTTTAAATTTCCTTTCTCTGCATCCAATTTTGTACGTGGCAGTAACTCGGGCGCGTTTCTTCTGCTTTTGCCTTTTGATTGAGTTGTACTTAATGCAGCAAAGAATGGCGGTGCCCAAGGAGGGCATTCAATATTGAATTGCCTTCTTAATTGCCCATTTTTCAGTGCTTGGGTCCCAGTAGGATCCCTGGGTGGATCAATAAGTACGGTGCTTGCTGAGACACAGGAGGTCTGTACTTTGTGTGGGTTTATTTCTGACTGTGTTCTGTCCTGGGCTGGGGGACAACCCACACCATGACCCCCAGCGCTCACAGGATGGGGGGGAGCTGCCAGCCTGGCTTCCTGGTGTCTGCAGAGTACGGAATACATTGGACAGGCCTAGGTGTGTTGTGAAATACGATTCTTGACTTCATTTAGCAGTTAAATTCAAAGAGCAGAGAGTGGAGCTGTAGCATCTAGAACTCAGGTTGGAGACCTGAAGTGCTGTCTTTTTTTTAGAAAGGTGGATACTGATGACAGAAGGAATGACAATTGTCCATCCTTTGCTAAGAAATCAAATGACAAGAGAAGAACAGATGAAGTTATGAAGATCCTTGATTATTAACTTGACTTTTTTTTCTTAAGATGATATGTGTGCACAGCTTCACAGTACCTTGTGAACAGGCAGACTGTGAAGATACCTACATTTTCGTTTTGATAAGTGAACAGGAATATTTTACTGGCACTGTGTTTGGTTGGTAGGTTTCTAGAACTGAACTCTCACTTGCTTTTCAATATTGTTAAATTCTTCTCAGCTATGGTAGTTATTAGGCAGATGAAAAGTAGACTGGAAGCAAATGAGGGGAACCACTGGACCTAGTGACCTCACCAGGATTTAGACTTTGTATAAATGAGTTTGGGAAGAAAGGAGAAAAAAAATCCATAGAATATTTTCTGCTTGTTGGTAGCTGTTCACTTTTAGCTGAATGTTATCTGTAGCTTCTGTGTGGTTGGGGCAGAATCTTGAATTAAGCTTTGTAGCATCATGTATTGTAAATTAAGCTTCGTAGCATCATGTATTGAACTGATACAGATGCAGGCAAAACTCCTGAGTATTTGTTTCCTGGCAGGCTATATATGAGCGCCTCTTCTGCTGGATTGTGTCACACATCAATGATGTCATTGAAGTGAAGAACTACGACACTACAATCCATGGGAAAAACACAGTCATTGGCGTCCTGGATATCTATGGCTTTGAAATCTTTGACAATAACAGGTGAGCCACGTTAAAGCACAGCGCCGTGCCTTCGCCTTCCCCACGTGAGAAAGCTCATCACCTTCTTATCCTTATGTTTTTGCAGTTTTGAGCAATTTTGCATTAATTACTGCAATGAAAAGCTCCAGCAGCTCTTTATTCAGCTGGTTCTAAAGCAGGAGCAGGAAGAGTACCAGCGCGAGGGAATTCCCTGGAAGCATGTGAGTGCTGTGGCAGGGATGGGCGAGGGCGGTTTGAGGTCAGCGTTACCAGCACAAGGCCCAGATCTACAGTTGCCCCACGTTACGCTCCCATCGAAGGCGATGGGACATCTGTGTCCCTGCCAGCTGTACTGGCAGACGGGCTGCCTGGGAATCAGGCTGGGGAAGAAGCAGCTCACCAGTTACCTCGCAACATCGCTTTCTTTGCTGGGGAGTGGGAAAAGAAGTGACTCCAGGTCTGAGATTAAAATATCGTGGCATCTCTGTGATGCCACACGTATCCCTGCGTGTTTCTGTTCCGAGTGCTTGCGTGTTTTGTCTAGTTGTAGGTAGTCACATGTAAAAACCTTGAGTTCTCCTGTTCAGATTCCTTTCATAATGCCAAGGACAAGATGTGCAATTTTCACCGGGGTGACTGTGCACAGTTGAATGGTAAAAGGCGTTTTAAAGTGCATTCTGTAGCAGCTGATTTTTCGCAGAGGTCTCAAGATGAACGTGGGGTGTGTGAGAGACCACCTTCTCTGCTGTTCCCTGCAGAGGGGGCTGCTTAATTTTGGGTTGGTGATGAACACATTGATTGCTGCTTGTGCGAATGGTGGGCCCTGTTCTCTCTGCCAGACACACGGTGCTGTTCAGCGGCGGCCACCACCGGTACTCCTCTGTGTCACTAGCCAAAGTCACAAATATACCTGCTCTTTGTGCTTTACAGATTGATTACTTTAACAATCAGGTCATTGTCGACCTGGTAGAGCAGCAGCACAAGGGGATCATTGCCATTCTGGATGATGCCTGCATGAATGTGGGAAAAGTTACAGACGAGATGTTCCTCGAGGCTCTAAATAACAAGCTGGGGAAGCACGCTCATTTCTCCAGCAGAAAGGTAACCCCCTCCTCTCTATCCTCAAAATTTCTTTCCTGTGTCATAGCTACTTTTTTACATGTAGCAGAATAAGAAAAAGACTTGCTGGGGTGGAAATTGTTACCCTTGAGTGTGAAATGAGATGCCTGAGAGCAGCAGCAGCTGCAGAGCCTGCTCTGGGTTTCAGCTGCTCCTCGGGCGGGCCCGGATCCGGCAGAGGGAGCTCAAGGATGTCCAATGTGAGATCGGTTTTATTCCAGGCATAAAAGAAGCGTGAGCTCGTGCCTTGACATACCATGATGTCATCTGGAGCCAATCGATGCGCCGTTTCAACCCACGTGATGTTCTTCCCCGGCTGCTCTAATACATAGTGACAGTGAAATTATTCACACTTCTGCATTATTACAGCACTCTGATTTAGTCTTTTTCCATCATCATTGGCTACAAAACATGTTCATCTCCCGTTGTACCTATGATCAGCCAGGCCCCTCCACTCGCTTTGTTTTTGGTACAACGTAGGAATTAAAAGGCTTTATTTATTCCTCACTTGGCAGCGTTTTGAAAACATGGTCACCAGCCTGATTAATTTGAGAATCTTTCACACTGAGTAATCAAATAAGGGCCTTTAATTTATTGACGTCTCTCTACTGAGAAACGTTGTTTGAAATGCATTGTTCAGAACCCTGGCTCCCCCCTTCTCCCCCCGCCCCCTATATTTTATGTAGGTCAGAAATACAAAATGAGCATGGTTGTATAAGATACGTGCTAAAGGCTGCCTCCGGGGAGGCTGGATATAAACAATAGATCTGGATGAGGCTTGTTTGGGTAGGATGGAAATAAAATAAGCACTTTCTCCTCCCAGATGTGGCTTTCCCAAAGTGCCCTTTAACTGCAGCACCCGTCACCTCCTCCTGGCTCAGGGAGGGGGACAGCACCTTGCTTTCTGCCTTAACCTACATTTCACCTGCTTAGGCAGCAGATGCACAGCACCTTCTGAATAAACTGGCCTGAAAACAAGTATTTTCATGACGTTTATACATTTTAATGCAAATTGCATCCTTTAGTAGTACTAAAGATTGTGAATGGTGGAGCCTGGGTGGAGGGGGGGAGTGTAACTCCTCTGCAATGGGGTGGGGTGGGAACGTCCAGGCTCTGGAGCCGCCTGGTCCATGGACCTGAGCTCAGTTTCTGCTCTGTCCTTGGGCCTGTGTCTGCTCAGGATCCATCACGGAGAGAGCGGGTAGTTCTGTGATACGGGGGGTGGAGGGGATCGAGGACTGTGTTTCATCAAGTGTATGGGAGGCTATAAAATGAAAATTAAAGAAATAATGATCTGTTTGAGTCCTTACCTTCAGGAGTCCCTTCGCAGCACAGGAAGCATTACAAGAAAATATTGCCGGTCGCAGCATTCCTCAGTAGGGGGTGGCATTGTCAGAAAACTGTTTGCACAGACGAGGAGGGAAACAAGGAATCCTGCTATAAATAATGTTTATGGAGGGTATGATGTATCTTCCTGGCTTGCTAATTTCTAGTTTAAATCAATATAGCCTGGAAAAAATTGACCCATAAAACTCTCAGCATTGTAATTAATTTTTTTTTTGCCCCCCCTCGCATCTTTGCAGATGTCCTTTGCCAGTGTGTAAGATACCTTCCTCAGTCCCCTCTAGAATTGCTGGAGGAAACCTCCACTTCCTAAACCAGCCTCTTCCAGCTTGAATTAAAACAAAGGAACTTGATGTCAGTTCATAATTTGCTTTTGTAGACTGCGGTGGGTCTGTCCAGACACTGGGAAGTTCCACATAGATGGAGGCTGTTGGTAAAGAGTTAAAGCGTGTGTGCTGATGTTACAGGAGCAGCTCCCATCTTTCAGCCCCAGTTAATGCTTCGCTGCTCCCCTCTAGAGCTGTTGCACTGGCTCCATTTGGATAAGCTCTAAGGGGCTGCTCTGCCCTAAATAGTAGCGTCCTAGTTTGTGTGCTGCGTGTCTGATCTGCTGCTGTTGGCTGGGTTGTCCCGCTGAAAGCCAAACAAACCAGGAAAAATGCTGGCAAAAACTTCCACTAGGAGTATTTGTGGCAAAATTTTATGTTCTTGGAGCATGGGTTGTCCTCTGAATTGTCTAATGCTGATCTAGATCTGTAGACATGGTAACTGTTCTCATAGTACTTCTCAGTGTCACAGGTGCCTTTTCTCAGCCTCATTAAGATCTGATTTTTCCAATTGATCATATAATTTCAAAGGATGGAGTGCAGTGATGGACAGTCGATGAATTCCTCCATCTTCAAATTGTGGAAAGTGTCTATCTCAACAAACCGATCATGAAGGGAAGAACACGAGAAGGTCCATTCTAGTCCACCTCACGTAGCATCTTCCAAGACATTAGGCAACAGTGAAAGTCTTAAGTGACAGAAAAATATGGGACAAATGTGTAATGATAATTTGATATGCTCCCAGTCTCGGGTGATCTGCAGCCCAGGAACCTCCTGAATCAGGGCTGGTGTCTTTAATAGTGGTTTCTTTTTTTCTTTTTTTTTTTTTTTTAAATTGACAGAAAATTCCACATTTTCCATCCTCACAGGAAGAGCTCCTTCCTTCCCATTTTCCTCCCTTCTCCCTTTTAGGTTACATCTCTTGGCTCCTAGTTCTTGAACAGCAAAACATGCTTCACTGTGTCTTCTCATCCATCAACCCCATGTCGTTTGCCATCGGGTCCTGCATTTCTTTCTTGACCTGAAGAGGTTTAGTTCATTTGGCCCTTCCTCCTAGAGCAATCACTCAGTGCTATCCATCCTTTTTGCCCTTCATCAAGCCTCTTCCAGTTCTCCTGCGTCCTTTTTGAGATGGAGGGTAGTTAAGATACTTGTTGGGTTGGAACTTTGAACTTTGGCTTTTCTGTGTGTGTATCACTGTATTTATCTTGAATTTCATTTGCTATTCTTTGCCATTCCTTTAGACATCTCATGTTTCCTGCAATTCTTCACAGCCAGCCATTGTCTATAGTTCCCTGAATAATTAAGTACCACCAACAAGCCTTATCACCTTCCTGTTTCCCTCAGATCACAGCTCATTTAAGAAGATTTAACAGCATAGACCTCAGCGCAGGACCCCGCAGGCCCCCTGTTTCCCATCTTTCCATCCATTATGTGTGAGGACCATTTCTCTTGTGTCTCTTAGCAGTTTAAATTCTTTGAGTTGTTAGTGAGGAACCTTGTGAAAAGGCTCACAGAAATCCAAGCAGAGGATCAGCTATATCAATACACATGCTGTTCTTTTTTGCTAATTTGTCTACTGGATAAATCAGTTTAAAAGGTTCACGCAGAAAAACATTCCTCAAAAACCCTAGTGTCATGTTAAATGCCTTCCCCTCTCTCCAGCACTGGGTGAGTTCTAAGTGAGCAGCTTGTGCAGCCAACGGTGTCCCGTCTGGCAGCAGCACTTGCTTCATTTCATTATGGTTTCCTTGTCATGTACCTCTTCTATGGACACCTTGGTTTGAGATGTATCTCTTGGGTGGTTGAAAAAAGGCACTGCATCCTCCATAGCTCCTTGCTGGTGAACACAGCTCTGAAAAGAAAAATGACTTTGTTTTCCTGGTACGGCCTCATTTCTTCATTTTCTGTGTATTCCTTTGACACCTTGGTCATCTGTCAGCTCTGCAGACCCTGGTGTGCTTCCTGCTCCTGCTCTGCTGGCATCTCACACCTTTGTAGCCTGCCCTGAACCTTTTTACTCAAACATTTTGGTTTCCTCCTTGTTATTTTTTTTAACATATATTTTATTTTAGTTTTTTCCACCTGTTTGTCAGTTTGAGCCAATCTGTTTTCTACTCGTGGACACGGGTGAAGTTTTTTTGGGGATACCTTCTTGCTTCTAAGAATTTCTCCTGCCCTGCAGTTTAGCCGTGCTAATTTTCTCTTTTATTTTCCCAAGGCTTTTGCTGGATAGTAGATATTTGCTCGTAGCCCTCGATGTTTTTAAATAGCGCCCACGCTTCCTGCAAAGTCTTCATTCATTTACCTGCCCCTTTTGGCTTTAATCCTCATTTTTATCTCTTTCTCCTTTTTTAATTAAGCTGAGCCTGGTGGATTTTTTGGCTTCTGTTATTCCTGAAGGGATGAGTGTGTTCTGGCCACTGGTGCCGAACGGCTGTCGTGTGGCAACGTGGCATCTTCCTTTAGGGGAGGGATGTGATGGGCTGAGAGCAGGGGCTGGAGCTGTGACCCCCCCATGTCTGCAGGGGCGGGCACTGCGCGAGGGATCTTCCTTCATCTGGAGTCATTTGGGCCAGGACAAGCGCTGCTATTGGAGCTGCCAGATTTTGATTTCTTCATGTCTTTGTTGAGGATGATACCACAATGGAAAAAAAGATAAAGATGACTTTAAAAAAGTTATAAATTAAGTCCTAGATGCGATGTTTCTCTATATGCATGAATGTTCTTTTTGCTTAATGGTGTTTCTGAGATAGTATCAATTTTTTAATAAAACTGTAGGCTCTTGCCACTTGATATTGTCCAAATACACGGTTTTATAATGCACCCATGAAAAAATATTATGAAGCAGTGTTATAACTGGGTTTCATATCTACACGTGCATATATAAAGTGGAATAACTACAGTTTCCATTTCTATTTCCAATGTGTGTTGCTCTTCCATGAAACCTGAAAATCCACGGGTGATGTTTTAATGTCTGTGAATTCATTTTAGCTTTGTGCAACCGACAAAACGCTGGAGTTTGACAGAGACTTTCGAATCAAGCACTACGCCGGAGATGTGATGTGAGTTTCTTCCAGAAGTAAAGTTTCACCTTCTATTTTTGTCTTTTAGCCAGCTTTGAAGTGGTACAATATTCTGATTTAATGCTGCTTCTGGTATGAAGCAGAATAGCTGTCACACGGAATTACAGAGTGCAGCGGTTGCTTATTAATTAAATCTTACGCTGGTTACTCGCTACACAGAATATGATTTTGTACTTGGAACTGAAACAAAAGGAGAATGTGGGGAGGGAGGGTGAGGGGAGAGCAGCACTTCAGGGAAAAAAAAGAGGGGGGGAAAAAACCCCAGCCAGCTCTGTTTATGCAAAAAGCTTTACCGAGCTAATAAAATCTGGTTTTGACATCTGTTTTAGTGAGATTATATAACTCTCTGGCTGGAAATTCTCAAATCGGTTTGAGAAGACTCAAAATCCAGTGTTAAACTGAAATGAGGATCAGTGCGAGGAGCCTTCCCTGCTCGGGTTGGAAAGTGTCCTCTGTCTGGAGCCTTCGGGAACGGTGTCCTGGTTTGGGCCGGGTTGGCCAATGACGAGATGACAGATGCTCTCCCCCACCTCTCGCTCCAAGGAGAGGAAGAAGAGCAATAAAAAGGGTTCCTGAACAGAGGGTTGGCTCTGCTCCTCCCCAAAGCAGGAGAAACGGCTACAGCATGGGACAGTCAGGGGAGGGAGGATGGAGGAGGAGTGAAAGGTGCCCATGTGTTAGAAACTGTCGGGAATAACACTGGAGTGATTTAATGGATTAGGATAGGTGTGACTCCTCGGACCAGCAGAATCTAAAGGGAGTTAATGAGGAAATAATTTAGGATTTCTTTTACCTTGGGATTAAATTTACCTTTAATTTAGAAGCCCATACAGCACAGCTAGATTTTGTTCTGGAGTGATTCCTTAGACATCCCTGATTTCAAAGTGTTTTGCCAAGGAGGAGAAAACACACGGTGCCACATTAGTGGGTGAACTTTCTGCACTGCAGTGGCTGAAAAATTTTGTAAAAGAAGACTGAAATGCGGAAATATCTGCAGATAATATTCAAGCCTGAACTGTGTTACAAGGAGCAGAAAGACTGGAGGTGGCTTCATGCAGGGCTTTGAATGTTGTGGGGGTCTGGACCCCAGTGCCTGCAGTTTGGGAACAGGCTTCCCGGGGCGTCTGAACCTCAGGAAGCAACTGAGTGGGAATCACTGAATGGGGAGGTTTTGGACCTTTTCTTTGAGGAAGGAGCGCTGGCTGTCTTGAGTCTTGGAGAAGAGATGAGACTCTGAAACCATAATCTTTCAGGGTGGTCGTTCTGCGGGGACAGAGGAAGGAGAGAGTCCCAAGGGGGTGTGTGTTGATTTCCAAGAGTTCCCCAGTCACTGGTTATAGGCTGCTCTTATTTTTTTCTCCCACTAGGGAATCTTCCTTGACATCAAGAGAGGGACAGACTAGACATATTGAAAAAGAAAACATAATTTCTGTAGGATTTAACACTCGAGGCTCTGAATTAGGAGGCAGAGGCCATGAGTTAACTCTAGAATTTGGGCCATCTACAACTTGGCTCAAGCCCTGCTGGGTGTCCAGGCCATGGTGCTCTTCACCTGTGTGGCTCAAATGGCTTCGTAAAACCAGACAGACGCTGGGCCTGCCCTGGAGGGGGACAGCTGGGCAGGAGGATTGGAGTCTCACACAGTGCTCATGCAGCAAATTAGTGATAGGTTGGAAAACAGAGCTGGATTCCTGATCAGCATCAGCTGTGTCTGCAGGAGCGCAGGGATGCTGATTCCCCACCGACACCAGCGGCTCGCAGAAGGACTTTGCTTCTTTGCAATTAACTCTATTTTTATTTTCTTTTTCAGCTACTCAGTCACTGGATTTATTGACAAAAACAAGGACACTTTATTTCAAGACTTCAAGCGCCTCATGTACAACAGGTAGGAATAAAAGTCTTAATGAGGTGAATTGAAATCTCATTAGTGAGAATCCTGGTCTACAGAGTGCGTGGCAGGAGGGACTGACGGTTTTGCTCTTTGCGGAGCGCTCAGTGCACGTGAACAAACGCATTGCTCTGGGATTTGATCTTTGTGTATCTACCGTGACCCGAGGGCTCTTAGTTTGATTTTTCAGGATAAAGTCCTCTTTCTGTGTATGTTGGGTTTGTTCTGATAAAGCCTTTAATTTAACTGAATGTAAAGTGGTTTTTGAACCCAGCTCATTGAGCAATCGCGATAGCTGTGCAGACATCACCTGTGCTGCCTGATTTGTCATTAACCAGGGGGTTGGACCGGTTGTGATTTCTTATCTCTCTTTAATTGGTGCCAAAGACACCGAGTAGCCTTTGGTCAACAACAGAGATCGTTGGCCCCAGCTACAGGTGCTTGTTTGGAAAGAAAGTTTAGGGGTGAGGGGGAAAAATGGGCAAATAGATCCGAATCCTTTTTGCATGTGCAGCAACGTGAAAAATGTAAACTCTGTAGTCATGTGTTATAAATACTAATTAGGCAAGTACAAGTTGAAAATTTAAAATCCTATCAAAATAAGTGCTCCAAAAGGTGTTTTCCTTTCGGCTGGCATTAAACGTGTTCTAATTCTTTGGTAACTGTGGCCTATCTCAGTTTTTCAGAGACTTTGCTCAGGGGTGGAAGTCAGTAAAAACCAGGCTGGAGGTGCTGGGGCAGCTCTGTTTGTCTGGTTTAACAACTAGTACAGCCATTAACTTAGTTTACAGTCCTGATACGTTTACTCAGTGTACTCCCTTGCTGTTCATGTTTTCAAGACTTCACACTAACCAAAAACCTGCAAAATATTTGCTGTACAGAGGTTTTATTAAATTTAGGCTCTGTTTTCTGTTAAGTCTCTGGAAAAGACTGCTCACAAAGACCACTTATGGCATATTAAAGCACGTGATGGATTGGCTATTGGATTGCCCTAACTGCTTCCAGCTTTTCTCTATTTCATCATGGCTATTTTAACTCACCTTCAACCCTTCAAGAAAATGTAGGCTAAAATGTATAAATTATTTGATGTATGAAGAACAGTGCAGAAATACAGCTTGAAAGCGGATAGCAAGTTTCAAGGGAGGATGCTGTGGGTTATGGTCTTACTCTTTTCTCTTTTGATTCAATTCTTTATGTTTGTGTCAGTAAGGCAGACTTGGCTTTTGATAGATCACTTCTGTGGGATTTTTACTATCCCATTACTGCACGTCTGTATCTGAAGAGGAGAATGTACTTGTCATTTTTCCAGAACATTGGGTTGGAAGCTTGAGCCATGTGTTGCTCAAGAGTGAGAGCTGTTTTGCCCAGGAATGTCACACTGGTTTGGCTGATACATTTTGAGCTGAAAACACCAGTGGATCTGGACAGAAGCGAGCTGTTGAATTTTGAATTGAGCTGAAGTGCTATTAGACTGTGTAATTAAAGAGCCTGTCTTTTAGCTCTAACCCTGTGCTGAAGATGATGTGGCCTGAAGGGAAACTGAGCATCACCGAGGTAACCAAGCGACCTCTGACAGCTGCTACTCTTTTTAAGAACTCCATGATTGCACTAGTGGACAACCTGGCATCAAAGGTAAGTGTTGCTGTTTCAAAATCGACTCCAACATTTAATTAGTGGGGTGTAGCTTCTCCGTGGAGAGGCTGCCACCTCCCTGTCCCTGCGATCAGCTGGAAAGCCAAGCTGAGCCGGGGCGGGTGACCTTTGGCTGTGGAACTGTGAAGGTCTCGTAGGAGAGTTTGCTGCCATCCAAAGAAGGTGGATTTTTGTTTCTTCTGGGACCAGTGTATCTTCGCTTGTAGGAAAGCCAGTCTCTCTTAGGTTGTAATTATTATATCAAATAAATAATCATCTTTAACAAAACTCTTCTGGCAGAGGACCCAGAGGATGCAGTTTCACAGTGGAGAGATTCTCTCTTTCTGGCTTTCAATGCCAAGAGAATTCTGTGAAAATCCAGGCAGGCCTGTGTGATTTCCATATTTCTTCTTTCCTGTGTCAGAGTGAGAAGTGAAACCTTTCGTTTTACTAAATAATTAACTTCTATAGTAGAAGGCATTGCTGTGGCAAGCACCGCTTCGTGTGCGGAAGGGTGGGTAAGGGATGAACTGGGAAAAGGGCTGTTTGAACGCGCTGTGGAGCAGCAGGATGAGGCGAGCAGTGTGATCCCTCCTGCGAGCAGAGATCGCTACCAAATATTTGGGTGTTACTGATGCTGGTGACCTTGCTGGACTCCTGGCATTTTGGGAGTGTTGGCGAAGGGCAGTGCAGTCCCCGAGAGATGAGCAGTGAGCTCAGAGCAGTGGTTTGTGTTAACATTTAGCGTAACTGAGCAATAAAGGGCAGTGTGTTCTGACTGTCTTCTCGGGAGCTGTGGAAGCAAAGGAAATGTTAGTGGCCCAAGATCTGGAGGGATAACGTGCCCACAGATGTGCTAAGGCCAGGAAAAGCTTTGTAGAGCAATGATCCTTGTTCTCATAAGAAGACCCTGTGAAGAGCAGAGCGCTGTTTGAATTTCTGCTTGGAGAGGCAGGCACATGAGTCTTTGTGGGTGTTGCATTGGTCAGGGCAGGGTCACCCAGGGTGTACGCAGAGCGATCCTCACTGGGAGTGTTACAGGAAATAGTATATTGCTTCCTGTTTTCCAAAACAAAGAGGTGAGAACACTCTTCATTTATATTTAGGAGTTCTAGTTCTGGGGGACAGGCTTTACTCTGGCTTTCCAAGAAGTCAAGATTTACCTGATCTGTCAGTCCCCCCCCTAATTTGCTGGCTAACCCTAATTAAATTTGGGTATAGAGATTGCAAGAACCCTGAAAGCTTGCTCCATGTGTTATGAAAAAAGTTGAGGGAGAGGATTCTGCCCCTCTGCTCCGCTCTGGGGAGACTCCCCCCCCAGGTGCTGCCTCCAGCTCTGGGGCCACCAACAGCAGAAGGACATGGAGCTGTTGGAGCGGGGCCAGAGGAGGCCCCGGAGATGCTGGGAGGGCTGGAGCCCCTCTGCTGGGAGGGGGGGCTGAGAGAGTTGGGGGGTTCAGCCTGGAGAAGAGAAGGCTTCAGGGAGACCTCAGAGCCCCTTCCAGTCCCTGAAGGGGCTCCAGGAGAGATGGGGAGGGACTCTGGATCAGGGAGGGGAGCCCTAGGAGGAGGGGGAAGGGTTTGACCCTGAAAGAGGGGAGATGGAGCTGAGATGTGGGGAAGAACTTGTTTGGTGTGAGGGTGGGGAGAGCCTGGCCCAGGTTGCCCAGAGAAGCTGTGGCTGCCCCATCCCTGGAGGGGTTCAAGGCCAGGCTGGAGGGGGCTTGGAGCAACCTGGTCTGGTGGGAGGTGTCCCTGCCCAGGGCAGGGGGTGGCACTGGGGGGGCTTTAAGGTCCCTTCCAACCCAAACCAATCTGTGATTCTATGAAAATGAGTGGCTGGGAAAGGACAAAGGTTCTGGTTGCTGCTGGCTGTTGTTAATGCAGTTCTCCATCTACAGAGCAGTCATGTTGTCTCTTGCCAAGCTGAACAGGAGGGGACCCTGGGGCACCGCAGGGAGGTGTATCAAGAACACAGACAGAAATTCCCGGGGGTGTCGCAGTGGAGGGCTGTGATCAAGGGGGGATGGCAAGGAACTGTTGGTGGGGGTGTTTGACAAGCATTCCTGGAAAAACTTCATTTGCTTGTTTATTGGAAAAATTCTAGGCCACCTGGTATTTGTGAAAATAGAATAGTCAAAAGAATTCTGTGTACGGTGGTGGTTTGAACAATTCCTGCAACTCACTGTGGGAGATGAAGAGTTGAAATCGCACCTTATCCATCCTGAGTCAGTAGGTACCAAAATTCATCACCGAAGGCTGGCTGGCGTATGCGAAATGAGTGAGTTTCACAGAATCTCATGGGGTTGGAAGGGACCTCTGGAGACCGTCCAGTCCAACTCCCTACCAGAGCAGGTCCACCCAGAGCAGGTCCCACAGGAACGTGTCCAGGTGGCGTTTGACTTCTCTCCAGAGAAGGAGACTCCACCACCTCTCTGGGCAGCCTCTGCCAGGGCTCTGCCACCCTCACAGGGAAAGAAGTTCCTCCTCATGTTTGGGTGGAACTTCCTATATTCAAGGTTGTGCCCATTTCCTCTTGTCCTGTCCCTGGGCACCACTGAGAAAAGCCTGGCCCCATCCTCCTGACACCCACCTTTAAGTATTTATAGGTGTTGATCAGATCCCCCCTCAGCCTTCTCTTCTCCAGACCAAAAAGCCCCAAGTCCCTCAGCCTCTCCTTGTAGGAGAGATGCTCCAGGCCCCT
Organism: Calidris pygmaea; assembly: GCA_003697955.1. Lineage (NCBI taxonomy): Eukaryota > Metazoa > Chordata > Aves > Charadriiformes > Scolopacidae > Calidris > Calidris pygmaea. The sequence continues at coordinate 120,562 of QJSC01020333.1, read as the reverse complement.
CATCATCTTTGTAGCCCTTTGCTGTTCCTCTCCAGCAGTTCCCTGTCCTTCTGGAACTGGGGAGCCCAGAACTGGTCCCAGTGCTCCAGATGGGGCCTCCCCAGGGCAGAGCAGAGCAGAGGGGCAGGATGACCTCTCTTGACCTGCTGGCCACGCTTTTCTTGATGCCCGCCAGGATGCCAGTGACAACATCGATGTGTCCCACTGGGGTTTGGACCCTGCAGGACTTTTTTTTGGAAGCTTTCAGTAACAGCGGATGGAAACAGCTCCCCGAGAGCAGCGTCGCACACGCGGTGTCCGCTCTGGGGGCGGTGGGTGGCAGAGGAATAGGGTTCCGTAGGGAGAGGTAATGTCCCTACATGTTTTTCTCAGCTGTTTCTAAAAACAAAGATGAAGGTAGGCTTGAATTTTGGTGCCGTTTGAGCTGATTTATTCCTGTTACTGGAGTTTGCCCAGTACCTGAGTGCAGTCAGCGCTGCTTGTCTCAGCCTCCCATTGCACCTGGGCTGCTCCTGCTTCTTTAATGTTTCTCATAAACTGCTTTAAAACCTTATTTATGTGCTCTGTGTCTAGAGCCCTCGATCAGAATGGCAGTCCAAGAGCTCTTTTTCATTTATACTCAATCTGGCCTTCCCAAAAAGCTGCAGGCTTTTTTGGCAAAATCAACGGTGTCTTTTATCCTGTCATTTGGGGGAATAGAGTCCAAAAATGCTAATTCGGTGGGCAGGAAAAAAAATAATAATAATATCAGAAACAAAGCTCAAAGTCTGTGAATACCGTACCTACAGCATTAGGTGGTTATTTAACTTTTCCAGTATTTAAAATTAGCACCTTGAAAAATTCAGTTTTGTTGGTTTTCTGGTTTAAATGTGGAATATTCAGTGGTGAAGCAGAGTTCTGTGGTTCCCGGGAGGAAGGGGCAGGCGCTGTGGTCGTTAGTGTCTGATGCTTCCGTTAGGGTGAGTCGCATAAAAGCGGTGTTAACGCTGCAGGACTTGGTTGCAAATATGGTTTTAACTTCAGTTTGTGTTTCCACGTGTCCGCGCGAGTACGAAGACTCAGGAAATCTGTTTTTGGAGGATGCTGAATTGAATTTGGGTTTATCAGCACTGGTGTCTCAGTAACAGTGTAATCCTCCGGACTTACACGGGAGTCTTTTGGGCAGGAACCACTGACAGGTAAAAAAAGGTCTTTTTTTTTTTTTTTTTTTTTTTTTTTTTTTGCTTTCGAAAAGCAAACCAATCAACCCAAAAACTAGCTTTACAGAGTTGCCATTTCACATTTCCCAAGCACATGTTTTACTGCCCATGCTGTTCTCCTGAGGATTTGGTCTGTGATGGATGACTTCGGGTGGCTTTTCTTTTAAGTACTGCCACGGGAAGTCCTTTGGCTGACACGGCTGTAAATGATGGGCTTCTCTAGGAACTCTCTCTGGACGTTCATCTCTTTTTTTTCTATTGTTTTTTATTTTTTTACCCTCCTTCTATGTAACTCCTTTTGTCTGATTCCTCTTTCTTCCATACCTCTCCTCTCCTATCCAGGTTGACAGGCTTCATCTCTGGTAAGTTCTAATGTCACGGCTGTGATGGATTGAACGTATCCAGCACAAATTTGTCAGTCCTGGGTCCTACCCCTTTCTCTCATCTAACGAGCTATAAATGGTAGAAAAGAAATCTCTCCAGGAGGAGTTTGTTTAGGGTGCAATGACTTTAAACTCCTTTGTTTTCTTTTTAACACTTAATGATCTAAAAATCTCTCAGCTTGATTTTAAAAAAAATGTTGCGATTGGGCATCTAAACAGTTTTTTAGAACCAGGGCCTTTGTGTCTCTCTATTTCTGATCTCTGTTTATAAAATGCAGCTCCCGGGCTTGACAGCCTCGCGGTGCAATAATGGGAGCTGCATAATTATCCCCCTGAAGAGCCGAGGCTGGTGGGATTGTAAGCATGGAATAATCTACTTTAGAATTTCCCCTAGTAGCTGTCATTGCTGTGAGGCTTTAATTGCGCTGTAATTGCACTGATAGATGATCTCCTGTCTGCGCAGGAGCTTCCTATTTCTGTTTTCCAAAAGGAAAGTGGTGCCTTGACTTCGGCCTTTTCTGTCAAATGCAAATACAGTCGCTCCTCTTTGTGCTGGGCTTGAAGTCATGGATTTTTTATTTTTTTTTTTGCATTGAGGTTTATTGTGTTTTTGAATGGCAAAGACATGAGTGACAACCCCAGCAGCCGGCTCTGGGGTGGAGAAGGGAGTTTGTGTGTCGGCAATAATGAGTGGCTGTGAACTGGGGGCTGTAACATCAGTAACGAGCGAGTGACACCAGTTCCCTCGAGGCAGAGGAGTGGGATGCACTTTCTTGACTTCATACCCCTGATGACTTCTCTAATTCTCTTCCTGTGTTCTCATAAGTAGCTGGCTGGGTGGCCGCACTGAAATGGTTGTTGTCAACGGTTCAATGTCCAATTGGCGGCCAGTGACCAGTGGTGTTCCTCAGGGGTCGGTACTGGGACCAGTGCTGTTCAACATCTTTGTTGCAGACATGGACAGTGGGATAGAGTGCACCCTCAGCAAGTTTGCTGATGACACCAAGCTGGGTGGCGCGGTCGACACGCTGGAGGGAAGCGATGCCATCCAGAGGGACCTGCACAGGCTGCAGAGCTGGGCTCATGGAACCCGCATGAAGTTCAGCCAAGCCAAGGGCAGGGTCCTGCACCTGGGACGTGGCAACCCCAGGCACAAATACAGGTTGGGTGGAGAATGGCTGGAGAGCAGCCCTGAGGAGAAGGACTTGGGGGTGTTGGTGGGTGAGAAGCTCACCATGAGCCGGCAGTGTGCACTGGCAGCCCAGAAAGCCAACCCCATCCTGGGCTGCATCAAGAGAAGTGTGGCCAGCAGGTTGTGGGGGGTGATTCTACCCCTTTGCTCTGCGCTCGTGAGACCCCACCTGGAGCTCTGTGTCCAGCTCTGGAGTCCTCAGCACAGGAAGGACATGGACCTGTTGGAACGGGTCCAGCGGAGGGGCATGAAGATGCTCAGAGGGATGGAGCACCTCTGCTATGGAGACAGACTGAGAGAGCTGGGGTTGTTCAGCCTGGAGAAGAGAAGGCTCCGGGGAGACCTTAGAGCCCCTTCCAATATCTGAAGGGGCTACAGGAGAGCTGGGGAGGGACTCTTTGTCAGGGAGTGGAGTGACAGGACAAGGGGTAACGGTTTTAAATTGGAAGAGGGGAGATTTAGATTAGAAATTACGAAGAACTTGTTTGGTGTGAGGGTGGTGAGAGCCTGGCCCAGGTTGCCCAGAGAAGCTGTGGCTGCCCCATCCCTGGAGGGGTTCAAGGCCAGGTTGGAGGGGGCTTGGAGCAACCTGGTGTGGTGGGAGGTGTCCCTGCCCAGGGCAGGGGGGCTGGAACTGGATGAGCTTTAAGGTCCCTTCCAACTCTAACCATTCTGTGATTCTATGATTCAAGATGTTGCAATTCCATGGATCAAACATGGAATATTTGCGATATCGAATCATATAGGTTGGAAAAGACCTTTACGATCATTGAGTCCAACCATAATATCAGTCTCATCAAAGGATTTATATTCGTCTTGACATCACATGGGACACAGCAGTACTGNGTTGTTCAGCCTGGAGAAGAGAAGGCTCCGGGGAGACCTTAGAGCCCCTTCCAATATCTGAAGGGGCTACAGGAGAGCTGGGGAGGGACTCTTTGTCAGGGAGTGGAGTGACAGGACAAGGGGTAATGGTTTTAAATTGGAAGAGGGGAGATTTAGATTAGAAATTACGAAGAACTTGTTTGGTGTGAGGGTGGTGAGAGCCTGGCCCAGGTTGCCCCGAGAAGCTGTGGCTGCCCCATCCCTGGAGGGGTTCAAAGGCCAGGCTGGAGGGGGCTTGGAGCAACCTGGTGTGGTGGGAGGTGTCCCTGCCCAGGGCAGGGGGGCTGGAACTGGATGATCTCTAAGGTCCCTTCCAACTCTAACCATTCTGTGATTCTATGATTCAAGATGTTGCAATTCCATGGATCAAACATGGAATATTTGCGATATCGAATCATATAGGTTGGAAAAGACCTTTACGATCATTGAGTCCAACCATAATATCAGTCTCATCAAAGGATTTATATTCGTCTTGACATCACATGGGACACAGCAGTACTGAGGGCAGGTCTGGCAGCGTTCTGGTGTTAATGACCCTGTTGGTAACAGTGGGACAGGTCTGTCCTTCGGGGTGACTAACGTGTGGATGGAGAAGTGGCTCAAGCTGAATGTTATTGGCAAGAGGAGCTGGGGAGAACTGTAGACCATTCACCTTCACAACTGCAGTCTCTTCCACAGCTTCTAGGTTCAGGTGTAGTTCAGGGAGTTCTCTGTATGTCCTGCATTGTCCCTAAACAGCTTCTTTCCAGTCATGCAGGAGATGGGTGGCCTGGCCTTTGTTTCTTGCCATGCACCCGAGAGATTACAGCGCAGAGCTTCTAAACTGTGGGCATTGGGTCCAGCAAACTCCTACTCCTCATCAGTTACAGCTGCCATGTCCACGTCAAACCCCCTTCAGCTCTGATTTGGAGCTCAGAAAGGGCTGTGTCTGCCTTCAGAGTTTGACACCCGATGTCTGGGAGGGCGGGAAGAGCGGCGGTGACAGCGCTGTTCCCGTGGCACAGGGAAATCATCGCCCCCGAGAGCCGGCAGGAGACTCTGGAGAGAACAAAGACCCTTCTAAACCTTCTTACCTTTGACGCGGAGATGATTTTCGGCAGAAAGCCAAAAAAGCTAATTATGTAAATCTCTTAAAACTCTTTTTCTACCAGCACATTATATTTCATGGTTCTCCCCTTAAGGTGAGGAGAACAAATGGAAGAGGTATGGGTTGTGTTGAATCTCTTTGGCAGAAGGTGGTGCTCAGTGTGGTGGTGACCTCGGTAAAGAACTCACCCAGAACACGGCTCTCTCTTGGCTGCCTGGTGTCCTGGGGAAGCTGTGTCCTTAGTGTTCCTTTTCCAAGAAAACGAGGAGCAGGATGAAGAGAGCACTGTCCTACCAGGGGCTCAGGTGGTGGTTTGGGAGCGGGGCTGTTGTCTCCACGACGGGCAGCTTTGCCTCCATCTCCCTGGTGAGAGAGGGAACCAAACGAGACCGTGATAGAACTTAGTCACGTTAGTCACCCCGAAGGACAGACCTGTCCCACTGTTACCAACAGGGTCATTAACACCAGAACGCTGCCAGACCTGCCCTTAGTACTGCTGTGTCCCGTCTGATGTCAAGACGAATATAAATCCTGACGTGCTCTGTGGGGAGAGATGAGGTCACAGGGGGAGAAGGGAGATGATGTAAGAATGTGTATTCCCCGCACATCCTTCTGTTCACCCACACCCACGTCCTCGCTCCTGGCTTGCTGTGGGAGGGCCGGCAGCAGGGGACACTGCCAGCTCTGCCACGAGCAGCTGGCTTGGATTCTGCTCTCTGTCCTCGCTGCCGTGTGTCCCTGCCCCGGGGACAGTCCTCCAGGAGAACAGCACAGCTTGGTGCTGCTGATCGCATCCTTCAGAAAGCGGGGAAGCGTTCCAGTCCAGCACCTTCCCCAGAAGATCCACTGCCTTCTCTCAGTTTCTAGGATACGAGGCTCTGCTGTTCCAGGGCCTCCGTATCTCAGCCTGTTCATCACCCACGTTCAGCCTAGTCCTGCTCGTTAGCGAGTGAAAGCTCCGTGTGCCCGTCATTAGCCAGGTTATGTCAGGACTAGCCAGGATGGTCAAGGATGATCCTGTTTCTTCAATTTTACTGAAGGGAAAATAGCAGTTTGGGGTCTTTCCTATTATCCTGAGATTAAGTAAGTGACCTAAAATCATAGAAAATAGGGCCAAAGGGGACCTGGGGAATCTATCTCCTGTTTGAAGGCACCTCTGCCTCTGTCTTCTCTTTGCAGATGCTCATTCAGGCGCTTCCTCTCCACTGGTGGAGGTTGCCTTCCTCTCCTCAGGAATTCAGCTCCCCTTCCGCTTCTCCCGGTGCCTAATTTGAATGCTCACACTGTACTTAAAGCCAGTGCTTCTTTGTCCAAAAACTGAATATTTACTTTTCTTCATGTTTACCCTTTAAGTGTATAAAATCTAACATTGGGATGGTTATGTGGCTCCTCAGACCAGAACCGTGTTTCCTCTGAGTCACATTTTCTGGATTTTTGATGTTTCTTGTTCTTCCCTGAACTGACTCACGGCCGTTTGCATCCCCCTTGAGCTGCAGTGCCCCAACCCCGTGTGATGTGCAGAGGAGCAGAACCTGTCGCGTGTTTTTGTCTTGTGGTTTTCCTGTTCCTGTGCTCCTTCCTTAGAAAAACAAGAACCTGACTCACGTTCACCTAGATCTTTTTTTAGCACTAGTGTCAAATCAGTTTTTCATTTTCATTATACAACTATTTCTGCCTCAACGTGGAACTTTGCATTTGTTACTAAATTAATTTTTTTTCCCCAAACCACTCCTCCCATGTGTTAACATTGTGGGTTCTTGCACTCTGAAATTTCATTTGCCTCCAGATCTGGTACCACGCTCTACTCCTTCATTCAAATCACTGCTGAAACCATCGGGTAGCACTGGAACAGAACAGACTCCTTTGGAAAACCCGTGGGGTTTCCCTTTAGAGGAGTTTTACAGGTGGTTTTACAGCCACCGGTTTCATCTAGTCCAGGGGAAAATTGCTGAAATTCCATTCTTAATTTATCAGTTGTGATTATAGAATCATAGAATTTTCTGGGTTGGAAGGGACCTTTAAGATCATCTAGTCCAACCATCAACTTAACTCTATAAAAACCATCACTAACCCATGTCTCTAAGCACTAAGTCAACCCGGCTTTTAAATCCCTCCAGGGATGGTGCCTCAACCACCTCCCTGGGCAGCCCATTCCAAGGCTTAAGAACCCTTTCTGTGTCAAAATGTTTCCTAATCTCCAATCTGAACCTCCCCTGGGGCAACCTGAGGCCATTTCCTCTTGTCCCATCGCCTGTTCCTTGGGAGAAGAGATCGAGCCCCACCATTACGAAAGATGACATCTTCTAATATTAAGATTTCAGACAGACTGCATAGCTCCCTTTATCATCATGTTAGCATTGCTGTGTATTGATTTTTTTTTTTAAATGCTTCAGCTTAAGTGCCTCTTTGCCATGTCCTCTGAAGCAAGTCTGGACCTTCTGAGCTGACTGGGATCCTCATTTGAGTTCTCTCTTGGTGTGCGATGAGACTCAGTGGGCAGTGGGCTCTCCCAGCCTGCACAATGTGCCACTCCTTTTGCAAGGGCTACTTAAAAAAATAATATTTATTAATGTCCTAAGAATGCAATTTTACCTTGAAACACTAAGGTGGGCCTTTATGAGGATTATTAATTGCTGTTCCCCCCACCAATAAAGTTAGAAGTGGGATAGCAAGGACTAACAATGAAGATAAAGAAATGAATGGACTTCAAAACCCAGTGTGGCGAAAGTAAATAGGTTTATTAAAAGACTTATAGTCACCCTTCAGGAGCTGGGGCTGGTTATAGACCATGTTGGCCTAAATGAAAGTTGCTTTTGATCTCGTAAAAGTAAACATCGTAACAGTCTAAGAGGGCTGTGTTTGGGGCTTATCTCTTGGGTGCAGGCTGGCAGTGAAGGGTGTGCGATGTGACCCTGGGGGACTCGTCCTGAGCATCTGGAGAGTAAGTTTTATGAGGAGAGGCTGAGGGAGCTGGGGGGGTTCAGCCTGGAGAAAAGGAGGCTGAGGGGAGACCTTCTCGCTCTCTCCAACTCCCTGAAAGGAGGGTGTAGTCAGGGGGGGTCGGTCTCTTCTCCCAACGAACAGGCGATGGGGACAAGAGGAAATGGCCTCAAGTTGCCCCAGGGGAGGTTCAGGTTGGAGATTAGGAAACATTTTGACACGGAAAGGGTTCTTAAGCCTTGGAATGGGCTGCCCAGGGAAGGGGTTGAGGCACCATCCCTGGAGGGATTTAAAAGACAGGTTGACCTAGTGCTTAGAGACATGGGTTAGTGATGGGTTTTGGTTTTGTTTTTTTAATCAGAGTGAGGTTGATGGTTGGACTAGATGATCTGAAAGGTCCCATTCCAACCTGGACAATTCTAGGATTCTATGATCCAAGGCAGGACCATGCTGGGGGAGTACAGCCACCAGTCCTTCTTCAACATCCTTGGCAAGTCCCAGGCAGTGCAGGAAGAGGAACTGGTGTGCTGGTGGCTTATGGTTGTCCTGTGGAAGGTGTGATGCTTGTGGTGCTGAACTAGGATAGAAGGTAGCTGGGTCTTGCCTGTTTCCATCATCCCAGGATGTTGCTGCAGGCTTTAGAGGACTTGGTTGGACAGCAGTCCGTGCTGCTTTTAGATACTGATACTGGAAAAGCCACGTCCAACAATCAGGGCAATGAATCACTTTGCTTGTGCTGTCTTTTATGAAGACTGGTTTTGTTACTGTCACAGTCTGTAGATAAGGGGGACGTGGAACTGGTTCTGGGACACTCGAACTCCCATGAGTAACACAGAGATTCAAGGCCAGGTTGGAGGGGGCTTGGAGCAACCTGGGCTGGTGGGAGGTGTCCCTGCCCAGGGCAGGGGGTGGCACTGGGGGGCCTTTAAGGTCCCTTCCAACCCAAGACATCCTGGGATTCTATGACCCTGTAACAGATGTCGCTGTAGTGTGCGAAGGGGAGGAACGTGTTCTGTGTCATGCTTGGCATTTCTGTTCTAACCCTGTAATTCCTCTTAAGCAGCCAGACCACATCCAGGTGGTCGGACTGGGGTGGATGGACATCTCGGTGTTTTCATGAGGACACAGTTGTGGCTGCATTGACTGTTTTCTTTCCAAGTGACACTGGCTTTCATTTGTCCCTTTAGGAGCCCTATTATGTCCGTTGCATTAAGCCCAACGATAAGAAGTCCCCACAGCTTTTTGACGAGGAGCGTTGCAGGCATCAAGTGGAATACCTTGGCCTTCTGGAGAACGTGCGAGTGCGCCGAGCAGGCTTCGCCTACCGCCAGACCTACGAGAAGTTTCTTCACAGGTGAGAAAGGAGTGGGCTCTTTGCGGGAGAGCGCGCTGGCTGGGCTGAGGTGTGTGGTTGGGTGTCTCTCCATGAGTGGAGGAGAAGGCTTAAGTCCTCAGGGCTTGTGATCTTCTCTCTTGAGCATACGGATGGTGCTGTGTTGGGTTCAATGTCTGCTGTTGGGTACGATGACACGGGGGTCTATCAGGGATTCTGTTGCTCTCTCATTGTGTGGCAGAGGTGTGTATGTGCCACTCGGGCTCTACTTCCTTTCTGCTAAAATTCATTACTCTCTGCAGCGGGAACGTGTAATGAGGTTCTTCCCCAGAGCATAACCCTAAAACCGGAGCTAATTAACTTCTGCTTTCTCTCCGAACGTTGACAAATTGGTGCAGCTAGAGAGACAGACAGACACTGTGTGTCTTGGGAGGTGCTTGATGGCCCAGCGACATTACGCGTGTGCGGGAGGAAACCTCTGGACTTTCAAATGGGAAGTCTGAAAAAGGGATAGTAACATGACCCCATTAAAAATGGTTTTGATACTTCTCACCCTCTTAATTCCTACCAGACTTGTGACAAATGAGATGGTTTAGATTGAAATTTGTCTTAGGGCTTCGGTAAATTAGCCCGGGCTCTAAGAATTCAACCTCTGGCTGATGAAATAGTGAATTGATTTTTTCCTTCTGTTATTGAATCAAGTGAGAAAAAGGCCGTGAGGGCAGAAAAAAATTAAACTATTCAGGCAGGTGGGATGTCACGCGTTAGAAGCGAGTGCTGGTGGAAGATCCTTTGCTGGTCATGGCTTTTGCCTGGGTGTTTCGCGATACCTGAAGCGGAAGGAAAGGGCTTGCTTTCCTAAACCCAGCCCACAGAGCCGGGTATCGGCTTTCTTAAACATCGTGCTTTAGCCCTCACATGTGGAATCCATTACAATTTACTCCTAAGATTTGTGTCATTACTATTCATATAAACAGCTGCTTTGTTTTTAATGAATGTTTGATGAGCTTCTCTAAGCTTAAGACCAGAAGTGGTGTTTACAGCCAGTAAAACCAAATTAGCACGTGGCAACTGGTGCCGCTTTCAGGCTATTGCAGCATTTGTTCTGCCGGACCCTGGAGTGGGATTAAACATCCACAGCGTAAGGTATCAGACACGCTATTTGCATATCACAGCGTTGCTCCAAGTCCAGTCTACGCTGACTTTTCTGAATTAAAAAAAAAAAAAAATAAATAAAAAAAGTCTTCTGGCCTGGATATTGTTTTTATTTTTGCCAGAATTCTTTGTCCCTTGTCTCTGGGTGAGCCGTACCCTTTGGCTGAGCCGTACCCTGCTACAGGGGCTGGGGAATATCATTTGTGGTACAGAGAGCTCGTTTTCTGAGAGGTTTTTAAACAGGGATCACAAAGGGGTTTCTGCTTCTTCATATTTAACAGGTTTATTGGGAGATTGGGAATGTTGGGGGGACCCCAGGCCCTGCAGCTCTGGGCTCTGGCACTGCACGGGGGGCACGTTTGAAAATGGAGAGTAACTCAGCAATTTTGGGCTGTAACTGTGTCATCTGTTTGCAGAAGATCTTCTAGAAGTTCAGACCCACAGACAGACGTTTAATCCCTCACAGGTCCCTGAAACTGTCAGATTTCCTGAGCCCAAACCAGATACCTGTGTTTTGTTCTGCTAATTCCTCTTGGAGGGGACAGGAGATATGTATCGGGATAGAGAGAGATGAGAGATACATATGTGTGTGTATATATGTGAGTGCATGTATGCCTTATTTTTTATATATATATATATATATAAAAACATATATAAGAAGTCACTTTCCTTTTTGTAGGAAAAGAGTTTGTTACTACTTAGCACTAAAATGCTGTAAGGTAGTTGACATCCCATATCTACCAGTAGGAAACGAAGTGAAGCACAGTTAAGCCCATTCATAAATGTCCTTTGCAAGCTTTCCTTGAAATTCAGAAAACTCGGAGCTCTGTGGGAACCACTCTGCCCCTACCAATTTGGAGAAAGGAAGATCTAAATATTTTCCTGTTGCCCAAGAGATGCTGCGTGGTCACTTGGGAAATGCATCTCCCGGTTGTGTGAAGTGCGTGTCAGGACCGTGTGTCTTAAATAGATGTGAGGCATTCTTCGGTTTTAATATATATAACTTACTAGCAAAAAAGAAAAAAAAAAAAAAAAAAAGAGAGAAGCTGCTTGGATTTCAGAAGGGGGGGTATGTGTGCGGCGCCTGTGAGGCGTCTGCCAGCGTAACCCAACACTTGCCCCGCAAAGGCATCCTCCTGCCGATTCCCAGGCGTTTAAACGTAACGTGGAAACCCCACCGAGAGCTCTGAGCCGTAAGAGCGGGACCCAGCTTCATGGGCACAGCTGGTATTTTTCATTAAAACTTCATAATTTAGTGGCTCGCAACACTCTCGGTCCCTAGGAGAGAGTTATACTGGGAATTGTAAGCCCCGGTAGCCACTGGTGTCTGCTGGGTGTTCCTATGGCCACGTACGGAGGAGGAGGAGCAAAGGTGGTGTAGAAATGGGTGTTTAATGTACAAGTGACCTTGGACGCTGCGGGGATCTCTGGGCAGGAGAGGGGCAGGGCCGTGGTGTCAGTGAGCAGGTTTATTTTGGGTTCCGCTCGCTATAATTAGCGGGGCGGGGGGGACGGGGACTCGCTGGGGCACCCGGGTCCCGCTCTCGGCCACGGGGGCATTGCCCCCCACGTGCCTCTGGAGGGATACGGGGATGCCACCATGTCCCACCGCCGGCGGGCTGGGAGGGAAGGGGCCCCTTTGCCTCGGGGTGGCTTTAAATACCATAGTTTTGTGGTGAAGAAGGAATAGAATGAAACATTACGTGGGGGGTGTTCAGTTCTTATCCCTTCTCCTTCAGGCCCTGGGGCAGAGCAGGGCCCTGCAGTAACGCGGGGGGTTGTGCTGCCACTCCCCTTGGGTTTTTTTTCTCTCTCCTAATTTAAACGTCTCGAGGTGGAAGATTTTCCCAGTGAATTAATTATGGCAGGAACATTTTCCTGATGAGAATAAGAAAGAGAAACCCGTGTGAAATATTTATGTCCTGCGTGTACGTGTGTGTGAGGGGAGGGATGCTTCTGCCAGCCAAGCATAAATGCAAAATTTTCTGTTGTGAGCCTGTCTGAGGAGGGTTTTTAATAAGCCTGGTTTATTTATCAGTGAGATGGGGTCTGTGTGCTGTAACCCTCACGCTGAGGGGCTTTCCTGCTCACACACTGTGTGCACCTCCATTTTCCCCTCTCAGAAGGGCTGATGAGATGAATGGAAGCGACAGTGTGATGTATTTCCGTTCAGGCTTATTTTAGTAACTCCTTCAGCGCACCCACTCCCCAGCAAAAAGCTTTATTGCTGCATCCGTTTAACGGGCGCTGAAAATTCTGAGTGTCTAAAACATTGAGATTAATGCTTGACTCGGCTCGTGGGCTTTAAACAGAGAAGTGGCTGAGAGCGCTGCCTGCTTGTTTCATTTAGAACGTGGATGCGGGCCCTTATTACGGTGAAAATGTCGATTACATTTTTGATTATGCCCATAAATCTTACGCGGAAAATTCATTGTTGCTTTTTGCAAATGTCTAATTTGCCTAATCAGCACTTTGCGAGGCTGGTAAATCTCGCGGAGAGCGGAGTCTGATGCAGTTATTCTCCTGTCTGGTTTGTGGTGGTCTCAGTTCCGATCTGCGTTCTCTCTCTCTCTCTCTGTGTAAAAAGGAGTTGGGAGCGTAGGGCCGGGAGGGAATGACTGAACAGCAATTCCAGGCAGGAGTGGTGTTTGCACAGACTCTGCTGCTTTGGGAATGTCCTGGTTTGAAGGACATTTAGTTCATTCTAAACTTCTAAATCTCCTTATCTCTTCCTCTCCTCTCTTTTGGGGGAGGGTGGGGAAGGACCATCTGTCATTCTGGTTTTGGTAAATTTGGCCAAAACCACGAGAGATAAATAATAGCATTTGTTAGAAATAGCTACAAAAATGATGGACAAGAACATTATTTGCAGAATTTTTAAGTCTAGGTTTTCTGACTGAACAACTGTTTACAGTTGGCTTCTTATGCAGAATGGGAGCAAAGCAAAGCTTTTCTTCCTCCCAAAAACATTTCAAATTGCGTGCTGAAAGTGTGAGTAACGGAACTGCCGAATCTGCAGGGGCACAGTGGGGAGGTCTGTTGTGTTGCATCTGGTCGGTGTTGATGAAATGAGCTTCTCTCAATATTTTTTCCAGCGTCTCACAAAATCATGCCTCATTCATTTTCCCTGGATTTTGAGGATCATGATTCCTACATGGGTTGTCTTGAGGCTCTTCCATCTAGAATCATTTTTTATTAGAATTTAGATCATAATTCTTTCTAAAACACGTTGAAGGTTGGCTTCTTGAGAACCCAAGATGACAAGTTTAGGTTTGTAAATTGTACCTTGTAATTCCAGGTACAAGATGATCTCGGAGTTCACTTGGCCAAACCACGACCTCCCTTCGGACAAAGAGGCGGTGCAGAAGCTCATCGAGTGCCATGGGTTCCAGCACGATGTTGCTTATGGCAAGACCAAGATTTTCATCCGCACGCCCCGCACTCTCTTCACCTTGGAGGAGCTGCACGCCAAGATGCTTGTGAGGATTGTCCTCTTCCTACAGAAGGTAAAGCTTCATTTACTCCATTAAAAACTCCGTTCAAGTTCCTTAAAACCCCTTTGTTTCCTTTTCAGTCTCACTGGCAAAAGTGACAAGTCTGCACAAATTCTGCAATACTGCAGTTTGATTACTGCAGCTCCTTGTGAACAGGGAAGAACTTGTGGGGGAAGTAAAGGTTGGAGGCCGTCTAGGGCACAGTGATCATGAGATGATTGAGTTCTCTATCCTCGGAGAAACAAGGAGAAGGGTTACCAAAACTGCCACCTTAGACTTCCGGAGGGCAAACTTTAATCTGTTCAGAGCACTGCTAAACAAAATCCCTTGGGAGGATGCCCTTAAGGATACAGGAGCCCATGAAGGATGGACATACTTCAAAAAAAAAGTCTTAAAGGCACAGGAGCAGGCTGTTCCCATGTGCCGAAAAACAAGTAGGCGGGGTAGGAGACCAGCCTGGCTTAACAGGGATCTCTTGCTGGATCTCAAAAACAAAAAGAGAGTCTACAACCTTTGGAAGAGGGGGCAGGCCTCTCATGAAGACTATAGAGATGTAGCAAAGCTATGTAGGGAGCAAATAAGGAGAGCTAAAGCGCAGCTAGAGCTCAACCTAGCTGCAGCTGTTAAGGATAATAAAAAATGTTTCTATAAATTCATTAACAACAAAAGGAGGAATAGGGAAAATCTCCCTCCTTTATTGGACGCAGAGGGAAACATAGTCACAAAGGATGAGGAAAAGGCTGAGGTG
>QJSC01020333.1:91195-105161 GCA_003697955.1 Calidris pygmaea | reverse complement strand
GAAGAGCGGCTGAAGGAGCTGGGACTGTTTAGTATGAAGAAGAGGAGGCTGAGGGGAGACCTCATCACTCTCTACAACTACTTGAAAGGACACTGTAGAGAGGTTGGTGCTCTTCTCACAGGTAATTAACGATAGAACGAGAGGGAATGGTTTCAAGCTCCAACAGGGTAGGTTTAGACTGAACATTAGGATGGAATTTTTCACAGAAAGAGTGGTCAGGCATTGGAATAGGCTGCCCAGGGAGGTGGTTGAGTCACCGTCCCTGGATGTGTTTAAGGGACGTTTAGATGAGGTACTGAGGGATATGGTGTAGGGTAGATGGTTGGACTCGTTGATCCCAAGGGTCTCTTCCAACCTGAATGATTCTATGATTCTATGATTAGGACCGAATTTTTTCCAAGCTGTTGCAGCAGCTCTGTCTGTGCTGCACTGAAGTCCTGGTGTGGTGTGATGGACCGTGAGCTGTAGGAGCTGTAAGATTATTTGATACTGTTTAAAAAACTTGCTCTTAACTCAGTGCCAGTAGCCTACCTGGAAACTTAGAGGACCTAACATACACCATACACCAGAGGGGAAAAAAAAAATACAAGAGCTGGTTTTAGTACTTGCTAAAAACTGTGTCCTGTGGGAGTGTGGTCTGTCTGGCAAAGGGCAACAGCTTCTGATCGTCACAGCAACAGAAATGGTGGAACTGGCTTTGTCCCAACCAGTTCCCAGTGTCCCAATGGTCCCAGGGACCATTGACTAGTTCAAGATTTTTAGAAATGTATTTCATAAAACATGTTTTTCTGTTGTCGTTCTTGGAACTTGGGAAACAACAGAACTTCTGAAGCCCTTTTTGCCCGTCAGAAATAGAAACTGCTGACAGATGGGTAGAAAACTGCGTAGAGAAGCCGCCTGCTCTAAAGCTTTGTGCTTAACATACGTCTGCGTAAACTTTCTAAACCTGATGGACTGAATCACTCTTGGTGAAGAGTAAGACCCTGAAGGAAAAGTTATCCATTAATAGTTTTGTGAAACACTCACGTTTCTCGTGTTTGCAATGCATTTGATGAGATTTCCTTTCTGGAAAGCAACACAATTTGACCAGAGTGGAAGGAGAAGGTGTCAAGGCCGGGGTTGCATCTCTGTTGGTATTTGTTGTGCCAGATTTGCGTGGTTTATCTTTATTAAGGAATTTTGTCAGTTTTGGATATATGTATGTGATTAGTTTTTCTGGAAATGCGAAGCTCAGGCTGCCCAAAGGATGCAGGATGTGCCCAGTTTTGAGCTTAGTAGTTCAGTGTTTTCTTTCCTTTTTATAGCAGTGTCGGGCTTGCCCTGAGGATGGGCTTCCCAACAGCTTCCTTGGACTACTCGTCATCTCCTTCCAGGTCTCATCCCTGGAAATGGAGTACTTTCCCAAAAGTGTATTCTGGCTGCTTCTTTTGGAGTGAAATGGGGCTGTTAAACATTTTTCTGGATTATTACTTGCAATTCCACCATGCTCGCGGTGGTTTCTTGGGAGGAGTCCCCTCTCTGCAGGCACCTTTCTAAGTGCGTTGGGCTTATTTGGTGCCTTCAGCGAGTTCACTGGGTCGTGCCATTGATCTGGAGTCTCTCTCTCTTCCCATAGTGGTATGAAGCAAGTAATGAGCTCCCCGAATAAAGCTGGAGGAGGGACACCTTGCTCCCAGGTGACCCTGGTTTTCATATTAAACATCTGAGGAGTTGAGAGGGGACCGTTTTTGAAATTGAAAGGTGCAGTTACTGAAGAATAATTTGAAAGACCCAGCCTGTCTGTGCTGTGGAAACATGATGTCTCGCTGCACAGTGAGCACTGAAGCTCCTCCTTCAGCTAAAATCCACCGAACGGTGCGAGGTACAAATTGGACATCAACATGTCCATTTTTGTGAGTTTGCTGAGCTTTCCTTTAGATGGAAACTTCGGAATTCTATAGTCTGGGCTGTGATCTGGGCTGGGCTCAGCAGCCTTGGAGGAGAGCAGGGCTACAGATGTTTTGCCCTTAGGAGGGAAGTACCTGGTTAGGAATAACGGATCGACTCTCTGGTGCTGGGAGGGGTTTTGCTATAATGGTTTTGTGTGGCATCAGGCCTGCTGGGCTATATGTGGAATAACTGTAGTGCTTTTGGGGCTTCTTTTATTGTGACAATCAGCAAAAGTGACCAAAGTTAAACTCTGGTGCCTGTTGTCCTGTGGGTTCACAAGTCTCCCTCCCCTCTTTCCTCCTCTCCCTGGAGTGGAGAGATCAGTACGAGTCTACACGGAGAGGTCTGTCTCTTTTGCACAAAGTGTTGAAATAGGACAGGTGGAGTCATCTTCTTGTTATTTCTTTCTGAGAAATCTCTTGTGAGGTTCTAGTTTACTCAATAAAAAATTTGTGGGGAAAAAACAAGCTCATTCTCAAGTCCCCAAGGTACTGAAAACTTGGAAGAAAACTGGGTGGTCAGAGCTCCTTTTCTGTAGCTTCTGAACCACCGGCTGTGGTTCATAGAATCACAGAGTGGTTTGGGTTGGAAGGGACCTTAAAGCCCCCCCAAGTGCCACCCCCTGCCCTGGGCAGGGACACCTCCCACCAGCCCAGGTTGCTCCAAGCCCCCTCCAACCTGCCCTTGAACCCCTCCAGGGATGGGGAGATCTTTTCACCTCTTGAACTCTACCAGCTCCTTGGCTTTCATCTCTCTCCAGCTCTGCCCTTTACCTCTCCTCCCATCAGCAATGACTTCCAAGCAGGACGACCCACTGCCCAGCTCTCCACAGTAGCTGGAGGAAGACTTTTTTCCCCCTTTACCATCATATTTTGCAGCTCCAGGTCCCTGGGTGACTGCCTTTGCCAGCGTGAGNCTTTAAAAAAGAGCCGCCTAAAACCAGAGGGAGTTTATGGTGGGCTCAGAACCGCTGCAGTGGTGGAGCTCCAGCGTCCCACGGCAGCTTCGTTAGAGATATTTGTTTGCAGAAGATGATTTTGGAAACTTCTCATGTCTTTCCAGATAGTCCTTGTAATGTAGTTACAGCAGAGCATTAAGGGGCAACCATATATCTGGGGATAGTAAACATCAGACTCTTAAACAGCACATTATCATGTTACTGAAAGGGACATAAACTTGTTTATAAAATGGCTAATTTTGTCTGGCACAACTGAAGGGTGTTTATCCTAGTTACCACTAGAAACTCATATAATCTCAAAAACGCTAATGCAGCTCCAGGCCCTGCTCATTAAATCACTCGTGTGCATGACTTAAAGCCGCTCGCTCCACCCCCTGTGCTATTTGTGGGCAGAAAAAAAACCCATTTCACGTTAGATTTTTTTTCAATTTCCCCAATTTATATTATTTTTTTCAAAACCTGGGCAAAATACAGTAGGAAATAAACACCACGTCGGACTTTTTTCTAGGTGTGACACCTATAGGACCATACCAGAAGGTTTTTTTTCCCTCACCCATCAAGCTTTACGACAAAGCACCGTGTCACCCCGTGCACTCAAGCATCACAAGAGAAGCCAAATATCCTGGAGCTCAAACAAAACCCACGGCAGAGGATGGCACTGCCACTACAGCACAGGGGTGACATGGCCTCCTGCACTGCAGCCTGCACCCAGAGGGGTTTGGAGCTGTTTGGGGTCCCTCTGGATCCCTTGCTGGTTATGGTGGCAGGATTTGGCCCTGTACCTTCTCCTTCCCCCCATCGTCCCACCACTGGGCATGAGTCCTAGGGGTACAGAGGTGGGAAATGCAGAGGGGCTAACAACTCTGGTATTCACCATGGAATCACAGAATGGTTCAGGTTGGGAGGCATCTTAAAGCCCATCCAGTGCCACCCCCTGCCCTGGGCAGGGACACCTCCCACCACACCACGTTGCTCCAAGCCCCCTCCAACCTGCCCTTGAACCCCTCCAGGGATGGGGAGATCTTTTCACCTCTTGAACTCTACCAGCTCCTTGGCTTTCATCTCTCTCCAGCTCTGCCCTTTACCTCTCCTCCCATCAGCAATGACTTCCAAGCANAGTAGCTGGAGGAAGACTTTTTTCCCCCTTTACCATCATATTTTGCAGCTCCAGGTCCCTGGGTGACTGCCTTTGCCAGCGTGAGCCCAGCAGTGTGTCTTTGCTGTGCTCAAGTGAAGGGAGCATCAGGAGTTCTAGAACACAGCTCTGTGTTGGGTCATAGAATCATGGAATGGTTTGGGTGGGAAGGGACCTTAAAACCCCCCCAGTGCCACCCCCTGCCCTGGGCAGGGACACCTCCCACCAGCCCAGGTTGCTCCAAGCCCCCTCCAACCTGCCCTTGAACCCCTCCAGGGATGGGGCAGCCACAGCTTCTCTGGGCTAAATTTCCCATCCTTTCCCTGGTGTCTCTGTTTCCACTTCATGGGTGTTCTTCAGCCAGGCTCTGAGATGCCAACAAAGCAATGGAGAGGAGCTTTACAGTCCTGGAACATGCAACTAAAGACAAGAAACACTAATAAATCTAAATGCTTAATGAACAGCTCATCAACAAACGAGCAGGTGTTGAGTTGATGCCTATAGGTATGTGATTAGATACCTTGTACGGTGGTAAATCTGGCTGGAAAAGGCTTGATTTTTTCTTCCATGTTCTCTATTTCTCTTGTTTGACTGTTAGATCTGGCGCTCTGAGTGTCAGATCCCCCCTGTGCTCAGCCCCACGCTGCTGCCGGTAGATGGGGCAGTTGGCGACTGGTGGCACTGGAAAGGTGACAATCAACACAACACAGAATAAAATCAGAGGAAGGACCTGGAGGGGCCTTCGCTGTGCTCTGAAAACATCCAGGCAGTTTTGCCTGTATCTTACTTTCTGTCCTGAAGTTGCTTTCAGTTGTTCGTGAAAAACTCCCACAAAAAATATAATTCTTGCTGCATTTTCCTTACTTTATTTTTGTCTATAAGCATCAAAGGCCGAGGGAGGTAAAGTGTGTTACTTCTGAGAGTCATAAGGTTATATCTAGAAAGAGAGAGAGAGATTAATTTGATGTAAAAAAAAAAAATAATTGAGCCTTCTGTTGCATTGGAATTCCTTAAATTTGAATTTAGGAAAAGAGACCTGGAGATGAGATGTGGTGTTGTGACAGCAGGTACTTGTGGGATAGAAACTGAGGGAGAATGTGAGGCGTAGCCTTAAAATGAGCCGCTCACAGCCTGGGCTCCAACAACGATGGGGTTTTTGAAAGAAGGATCTGCAAATAATGCATGTAACACTTCTGTTTCTTGGTAGATTTAAAGGTGCATCTTCCTTTCTAAGTGATACATATTATGGGGTGTATTGCTGTCATACAAATCAGGAGCCTTTCAAAAAGACGGTCAGTAATTATCTTAAGAGCTTCATCTCCTGAGTAACCTTTAACCCTTAAAATAATGCTGGTTCCTTTGTTTAGCAACGAATAAGAATTTGCTCCATATGAGCGTGGTTAAATTGAATTACAGCTGACTCCCAGTTTAAGTAGGTAGTTTTGTTCTTTTGTTCCTCGTCTCCTGGATGTGTCTTCTCCTTCAGCTTTATCTTCAACCTCCTTTTTCTCCCGCGATAAAACCTTAGTGAGATTCCAGGCTGTAATTTTACTTTGGACCCAACCAAGTCAGTGAGCAGACGTGACGTGACGTGATTTAACTGTGGCAACTTGCTGGCTCCGGGAGAATTTAACCAGCGAGAGCTGCCCGGTGTCAGAAAACCCATATGGCAGCGGGGACATCGCTGTCAGAGCCACCTCGGATGGTCATTTTAGAAGCAGCAGCTGAGAGCATCACCGCTTTTTATGTGGTGTATAAAAAGTGTGGAGTATATTCACTGTACCTGTGGCCTTGCCATCTAAATGATCAGCTTCATGAGTGCAAATGGAGCAGCTCTAATGTTAATAATAAATTAACTAAAAAATAAAAATGAAAAGAAAAGCTGCCATAAAACCCCAGCGCTTTTTCTGCCCTTGGAAGCGTTCCCACATACTCATTAGCTTTGCAGAATAGCGCTTTGTTCCAGAAAAAAAAAGCCCAGCCCGGCAGCACGTGCGGGATGCAAAGATGATGGATCTTGTCAGTATAATTTAGTGCAGTATTTCAGTGTAATTTTATCAGACGGGTACAGCTGCGCGTGGAAATCGCTTCACTACATCCTCCCTGCCTGATGCCGAGGAAGCGAGCATCGCTCTCCTATCGCAGCCCAGAAATGGGACAAAAACCCCAGAGCCCCCCGAGCCGGGGTGGTGGGTGCAGCTGGGTGGGGACACTGCTGGCCCCCGCTGCTGGCCGTGTGTCCCCGTGGTGTCCTGGTGGCACTGGGGGGTCCGGGAGCCCGCTCTCGGCAGAGGTGTCGCTCGCAGCTCCCATCGCCATGGCAACCTTCCCGAAACCCGGTGGGGACGAGGAGGGAGAGAGAGCCATGGCTGACTTGTCATAATTTCATGTTTCACCTTCCCTTTCTTCTCCCTCCCCAGGAGCCCTGGAAGCGCAGTGGGGGGAGCGATACCCAAAAAGGGACAGTCCCCCTCTGACAGGGAAGGCGTTTTCCTGTCGGACCGTGGCCGGGCGGCAATAATCTGCTGGGGGCTTCGGTTCCGTGACCCAAATGAAAGGTGATGGAACACATTTGCCATCCCCACTCGGGGCGTTTACCATCTCGAGGGGATGCGTTTGTGTAGATTTGACTGGAAGTGGAAATAGGTGTATAATTACACGTTAGATTTGTACCGTGAGCTGAGGCTTTGATCTCAAGAGGCTTTGGCAGGGAGAAGCTGGGAAAGGAGCTGCTGTAGCTCCATCCAAAGGAGCAGGTGAAATGAAGGGTTGGATGTGTCCCGTGTTGACGGTGCCACTTGCCAGCACGGCCACGCTGAGCTCCGGGCGGACGCATCCAACTGCTTCTCCTGTGTCACTTGTGTCCCCCGTGCCAGTAACATCACTCTCTGCTTCTAGCAGATGCCTCGAGGCATCTCAAGCTCATAAAACCACCACACTCCAACCACCCCAAAAAAAAAAACAACCACGCTAGTCCCTTTGAGGGACTTCAGAGAGGGTTCACCTCTCCTTTGAGGTGATGGGTGGGGAGCAAGGTGCACTGGTTTTGGGTCTTTGGGGCAAAAATAAGCATCTAGTGATTGATTTGATTTGCTGAAATATTTCTGAATTTTGGGGTGTTTTTTTAAACCATGATTAAGACTGTCCTCCCAAGCAGAAATGCCTGTTTCAGCGCTGCTTGTCTCCTTTAGGCAGAGGTAAAGAGTGTTTTCTAGCTCTTTGCCTGGCTCTATTTTCCCTGTATCTGCTCTTTGCTGGAGAAAGGCAGAACGTTGTGGTCACAGCTTCAGGAACATAGATGGAGCTTAATCCTCAGCCGCTTCACCAAACAGACATGGGTTTTAAACCGTGGACTGCTGTGCCACGTCACACCCGAGGGCTGTCGGGACCACCGTCATGTCTCCAGGGGACACCTCAGGAGGACAGAGGCAGGAGAAGTGTGCACCAAACCTCCCCTTAACGCTTCCCCAGCCCCTTCAGGCACTTGGGCTTGGGATGACCAAAGCTGGGCATGGTTTTTGGGGTTTTTTTATTATTCAGTAACACCTGCTGAATTTCTCTTCCCTGAACTTGTCCTCAAACATGTGCCACCAGCTTTTAGGTGTTGTGGCTGCCTTTGGCAAACTCAGCAAACCTCTGCATAGAGAGATCTTGCTTTGCTTTGGGTCCTTGCATCTCCCAGTGTCACTGGATGCCTACTCATTCCTGTACCAACCAGGCAGGGCTTTGCTCGGGACTCTCTGAACGTCTGTGACATCCCCTCTCGGTCTTCTTTTCCCACAGAGAAGTGTCCTGGCTTATTTAACTTGTAGAATCACAGAATGGTTTGGGTTGGAAGGGACCTTAAAGCCCCCCCCAGTGCCACCCCCTGCCCTGGGCAGGGACACCTCCCACCAGCCCAGGTTGCTCCAAGCCCCCTCCAACCTGGCCTTGAACCCCTCCAGGGATGGGGCAGCCACAGCTTCTCGGGGCAACCTGGGCCAGGCTCTCACCACCCTCACAGCAAAGATTTTCTTCCCCACATCTCAGCTCCATCTCCCCTCTTGCAGTTTAAAACTGTTATGCCTTCTCTGTGTTTGGAGGTTGTTCTGTGCTTCTGGTCATCCTTGCAGTCTTTACCAGCAATAAAACACTGAAGGTCAAGAAATGACCTGTGTTTTGATATCTTCAGCGTGAAAAGCTCTACTTTGATTTTTCATGGATGAGAGAAGGTTCCTGCTGCCTTCGAATGGCAGGAGCCTTGTTCTGGTGGTTACAGACCTCTCTGCTTCCTTAATCCAGGAGCTTTGGTAGTTCTCTTCATCTGTTCTTACGAAACGATCTCCTTTCTCCCAACATCTTCCTTCCAGAGGCAGGAAATTCTGTCGAGTGCACCCAGGCTGGAGCGATAGGACACCCTTTGTCGTGAGAGCGGGGCACTGCCAGCCGAGCACTGCTGAGGGCACCAGGTGGAGCAGCAGGTCCTTAGGAACAGGGTGGAAAAGAGCTTTCTGGGGGCTGTGGGGCTGAAGGGCAGCAGCCACGGCTCGGGCTCGGCCCGGGAGGAGGGTGGGTGCCGCAGGGTGACGTCTGCTGCCGCCGTTGCTGAGCAGCAGCAGGAGCTGCAGGAGAAACCCCCAGCATCTCAGCATCCAGCACGTCACCTGTGAGGCTGCCGTAGAACCACCCTCCCGTGGATAATTTTTATTCTTGGGCACAGTCTTGTTAGTACAACCTAATTAATCTCTGAGCGAGACCCTCTCTCTTTCCGAGCTCGTGGAATACTACTTCTGTTAAGCAGAGCGATGGAACGATCCGTGTTCAGCCGACTCACGTGAAAAGAGAAAAGAGCATTTAGTAAATTAAGCAGCTCTTCCCAGTCTCTGTCTGGGGGCTCTGTGACGTGATCTGGTGGAACGGGGAGGATTTGATTTAAAACCGGTGGCCTCAAACCTTCCGTGGGATCTTGAAGTGGGGAAACCCGGGATGGGGGGCGGTGGGGTCTGCTGGTACCCGCTGGGAGCATCACTCAGCCACGCTCAGCAGGGGATGACCCCTTCCAAAAAGCGATCAGGAACAGGATAATTAAAGCTTGCTTCAGATATGGGAGCGCTCGTTGAAAGCGCAGTGCCTCGGAGGAGCCTGCGCTGCGCTACTGCCTTAAATATTTAATAACCTTTCCCGTTTGAGGTCCTTTAAAGCTGCGCAGGAAGGTTCATGTCTGTGTGAATTTCGAGCTAGGGTTTTGGTTTTTTTGGTTGTTTTTTTTTTTTTGGTTTATTCTTTGCAGTTTGGATGCCCGGAGGGCAGCATGAAATATTGATCACGAGAAAGGGTTGAGGGCGGTGGGAAGGAGGCGCGCTGGGTTACGGCAAGCGCCAAATACTTTCCCGAGCTTCAGCTGGCTCGAAAAATGTAACATTGGTGTTTTAATTTAGACAAACTGACTTCGTTGGCTGAATTCGGNAGTCCGCTTCCGAGCTCTGAATTTCCCATTAAAAAAAAAGAAGGAAGCAAGTCTGGTTCCGAGCTCTGAATTTCCCTTGAAATACATGGGAATACCTAGACTGTATTCCTGGAATATATAGATGGATACACAGGATTTTCTGGGAAGGGGATGGACTCAATCCATGTTAGGTTTCTTTCATCTCAGCAACTTGGGCTAGAAGCTCGCGGAGGTTTTTCAGCTGATTCTAAGGGCGCCTCCAGAGCTTCTTATCCATTCATTTGAATTTTAATTTATTAAATTTTAAGTCAAAAAAACCCCACATGAATTAAACATACTTCAAGAAAAGATTCCAGTGCTTCCCGTAAGCTACGGCTCTTGGTTTGGATGGATGCTCGTTTCTTCGTGTGCGAGTCCCAGTTTTGGAAGCTGCCAAAGCCACTGCCGCACTGGGAGGAGGAAACCACCGAGAGGGTCATGGAGCACCTGGAGCCCTGCAGGAGGATCTCGCTTGGTCCTGGTGGTCACCTCCACCTCCCTGGGCACAAGTGAAGGGGTAAAAGGGACAGTGGTTAAGGAAAGAGCAGGGAACTCTCTTCACTGGAAGCAGCCACAGAAATAGATACTCTTTCTAATGTTCAAGGAGTTTTGGCTGAATTTCACTGAATTTTTTTTTAGAGTTGGAAGGGACCATAGAGATCATCTAGTCCAACTCCCCTGCTGAAGAAGGATTGCCTAGAGCATGTTACTCAGGAGCATCCAGGCGGGTCTTGAAAATCTCCAAAGAAGGGGACTCCACGACCTCCCTGGGCAGCCTGTTCCAGGGCTCTGTCACCCTCACTGGGAAGTAGTTTTTTCTCATATTTGAGTGGAACCTCCCATGTTCCAGCTTGTGCCCTTTACCCCTTGTCCTCTCTCTGGCAACTGCTGGAAAGAGTCTGGCTCCATCCTGCTTCAACCCACCCTTTAGATCCTTAGAAGCATTAATAAGGTCTCCCCTCAGCCTTCTCTTCTCCAGGCTGAAGAGTCCCAGCTCTCTCAGCCTTTCTTCATAAGGGAGATGCTCCAATCCTTGAATCATCTTTGTTGCTCTTTGCTGGACTCTTTCCAGTAGCTCCTTGTCTCTCTTGAACTGGGGAGCCCAGCACTGGCCGCAGGATTCCAGTTGTGGCCTCCCCAGTGCAGAGCAGAGGGGGAGAATGACCTCCCTCTACCTCCTGGCCACACTCTTCCCTCCACAGCCCAGGATGCCATTGGCCTCTTGGCCACAAGAGCACACTGCTTGCTCATTGTCATTTTGCTGTCTACCAGGACCCCCAGATCTTTCTCTTCAGAACTTGTCTCCAGCAGATCCATGCCAAACCTGTATTTCTTGTGTTCAAACTTTTATTTCCAACCTTCTCCTTACTCTCTCTCCATCCTTCTAGCCCGTTAGTCCTAATTTCCCTTGCACTCTTCATTTGTCTTCACCTGGCCTTGAGGAGGACAAAGCACGGAGGAAGAGGCAGAGGTGTTGAAAGAGACATGGAGAGTCTGTGGGTGAGAGCTGGTTAAGGAGGAATAATTTCATTTCATTAAAAAAAAAAAGCCTAGAAAAACCTTTGCTTTCCATTTTCAATGTGACCTTGTTTATAAGTGTCTGCTCTTGAGTCCTCACCCTGCTCGTGGTCCCCTTCCCAGCGTACACATGTTGTGGAGCCGCTTGGTTTCCTCCTAAACCCTGCCTTGCCTTGTGTCCTTGGGCACCTCTTCTTGCAGAGGACAATCTGTCCCATCGCCTGTCCTGCACGACGCCTTTTGCTTGGTCACTAGGCACTGAGGACAAAATCGATTGCTTTGGAGTCTGCTCTTCTGTGTGTCACCTCGAAAACTGCCGTCACCAAATCTCTCCTGTGAGCCTGGCTTCCTCTGGGTTTGTCCTACACTAGTGACACCCCGCAGTGACGACAGTTTTCTTGGGACCTCTTCACTGCCAGTACTCTCCAGTCTTCCTCATTGTATCCTTCGCTCCTTCCATTGTGTCCTGCACACATCTCCACCTTCTCATCCCCCGAAACACTGCCACATCTTCCTGGGATGCTCAACCTCTTTGGCTCGGCACAGTCTCGTGTGGCCATGCCTGGCCGGGAGCTTGGCGACGCTCTGGGTGGGATTTGGAGATCGAAGAAGGCAGATGGCTCCTGAGCTCATTCTGAAGCGTTTCCAGCAATGTCACTCTAATTTGAGGCTTGCTCTGCCCTGCTCTTGATTTTTCCTGAAGGATGTATGGACTTGCCTCTTTGAGTCTCCTCTTGCTCTGTCAGATGTGGTTGAAGCTGGTAGAGATTCAGAAGGTGTCAGGGCGGTCTCTGGAGGTCAGGATGGGACAGGGTTACGGTTTTAAATTGGAAGAGGGGAGTTTTAAATTAGATACCAGAAAGAAATTCTTTGCTGTGAGGGTGGTGAGAGCCTGGCCCAGGTTGCCCCGAGAAGCTGTGGCTGCCCCATCCCTGGAGGGGTTCAAGGGCAGGTTGGAGGGGGCTTGGAGCAACCTGGGCTGGTGGGAGGTGTCCCTGCCCAGGGCAGGAGGGCTGGAACTAGATGATCTTTAAGGTCCCTTCCAACTCTAACCATTCTGTGATTCTATGGGAAGTCAGGTTCACCAGAAGTGAAAGCCGCAGAAGGATGGCAAAGGGAAGTTCATTTCATCCTTGTCTGTAGGAGGGGTGAGAGGGGGCACCGGGGTTCTCAGGCTGGTTCAGCCTGTCCTCGAGACATTTCCTAAACACACCTGCTGGAACACCCCCTCAGGGGTGTGTAACTGTGGCTTCATTTCAAGCTGAAAGCTGCTTGTTGGTGGCTGAGTTTCAGGAAGGTGATGCATGTGAGCTGTCAAATCCTTTCTGAACTATGTATGAAAATGAGTTGGACGTTACCTTGGGTACAGAGGGCCGGAAGAGTGTGGAATCCTGGATGCACAGATCTTTCTGTTGGGTTTTTGGCATGTGGTCTCCTGCCTTTGGCTGTGGCTCTGCTATTGTCCTCCAGCGTATAACAGAGAAATAGCTTTTGAAGTATGTGAACGTGTGTAGAATATCTGCTAAATGTCATGATAAAATTAACACTGGAAATTTTATTCTTATTTTGTTGCTTGGTTGGTTTTTTTTTCATTTTACAGTGCTTAATGTTCTTGAGTTATGAACTGGAGGTGGGGGGAAGAACCAGAGAGGTACAGTGAGAGAAGCAGTGCTCTCCCAGTGTGAGAATCATAGAATGGTTTGGGTTTGGAAGGGACCTTAAAGCCCCCCCAGTGCCACCCCCTGCCCTGGGCAGGGACACCTCCCACCACACCACGTTGCTCCAAGCCCCCTCCAACCTGCCCTTGAACCCCTCCAGGGATGGGGCAGCCACAGCTTCTCTGGGCAACCTGGGCCAGGCTCTCACCACCCTCACACCAAAGATTTTCTTCCCCACATCTCAGCTCCATCTCCCCTCTTTCAGTGTCAAACCCTTCCCCCTCCTCCTAGGGCTCCCCTCCCTGATCCAGAGTCCCTCCCCATCTCTCCTGGAGCCCCTTGAGGGACTGGAAGGGCTTGAAGGTCTCCCCAGAGAATGATTGTGTTGGTAGGAAACACTCCAGCCCCCCCGTTTATGAATGTTTCTGACCCATTGCTCATGACACACAGCACGATGTACACACAGCGGCTGCTGAAGGAGGAGTTTGCTGCTTTGACGGCTTTCGCTTATTCGTAGGTTTGAAGGTTCCATGCTTCTGGAAGAGGCTGGAGACCATCAGGGTGCCAGCTTGCCTTGGCATTGCTGATGGGCTGCCTGGATCAGAAATGAGCCCTGAGGTTGAAAAGAAAAACACTGAGCCAAAAAAACAATTAATTTAAAAAGTATTTGTACCCCGTTCCCTGGGAAAAGTTTGTTTTTATCTTTGGCTTCCTCCTTCCCGTTGGGAGGAGCTGCCACTGTGGCTGTTAGGAAGGTCCTTACTGGGCGTGAGGTTACCCAGTTATGACAACTTGATTTAAGGACATGCTTTTCATTAATAGTTTAGTGCTTGCGCGTAGCCAAGGGGCACGGCTCGGCTGGATAATTGGATTTGGGAGCGTTTGGAGCAATTGTGACACTTCCTGCTGTGAAGCCAGTTTCGGCAGCGCTGCCGCTGATCCGACGTCGGGGCGATCTGCCCCAGCGCCTTTGTGCCACCCGCGCCCGCCTGGTGTGAAAAATAACCCCAGCGAGAGACTGGCCTCCAGCTTCCAGCACGAGGAAGCAAAACCGAGACCTTGGTTTGTATCTAAAACCATTTCCAAATATTTGGGGGGAAAACCCCGCAGAAGCGAAGCTCTACGAAGCCGTGAGCAGCTCACACAGATTTACCGCTCGTGTTCTTTTCTGGAGATCCTTCGTAACGTCCAGAAGGCAGTTTAACTGTGACCTAGAACCCTTTGTTCCTCGTTTCTGTTCTTATTAAATTAAAAAATGAGAAATTGGCAGTAGATTTTTACCCAGTTTATCTTGTTTACTCTCC
>QJSC01020333.1:71508-90853 GCA_003697955.1 Calidris pygmaea | reverse complement strand
GAGGGGTAGAATCACCCCCCACAACCTGCTGGCCACACTTCTCTTGATGCAGCCCAGGATGGGGTTGGCTTTCTGGGCTGCCAGTGCACACTGCCGGCTCATGGTGAGCTTCTCACCCACCAACACCCCCAAGTCCTTCTCCTCAGGGCTGCTCTCCAGCCATTCTCCACCCAACCTGTATTTGTGCCTGGGGTTGCCACGTCCCAGGTGCAGGACCCTGCCCTTGGCTTGGTTGAACTTCATGTGGGTTCCATGAGCCCAGCTCTGCAGCCTGTGCAGGTCCCTCTGGATGGCATCGCTTCCCTCCAGCGTGTCGACCGCGCCACCCAGCTTGGTGTCATCAGCAAACTTGCTGAGGCTTCACTTTCCTATACTTTGCTGTCCAGGACCATTTCCTTCTTCTTTCTCCTCCCAACAACATTCAGTGTACGATATAGGACTGAGCTGGGCTCCCTCTGCTTCTCAGCCATATGGGACTTGGCTGCTGCAGTTTGGTCTTCACGGTGCTAAATGACCCACAGAATGGGTAGGGTGTGTGGTGATTCCATACCAATTTGAGGACCAGTTCCCACCTGGGAATGAAGAGTTGGAGACCACACACAGTTGGTTGGACACACTTAAATACAAGAGAGGGATGGACGGACTCAGCTGTGTTTTGGGATTTTTGGGCAGCGTTGCCGAGGGTCTTGGCTCCGTTCTGGCCTTCTTCAAACACACATACTTCATGGAGCGTCCAACGCACCCGTGAAGTGGTGGGTGCTCAGGCAACTCCCCGATGGGCAACGGTGATGTCCTCCGTGAACAGGAGATGATACCCTACACAGGGACAGCGAGGCCAAAGCAGAACAAGGAGGGTTTACTCTCACAGAGGTTAGGACAAGAGGATTTACTGCTTTTGAGGGGTTTGGAACCCAAAATCTCTATTTCCTCTTTGAATTTTGCGTGTATAGAGAAGAGCAGCCCCTTACATCTGCCAAACTGCTGGCTACATAGAGGCTTTTTCAGCCACATCTCAGGATTATCAGTAAAGCTGTCAAGAGAACCTTTGACATCAGCTTCATAAAGCGAATATCATGTTGGAAATGGCCTCAGGTAATTAATTAATTCTTCTGTAAATAGAAGGCTTGATATGCATCAGTGGTGCTATGGGATGTTTCTCAAGAGGGAAATAAACTCTCCAGCAGGGCCCGTAGCGAGCAGCAAAGCGCTTTCCTGGGCAGGAGCCTCATTATCCTTCCAGTTTAATTCTAGGAGGAAACAAAAACGCAACCTTCATCTTGGCGGACGGTGTTGGAGGGGAAGCGCAGCGGCCGAGGGGTCCCTCGGGGAGGCGGGTGTCAGCTGGGGGGCGCCGGGGCCGACGCGTGTCTCCGGTTGCAGGACAGAAGCAGCAGGACCTGCCTGGGCTCTGTCACGTCTCACCCCGCGCAGGGGCTTCGGCCAAGCCGTGTCCAGTCACCTCAGTGCCACGAGTGGCCCCAGAGACCCTCTTCCCCGGGGTGTGGGAAGGAGAAGTCCAGAACGTGGTGTGTTTTCTGCCCCTGGTGCTCTCCAGGCACTGGTGGAGCTGGTCTCCCCTCCGGCGAGTTGGGAGGGTGTCACCTCTATTGGGTGTTTCCCACCTTTCCGTGCACGGCCAGAATAGACATCCCCCAAACTCTTTCCAAAGCTATCTTTTGTAAATCAGATTTAAAATCGTTTCTCAATACACTGGTACAGAGTGGTTTTTCCATGATATTTTACTTGGAATTGCTGGCACAGAAAAGTCACTTCCTTGAAAATAAAACTTAATATATTTATGGATTTCAGCAGTGTAGGAGGAAAAAAAAAAATCCTGCTTTTTATTGCTAAAACTGTCTTCTCCACTGACTCTTAGGTCTGGAGGGGCACTTTGGCTCGCCTTCGCTACAAGAGGACCAAAGCTGCCCTCGCCATACTCAATTATTACCGCCGCTACAAAGTGAAGTCCTACATCCACGAGGTCGCCCGGCGCTTCCACAACGTCAAGCTGATGAAGGACTACGGGAAGCACGTGCAGTGGCCCACCCCACCCAAAGTGCTGCGCCGCTTCGAAGAGGCGCTTCAGAACATTTACCACAGGTACAAAAAAACCCTCTTCTCTCTCTTCCCTGGAGGAGCGAAGCTGTTTCTTATTCCATAAAAGTTGGGAAAAGGATTGAAGAACATCAACTGGGCATCACAGATGAAAACATCGGTGGCTTTTGGTAGCCTTGACCATTCAAATAATAAATCTGTTTCAAAGATTTAGTCAGGATGGACGTTGTATTTCCTTCCTTGGCCCTTTTCTGGTTGCTTTCAAAAGAAAAGAACAACTGCTGTAAGAGATGGGGGAGAGAAGAGGAACCTTTTCCACTCCCTCAAGACTTTTTATAGTACTTGCTGCAATAGAATAAGCAATGTTCTTCTATTACTCCTATTCTCCGTGCAGAAAAGGTATTTTATACCTTTATTACGACCTCCTAATATCTAAAAGCTAGTGATTTTTTCCCTGGTAAGTCGTAGACAGAATAGTTATGATTCCAATTTGAAAAATGATGATTTCTGAAAGTCAGTGAAAAAGAGAAACGTTGGCTGGATGGGGCCTCCAGAGATCTTTGCTCCAGCCATCTGCTCGAAGGGGGTTGCCACCAGCACTAGATCAAGTCAGCCTTGGTTTTTTCCCCAGCTGCCTCTTGAAAGCCATCCACAGCCTGTCTGCGTGGAGAGTCCTGCTTTCAGAATAAGCTCAATCATCATCACTACAAAATTAGAGTCTGTAAAACTGTTTTCAAAGCCTTAATCCTAGAGAGCTGGTGTTGCTGCTGAAGGCTGGAGCGTGGTGTGGAGCGATGGACGGGCTGCCTTGTGCTGTTTCACGTTACAGTTGGTTAGGTTTCGATTGTAGGGCCAAATTCAGCTATTAAAGGGAAATGATGTTGTAAATGAGCCAAAAAATGGGCTCGCAAAAACTTTATTGCAAACAGATGCACCAGTGGTTGACTTCTGGGTGTGGAACTGGGAGTATTCCAGCCACGTTTGTAGGAGTCAGAGATGATGTGTGACTTCATAGAGTCACAGAATGGATAGGTTGGGAGGGACCTTAAAGCCCCCCCAGTGCCACCCTCCTGCCCTGGGCAGGGACACCTCCCACCAGAGCAGGTTGCTCCAAGCCCCCTCCAACCTGCCCTTGAACCCCTCCAGGGATGGGGCAGCCACAGCTTCTCTGGGCAACCTGGGCCAGGCTCTCACCACCCTCACACCAAACAAGTTCTTCCCCACATCTCAGCTCCATCTCCCCTCTTCAGTGTCAAACCCTTCCCCCTCCTCCTAGGGCTCCCCTCCCTGATCCAGAGTCCCTCCCCATCTCTCCTGGAGCCCCTTGAGGGACTGGAAGGGGCTCCAAGGTCTCCCCGGAGCCTTCTCTTCTCCAGGCTGAACCCCCCCAACTCTCTCAGCCCCCCCTCCCAGCAGAGGGGCTCCAGCCCTCCCAGCATCTCTGTGGCCCCATTCAGAATGATACTGAACTTTCCAGCTCTACAAATGCAATAGCAGGACTTCTTTTCCCCCTGACATTTATAGTCTAGGGGTGTCCTTGTTGTGTGGATCTGGCAGAAGCATTCCTCATAGCGTGTGGCACAGGCTGTGGAGCTGACTGGGGTGCTTTGTGGCAGGTGGAGAGCAGGAGAACTCATCCGGAGCGTCCCACCAGAAGTCCTACCTCAACTGAGGGCCAAGGTTGCTGCCATGGAGGTGCTGAAGGGTCACCGAGCTGATATTGGCCTGCAGAGAGCGTGGGAGGGGAATTACCTCGCACTGGTGAGTACGAGCAAAGGGATCAATGCAGTGCCTGGGGCTTGGGATGCTAAAAAGGGTGGAAATTTGAAAAAGCGACTGTTGGTTTCTTGAGAGGGAGAAATACTTTCCCCTTCCTCCCCCAGAGAGACATTTCCTCTGTAAATGGGTTTTTGTAGTTTCAGCGTCTTTGACTTCTACTGCCCTAGGAGTGATTTTTCTGAATACTTAAGCCAAGCTTGAGCATCACAAGCAGCATTAAAAGGTAATGAGTAATGCCATCAGCCGGCGCTTCAAATGGCCAAAGCTGGCAAAGAAGTCGATATAAAACTAAAATTCTAGATATAATGGGATGTTGAGAAACAGCCTAAAATGAAAAAGAACAAAG
The DNA here is from genome assembly GCA_003697955.1 of Calidris pygmaea. Lineage (NCBI taxonomy): Eukaryota > Metazoa > Chordata > Aves > Charadriiformes > Scolopacidae > Calidris > Calidris pygmaea. The sequence goes on along the minus strand of QJSC01020333.1, from coordinate 86,673 downwards.
ACATTCTCTCTGGGCAAGTTGCATCGCTTCCTTTTACTCCCTCCTTCCTTCAAGCATTTTGTTTTGTTAAGGGTTTGGGTTTTTTTTTTTTTCAGAAAGCAGATAAAACTCTGGATGCTCTGTGCTCCTCAGGGGCTGGAGGGGGCCTTGGGCCGAAGCGGTGGAGCTGCAGCCCCTGCCCTGCCGTCCCCTAACGCCGTCACTCCTTCCCGAAACGGGGAGAGTTACGTGTCTTTCTCTGCTCTTTCAGAAACCGGAGAACCCTCAGAGCACGGGCTCTTTCATCCCCGTTGCCAACGAGCTGAAACGGAAAGACAAGTACATGAACGTTCTCTTCTCCTGCCACGTCCGCAAGGTAACGGCGGCTGCGGGGTCCTGGGGAGGGGGAATCCCTGCGGCCGGGTGGGACCTCGGGAAGCCCCGGGGCAGGAGGAGATCCTGGAGAGGTGATAACAGACAGCAGCTCAAGGCCCTCCTCTTTCCCGGCACCATAGCAGTGATTTTTTGATGGAGATGTAGCTCTGAGCCTCTTGCGCCAACGGGTGCTGTGTGTGAGGGGCTTCTGCGGCTCCTTGTGACCTGGAGAAATTCACTTGATTCTCTGTAACTGCTTTAGATCAGTTTTTTTTTTTCCTAGCAGAATGTGTTTGCTTGTTAAATTGGTCGGAAGGTTGAAAAAAACCATTTAGAAAAATGTGCTTGCATAGTTTTTCTGGATAGTTCGTAATGATCTAAATGGTGCTGGGTTTAAGTGTCTGTCGGGAGAGGATACTGTGACGTTTCCAAAGCCAACAGACAGAACCAGTTTCAATGCCAGGCCGGGGCTGCTGATCTTCCAGGGTTTTTAAGAAGCTCTGTATTATTTTTATTTCTAAAAATGTGCTTTTGCAGTCGGTCCCCACCTGCCAGAAGTGCAGCACGTGCATGATCATCCTTTATGATTCTGCAAATATTATATTTAATAGTAACAAAATCCTTTTGCAGTGTAAAATCTCACTTTATGACAAAACTTCCTTGCCAGTCGTAGGAAATTACATTATTTTTACATTTTACGTTATTTTTATATACATTTGTGTATATAAAAATAGAAATCTCTTACTGCTTTCCAAACAAAATTATTTCAGTGGAGTATTTCATTGCTTTTAACATGTTGTCTTGAAGAGCGTGGTTCTCCGGTGGGATGAGCCGTTTGAGGGAATATTGGTGGATATTGTTGGGATTAAAGGAGGATGGAGTGAGTCTGAGTCCAAACCTCGTCCTTACAACCCTCCAGGGGTTTGGCCAGAACCTCTATTATAGACACGTGTCCCGGTTTGAGGTAGCCTAAACCATGACAACAAGGAGATACAGGAGAATTTCACCCTGGCTTTTTTCACCGTGGGCTGAAAACAAAAGAATTGCTCTTCTAATTTAATGAATTATTTCTAAATCAGGGCTGTTTCTAGCTAAACTGGAACAATTGTAAAAATACAATATTCACTTCTTAAAGACGTGATTACAGGGATTGTTTCGAATGGGAATGGAATGAGGGGAATTACTCGGGGGGTGGGGGGTGTATATCACACGTATACCCAGTGTGGGAGTTTAATTTTGCTCATCGTTACTCAGATTTTAAGCTTTTTAAGTCCTTATGTTTCTCTCGCTCGCTCCTGGTTCAGCTTTGAAGGACAATCTCCTGGGCAAGCCCAGGGGAGAGCAGGATTCTGAAGCTCAGCTCCGTACCTTCCCCCGGTCAGGAGCCGTGAGCACGGAGCTCCTGCCCTTCGGCCGGTGTCGGAGCAGTTCTCTCTCGTTTCTGGTGTATGGAGAGATCCTGGAACATACAAACATCCTGTTACTGGGTTTACTTGTTGGAAAAATCCATTTTCTGCTGAGGTTTGTTGCACTGGGTCCCAGCACTTCCATAAGAGCATCTCCAAGGCTGGAGATGGAATAGGTGTTACCCATCATAACCTGGATTTCTTCCTCACCCTGGAAAGTTACTTCCCTTGCTTCCAGAGGTGCAGAGAGCTCCAGTTTACCGTGGACGCTTAAAAAACGTAGCTCAGCAGAAATCAGAAAATACTGCAGAGACGGTGAGGTTGCAGCCGTGCAGTCTTTGGGGGGGTTAAATTATCTTGTAACTTTTTTTGATCTTTGTCAAGGTTAAATTGTTGGTCGCTTTCTTCCCTCAGAGAGGTCAGGCTCAATCCTCCACTTCCCTGCTCCATTGGGGACCCCTTTGGGAGGCATTTGAAGTCTCGGGAAGGGAGGCACACGTGTGAGCCTGGCAGGACAGGACGGACGCAGGGCCGAGGTGGGACAGACTGACCTGAAATGGGCACAACGCCGGGGGCGATGGGGCGCCGGGAATGGACACTCATCCACAGTCGGGTGGTGCTGTTCATGCTTCTTTTGGTCTTCATTCTTAAGGATCTGTGTTAGGAAAAATATAGGTAATTTTAGTGAAAATACAGCATCGCCTTTAGGAAAAATGGTGGCCTTGAAGCAAATAGGAGCACCTTTTCTCTGACCCAGTCATCCCAGCATTGCTGTTGAGGACAAGGTTGTGACTTTGTAGGATCTTTACTGATGTGTGAGCCCGTGATTGCAGCACATCTCCGTGTTTAACTCAAAAGCAAAGGACCCCTTTCAAATCCCTCCTTGGGTGTAATAGCTTCTGGAGTGAACCATTTGTCTTCCCTCTTGTACGGACAAGACATGTCCAGGTGAGCCTGAGGTGAGCAAAGGAGAGAAGATAAAGAATCTTGGACTTTGAAAGCAAAAAGACAGAGATTTGACATTTTGAGATTTAGCTTTTCACTACCCAACCAGAGCACTTCTTTGGGTAATCTGAACATCACAGTTGCAGACTGAGCAACTGCTGCAGAGCCTGTGAGCAACACCGGGCTTTGACTACAGGAACCCAGTCTTTCCCCTGAAACCAGCATTAACCTTCTTTTGCTCTTCACATAAACCAGTTTATACCCTAAGCTGTCTTTTCTTGTGTCAAAGACACAAGCTGTAGCGTTCTGCCTCTTACCCCAGAAGTAAGGCTGAGGATCAGTGCTGGGGGGTAGGGGGAATTTCTGCTTGCTACATCCTTCTCTTTTTCTTTAAAAAAAAAAAAAAAAAAATTTTTCTTTTTAGCCTTATCCTTCTCCAACTTCCCCGTACCAAATGTTATTTGCACAAGTGTGGCACCTGGTGTGAGCACGTGCGGGCTGGATTGATGGTCAGAGCCTTAGAAAGGGAGGTTTGTCAAATTTCTTCGGCTACACCTAAGATTTTTGTTGTGGATTTCCAAATTGGCCGTTACTGTTTGTTTCTCAGCTGGAATTTGGCTCACGTGAAGCTTTAGTAGGGGACCGAGGAGGGAGTTACAGAAATGAAAATGTAGTTAGTTATCAGGTGGTTTCATTGCTTCCCTTCAATAATGCTCTTGAACAAAGCATCAATCCACAGAATGAGGTTGCTCCAGTTCATTCATGGTAGATTTTCACGATTCAGCTTATTTGAGGATTCTTGATCAAAAAATGTGCTGTTGCTGCTGGTCCCTTGGTCGGGCAGGAGGGTGTCACCGGTAACGAGAGCGCTCTTTGGTGCCTTGAGGTGAATGTTTTATTTCTGGGGCACCATTGGGCTCCCTCTGCGGCTCCCAGCGAGGTACCGAGTCCTCACGCCCCGCGTGAAGCAGGTCCTGACTGTCGACAGATAATTGCAGCCTAATACACTTCTTTCCTCGCAAAGAAAAGAAATTAGAAAGATAAGTACTGAGCAACTTGAATACAAGTTAAGCCTGGAGTTTAAAATTTATTTTAAAATGTTTATGTATAGAACGTATCTGATGACCCGTAAGATATTTGCTAACCATTAAATTCTGCAACAGATTTTTTTTGGAGCTGCTGATTGACATTGTTGTAGGGAAGTCAAGGGAGTGATCCCAACCCTCGCCAGCCGGGGAGCTGCTCTTGAAGCGTCGCTAACTGCTGGTAAAGCCTTCTTCAGCTTGGGGGTGTGGGGTCTTAATTTCAACAGCTTGAGATGAATAATAACGGGTGAACCTGTTTGGACCAAAGCTTTAAGAGCTCTTTTTATAGATGGTCTGTGAAGTGGCTTTGAAATCTCTCTGACAGAAGGTGTGTGCGTTGGCTCCCTCGCTGTAGGTAGAGGTAGAAGGAGGTCATTTCTGCCTATGGAAAAATCCATCTTTCCTGAGCCTTGTGGTGATCTGCTCTTCATTTTTCAAAGGAAATCTTCAAGTTTTTTGCCTTGGGAAACCAAATGCATATTTCATGCGTACCACCAGAATTTGTTGTATCACCTAGGAAACAACAGCTTCTCTGGGTTTTTTTTAGAATCAGGCTTTTCTTCCCACTTTCTCCCTTGTCATTTGGGGCACCTCTCCCTTGAGAGGACCATCTCTTCCAGAGCCCCGTGCCCTGGGGTGTCTCGAGGCCCCTGGCAGTGACTGAAAAGCTCTGCTCCGGGCTAGACCTTCATTTTCCCCCATAAGCTTGTCAAGAAGCTAAATGAAGACTGATTCGCATTTGGATCAACAAAGATATAAATATAAAAAATGCCCAGAAGGTGCAGAGAACACAATGCTGGGGAGGTTCTCCGGGAGGGTAGAAGATGGAGCTGAGAACATAAGGCCTGTCTCTACTCCTACAAAATCAAAAGAACGGTGGCGTTTGTGATGGTGCTGGCATTTGTCTGGATGTCTCCTCTGCGTGCTGCCCAACGTGAGAGTTTACTTCTAGAAACACAGCGTGGATTATTTACATAAATACCATAGATGCAGGAGGCACCTGAAGGAAAGGGATGGCTTGGGAAGAGCTGCAAAAGACACGAGTTCCAGTGCAGCGAGAATTTCCTTCTCATATGAGATGAGCTGCTGGACTTGCCCTTCACAGAATCACAGGCTGGCAGGGTTGGAAGGGGCCTCTGGAGACCATCCAGTCCAACCCTGTCCCAGAGCAGGTCCACCCAGAGCAGGTCCAACAGGAACGTGTCCAGGCGGGGTTTGAATGTCTCCAGAGAAGGAGACTCCACCACCTCTCTGGGCAGCCTCTGCCAGGGCTCTGCCACCCTCACAGGAAAGAAGTTCCTCCTCATGTTGAGATGGAACTTCTTATGTTCCAGTTTGTGCCCATTTCCTCTTGTCCTGTCCCTGGGCACCACTGAAACTAGACTGTCCCATCCTCCTGACACCGACCCTTTAACTATTGCTCAGCATCAATGAGGTCCCTTCTCAGTCTGCTCCTCTCCAGCTGAACAGCCCCAGGTCTCTCTCCTCAGCAGAGAGATGCTTCATTTCCTCATCATCCTCATTGCCTCCGCTGGACTCTTTCCAGCAGTTCCCTGTCCTTCTGGAACTGGGGGACCCGGAACTGGGGGACCCAGATCTGGTCCCAGTGCTCCAGATGGGGCCTCCCCAGGGCAGAGCAGAGGGGCAGGATGACCTCTCTCCACCTACTGGCCACACTTTTCCTGATGCTCCCCAGGATGCCATTGGCTGCCTTGGCCACAAGGGCACATTGCTGGCTCCTGGGCAACTTGTTGTCCACCAGGACTGCCAGGTCCCTTTCCAGCAGGTCACCTCCAACCTGTACTGGTGGAGGGGATTATTCCTCCCCGGGTGCAGGACCCTACACTTGCCCTTGTTGAACTTGATGAGGTTCCTCTGGGCCCAACTCTTCAGTGTGTCCAGGTCATCTCTTCAGCTGCTCAGCTGAATTTATTGTTCAGTGGGAAGACTGAAAACAATGGGCAACCCCCAGAAAGAAGTGGAATTTAAAACATGCTTGTAGAACTACGACAGTATTTTACTGCCTTGCAAAAGTTGGGCATGTTTCCCATTCCTGCAGGACCTTCTGGGGTGGGTGGCCCTGGCTGCAGAGCGGGGTGAGGTCTGTGCCCTTGGTCACCGTGGGCTCCATGCTTGAGGTGGGCAAGATGGGAGCAACCAGTGGGATCGTGGCAGTGACCAGGTGGTGTTGTCAGACTCATTAAAACAAATTAAAATAAATTGAAAAGATGTGTTTGGGAGCCATGGCCACCCAGCATCAGATCCGAGGTCTGTGTGGGGCAGGTGCCAGCTGAAGGGACTGGAGAAGGCTTTGTTCAGCTCCTGGGACATGGAGCACTGAAGCTTCAGGGCCAAGTGATGGTTTGGGGAGCTTGTGGAGCAGCACCAGACACTCCCAACCTACTTTCTCTGGGCCATTTGTAGCCCTTATTATTTTTTTCTCCCATTCATCCGCTTTCTAAAATAATCCCAGTTATTCAGCATCTCTTCCCGTGAGATTTTCCAGGCCCTCAGTCATTTTCTTTACCTTCTCTGAACTACTGGAGTCTCCGCGTTCACCATCCTGGTGCTTCACGTGATATTCCAGTTGCGACCATGGCGCCCAGGACGTTAATCCCCACTCTGGTCTCTACCACACGCGAATGCCTTGCTTTTTTTCAGCTGCCCCACCTGTTTGTGCCAAGATCCACCCAGAGCTGTCTAAAATCATCCTCAGTTACTTGGTCTGAGTTGGTGCTGTTCATTTAAAGCTGTCGTCGAACTCTCCAATCTGCGTTTCTTGCCTCTCTCTGCTCTGAGCTTCCCCGCTCTGCTGCCTGTTGGCTGGGAATATCCAACTTCTCCTGGTTTCACCTGGGAAAATCCTATTTATGTTCATCCGCCTCATCGCCTCTCGCCCTTCTCTGCCCTTCTCAGCTGATGGATAAATCCCTCCGTGGCTGCAGGATAAATCCCTCCGTGGCTGCGGGACACCGCTGGCTCCGGGATTGCCCCACTGACAGATACTTTCTACTTTGCATCCTACTTTCTCCCTCGCTTTTCACGGAACTTTGCGTCTTGTGACTATTTGGTACCTGGCGTCTCAGGGTGTCTGAAAGCCTAGATGATATCAAATGCTCTCCTTTGGTCTAGTAGTTCCTGGGAAAATTAATTAACACATTCATTAATGAGATGCGTGTTTCCTTTATGAAAACCCTCTTGCTGGAGCCCAACGTTACCGGCAGCCTCGGAGAATATTCGTGATGGTTGCGGTGGGACAGGGGTAATAGAAATGATCAGTGTTTGGAAAGGAGATAGGAATAAAGGCATGATCCCAGGGTATAAAACGCTTCTCTGGAGAGAATATCATTTTGTTTCCTGCCATAACATGATCCTCCCACTTGTGTTTTTGTAAATAATCACACAATAATTGCATAAGGTGTGGAATGGTGGTTTAATAGCATCAGTCTTCCCGGATCTTCCCCAGATCAGATGTTACTGTGAAGGTACAACATTTATCTTGTATCCTTCGAATTAATACATTTTTAATAAACCATTGTATATTTTTACAATAATTTTCCAGAGATGCTAATGTGGCATTTGACAGCAGTTTTGGTGATTTAATTTATCGGGTACTGCAGGGATGCTGTTGCTACAGACTTGACTGGTGGCAAAAAATAAACATGAATTCAGAACTTCAGAATACCTAAAATTTAAGGAAAATTATATCATTATATGACTGCTGTATCTGGCTTGCTGCTGGGCCATGGCTGTTACTTCACATACATACTTTGCTTAAATAATGTGTTCTCCCATTTCTTTTACTGCATAGAAACTGGAGGCATGAACAACATACTGGGACACGGGGCTGTGCACGGGGCTGTTTTCAGCTGTACTTGCTGAGGGGTTCACATGGTGCCCTCTTCCAACAGTTAATTTTTACCTTATCAGAACCGTTACGTATAATTGATTTTTTTTAAAAAAGAAAGCTTTAGGGTTGATGCCAACAAAACCCCCAAAGATGGAGCGTGTTTTCCCCACACACTGAGCCCCCAGCTGTGCGAGCGGTGCCTTGGTTGTATCTCAGAGTAGGATTTTGGGTTCAAATGAAAGGGAACCAACTTCGTGAGTTTGCCTAAGATCATTCCAGGAGGGCTGGACCATCTCTCTACAGATAATCCCATGGGGTTGGAAGGGACCTCTGGAGACCATCCAGTCCAACCCCCTGCCAGAGCAGATCCACCCGGAGCAGGTCCCACAGGAACGTGTCCAGGTGGGATTTGAATGTCTCCAGAGAAGGAGACTCCACCACCTCCCTGGGCAGCCTCTGCCAGGGCTCTGCCACCCTCATGGGAAAGAAGTTCCTCCTCATGTTGAGTTGGAACTTCTTATACTCGTTTGTGCCTGTTACTCTGCAAGAGCAGAATAACTGCAATCAAATATAAAGACTCTCCCTCTCTGGATTCTCAGTAGCCCTACTGATGGTATCCAGCAAGCACAGAAAGAAAAATGAAGAGAAAAAAAACACTAAAAACACTCTTAAAAAACAAACCACACATGGAGAGGAGAAGTGAAAAGATAAATGGAGAGATAAAGAAACATGGGGAGAAAACAGGAAGCAGGGGTCCGGAGTCAACCCAAGTATGGTACAAGCATTTAAAAAAAACCAAACAAACCCTCACTCAGGGTTCAGTTAACCTTTGAGGTGCACAGATGCCTCTGTGTGCTTTCTCTCCTGTGGTCTAGAAGTTTGGTGGATGCTCTGTTCCACGTGTTCCCAGAACAGCCCGTGGCTGGGCAGCGAGCTCCTGCTCAAAGGATTTCTTCTGAGGAGCTTGAGCCCACCACTGATCCTTAGACACCATTGTCCTTAACAGAACACAAAGTTGAGTTAAAATATGGGTTGAGTGATGTCCACCTCTATAGAAAAATCTGCTGTAATCCCAGTATGAGTTTGGCTCAGCCAAACTGGTCCCATAGCTCACTGTGGCTGAACAGAGCTGTCATGGTTTCTTCCCCTGTTTATCACCACCCAGACCCTCACCCTCTTTCCATTGCCCTGACTCTGATGCTCGTTGTGCCCTTCCCTTGCTAAGTTTACAAAAGGGCACATTTTTATCACGTTAGTCAATTGGTAGGGCTGATGGGCACCAGAGTTGACTGGGGATGCAGGGTAAGGACCTCCTGGAAGAGGCAGAAGGATGTTCTTCTTGATGGCAGTGAGCCTTTAGACCAGGCTGTGTGGCTCTCACTCTGCCTGTCTTGCCGAGGGAGAGGGTTGTGTTTGATATCTCTTGCAGCCTGAGGACACTCCGGCTTGGTCCTTCTCCTGCTGACCAAGAACTAACGTCGCCTTCCTCCCACCAGCTGATTGCCTGGGTCACAGTGTCGAGGCTGAGCTCTCCCGGGCTCCTTATGGCCTGTTCAGTCTCTCCTGAATAGAAAGGCCAAGAGGAAATGGCCTCGGGTTGCACCAGGGAAGGTTTAGGATGGATATCAGGAAAAATTTCTTCACCATAAGTGTCATCAAGGCTTGGAAGAGGCTGCCCAGGGCAGTGGTGGAGTCGCCATCCCGGGAGGTATTTAAAAGCCGGGCAGACGTGGTGCTGAGGGACATGGGTCAGTGGTGGTTTGGGCAGTGCTGGGTTGATGGTTGGACTCGATGATCTAAAAGGTCCCTTCCAACCTCAGTGATTCTATGATTCTATGATTCTTCCTTCTTGCGGAATGGCACAACTTCAGCAAAACGGGTGGAATGTGCCCGTGTTCAGCTGATGGGTACCTCCCATCCACCAACGGGCTTGGGAAGGAACGGTGTCTGCATTTCCCACTTCTTGGAGGAGTTGCTTAGCTACGTCCAAGGCACCGGGTGTTTTACAAGAGGGAAATGGGACCTGCTCAAATTTAGGATGGGCCAAAGCGTCTCTTTCAAATACCTCAAATCTGGACTGTCACAAACCCTGGTGACCCCCTCTTTGGCTCTGTGGGGCAGGTCTCCTGCCTCAGACAAGGGGGGACAAAGGCACGTACAGAATGTAGGAACAACAGCCATCACCTTGGCCTTGGTGTCTGCCAGGGTCGGGTGGAGTGTTCCTGGGGGGAAGTGTCTGTCCCTTCTTTGAGGCCATGGACTTGCCCAGGTTGCCCCATCCCTGCTCAATGCCTCTGGGAATGTTCCTTCTCCGAGACTCTGCGTTTCTCTCTTTGTAAGAAGGGATTTGTGGGTTCCATCTTCGCTTTTCACTGTTTCGAGATCTGTGGAGAAAACCTGTGTAAGAGCTTTGGGAGTTTTGCATATTGACTCCTGCGTAGTTTCATTCCGCATGGTCTTGCAGTGATCAGTGGGACTGAAAATTTGCTTCTTTACAGGTCAATCGCTTTAATAAGGTGGAGGACAGAGCGATCTTCATTACTGATCGGCACCTGTACAAGATGGACCCCATGAAGCAGTACAAGGTGATGAAGACCATCCCCCTCTATAACGTAAGTACAGGGACGGAGGAATCCCATGTCGGGCTCTCTTAGTCGTGGGCAGTGCATCTGCTCTTCAGCTCCATTTTCATATCCATAACATGGAAAGAGACCTCGCTTTACAAATTTTAATATATTTAATGTCTTTAAAACAACTTTAGTACAGTTACCTACAACACTGATGCATCGTGTTAACTTTTAATTTCAGTACATAAAATAAAAGCTAAAACCCAAACTGTTTATCATTCTCTCTTCTGCTCTTGCTCTTATTTTGATTTTTACTTGCTGTGTGCCGCAAGATCTTGGCCCCACCAGGGGGGTAGCGTTTCCCAGCAGCTTACGACACAGTTTCTATGTCTCTGGGGGTTTCTATTTGTTCATGTTAAATGTAAATCTTATCAAAGCTAAATTTGGAATTATAGTGAGGTATCTGGCCTTTGGGGCGGCAGAGTTTGGCTGCAGGGACAGAGCAGCGGATTAGCACCGGTGGGAAGGGGCCGGGGGAAAACCTCATCCGAGCTCTTCAGCATCCCCGAGCGTGGATTCAGCTGCCTGTTTGTTTTCCTCAGCCCGAGGTGACGCTGCTGCCGTTATCTTAAACCCACAGAGCCTGGCTGGGCTGCGTGGAAACGTCATACACAGATTTGTTGGAACGTTTGCATTTGGAGAACTAATAAATCTGGCGGCCCCGTATTGCTAAAGGAGCAGAGATTGGGATTAGGGTAACGGTAAAATCTAACCCGCAAATGTGGAGCGAAGGGTTAGCTCAGTGTGACCGTCATGTTGGGTTTGTGGGTCCTCTCCTAACCTCCTTGCAGGTCATCCACCGCAGGGTGAGCGTGGGGCAGGGTGAGTGTGGGGCAGCATCCTCGTCTGCCTTGATTGCAGTCCCTAATGAGAGTGTGGGCTGTGGCAAAGCAGCATCTCCATGGCAGGGGCTCTGCTTTCCAAAAGACTCTGATGCCTGGAGGTCCTTTTGGACCAACTTCCAGGTCCTTTTCCTCAGTCTGTTTTCTGTTCTATAAATACTCAAAGGGTGGGTGTCAGGAGGATGGGGCCAGTCTTTTTTCAGTGGTGCCCAGGGACAGGACAAGAGGAAATGGGCACAAACTGGAACATAAGAAGTTCCATCTCAACATGAGGAGGAACTTCTTTCCTAGAAGAGGCTGCCCAGGGAGGTGGTGGAGTCTCCTTCTCTGGAGACATTCAAACCCCGCCTGGACACGTTCCTGTGGGACCTGCTCTGGGTGGCCCTGCTCTGGCAGGGGGTTGGACTGGATGGTCTCCAGAGGTCCCTTCCAACCCCAGATCATTCTGTGATTCTCCTGACATTATCTCTTAATTGTGCCAGACAAAGGTGCCAGCAGATCACGCTGCTGAATGCCTGGCTCTCGCTTGTGCAAACCGATGTGTTCGAATGCACAGGCTCCATCAGGGTGTTTTTCCCGGAACCCCGGGGTTTTGCGAAGGGTCGAGCTGAATGCAGGTAGACAAAGGGGAATTTTGTCTCTCACAATTTTTCAGTATTGGTTTTCTGAGCTGTTACCTTGTACAAAATGGTTAGGCTGCTGCAGTTCATTTACTGCACTAGTAATTATAGGTAAATCTGTATTTATCACAGCTTTGGAAAAATACCTGCTTCACCTGGGTGTGTGATGGGTTTAAAGGTGGAGCACAGACCAGGGCACTGATCATCTGACCATTTACCTCTGAAATCGTTAAAAATTATAGGAGCTGAGCAAGTCAGATACAACTTGTAGGTTGCCTGTAGAATATCTGTTACTTAGAAATGTTAGCAATTTTTTTTTTTTTTTTACACAAAACCAGATGTCTAAACCAGAGTATCCACTCACAGGGACTGCTGTAGTGCTGGCTTTCTGCATTTCCCCTGGCAGCGAAACAGTTAATGGTGTGTGCATCCAGGTCTCGTGCTCTTAGAATATTTAAATAGATATAAATCAGGTTTATTTGTAGATCTGCTATTACACCCTTTAGCAACCCAATGGTTCCCTTCACCTGAGCGGCTCTGAGGGGGCCCTGCAGTACATGGCACAGGAGGGATGGCTCCAAAAGACCCTTCCCTGCCTCGTACAGGGGACAGAATAATATTCCAGGGTGGAAATTTGATGAAAGCTGTCTGGGTAAATGATGCAGGGATAAATTTCTGCTCTCTTGGCCACAACCTCTCCTTTTATCTGCTTCTCCTGCGCTGTGGTCCTGGGGAACGCAAGGAAATCTGCCCGTGGTGCTCACCCATGGATGTGCTGCTGCCCCCTCTCTGTGCCCCAGGGAGAGGAGGAGTTTGGAGACGTGTTTGGTTCACACGCAGCAGAGGAAATATTTGTATTTCTTTTGCCAGGATTTCTTCAGCTGAACTCTGGCGAAGGGTTAATGCTGTACTGCAGTTGTTTTTCCCTTTTCGTAGCTATGCCTTATCTTTTGTTGCTTAATAATCTGAATATGTGTTGTCTTTCACCTCTTGAGTGGTCTTGCACACTCACCTCTGCTTTTCTGCAGCCCTGATCCCTTCTTGGGTGGAAACCCCTTCGTAGTGTGCAGGGAGGTGCTGGAAGTAGCCAATTAGTGATAAAGAGATTCCTTGCCTTTCGGGGGAAGAACAGTTATTTGACCTGATGCCGGGGTCAGGGCAATCCCAGGCACAATTCCAGGCTGGGGGAGAATGGACTGAGAGCAGCCCTGAGGAGAAGGCCTTGGGGGTGTTGGTGGGTGAGAAGCTCCACACGCCCCAGCAACGTGCGCTGGAGCCCAGAAACCCCCCGCACCCTGGGCTGCATCCCCAGCCCCGTGGCCAGCAGGGCCAGGGGGGGATTCTGCCCCTCTGCTCCGCTCTGGGGAGACCCCCCCAGTGCTGCCTCCAGCTCNGTGGGGAAGAACTTGTTTGGTGTGAGGGTGGTGAGAGCCTGGCCCAGGTTGCCCCGAGAAGCTGTGGCTGCCCCATCCCTGGAGGGGTTCAAGGGCAGGTTGGAGGGGGCTTGGAGCAACGTGGTGTGGTGGGAGGTGTCCCTGCCCAGGGCAGGGGGTGGCACTGGGGGGGCTTTAAGGTCCCTTCCAACCCAAACCAATCTGTGATTCTGTAAGAAGCAAGTGTGTAATAGCTACACCAGCTGTGATGTATGTCTGTGTATCAGCATGTCCCACTAGAAGGCTGTGTGTTCCCAGGGACCTTGGAAGGTCCTCTTGGTGGGCAGAGGTGTCTCCAGATGACATGGGCTGCCCTGGGCTCTGCTGCTCGCCCTCAGCCTGCCGACAGCACCCCATTGCTTGGCAGCATCCTTGGGGATGGTGTTTCCATGGAAATCTTGTTGGAGACAGCCGATGTCTGTTACCACCAGAAACTTGGTTTTGGCTGAAGCAATCACTCCATGGTTTCCCGTCTCCTTTTACATATAAATGGTTTAAGTATAACCCTTATGACCCTTAAGTATAACCTGGCCATGCTGGTCCCAGTTATCTTGTGTCCCATGTGCAGGATCTGTGATGTGCAAATGGTGACACAGCGATAACTTCCCTTTCAGCCCCGTTTTGCTGGATTGAGACGCTGCTTTGGGGGCCTCTCTGTGTACGAACCTTCTGGCAGTTGCCTCAGAAGTACCAATATACAATTATCCTGTTGTTTTACCTGGAGAAAAAATAAACACAGCATGGCAGAAAGGACCTTGAGACCACCTTTCCCAGTATTCCCAGTGTTGTATCCCAGGTGGATACAAGTCCAGGATGTTCTCCAGATGCTGAGCGTTTTCTCCTGATCTTCAAGCAGAGCTAATATTAGTGTTTGTAAATACTGAGATAAGCACCTTTTCTGAAATGATTTCTTTTGTGTTCTATTTGTTTGTTCTGATAGTCTTATGGGGAGGGGTGTAATAGGGAAATTTTGAAGGGCTCTCAGAATTCTAACGTGCTTCTGTTGAATAATTATTGTTCTAAATAGGCTTTTCAAATCCAGAGATTTCGACGTGCTCACCGTTCACACTCGGTGCACATTTAAAATCCGGATGGCAGCAAGTCCCCATGGAGCTATTGTGCTCAGGGGATGTTATTTAAGCATGCAAATTAATTTTAAGGGACACTATAAACCCAGGCAGCTGTTAATGTCTTTGCATGAAGTGTAGCTTGTTTTTAAAGTATTTCATAACCTCAAAATAGTCTGAACTCCACCGTGGCGGGAGCAGGGAAGCGGAGGTCTCCGCTCAGGGTTTCAGATCTCAGGGATTCAGCCCGACTGTTGTCCGGTGGGAAGAAGCCAACAAAAAATGAGTGATTCTAAACTTGTGTAGTGTTTTATCCAGAAAATAGTGTTGGTTGTGGCTTTCCTGGGACGCTGCCGCGGTGTGAGTTGGACAGGGCTGGAACAGGCTTCTTGGGAATGCCGCGGTGTGAAGAGAAGGCACCAACCCAGGCCGTGTCCCTCCGTGATTCCTGCTTCTCTGATACCCTTCCCAACGCGGGCAGGGGGTCACACAGGAGGCTCTTTCCTTTGAGAAGGGAATAATGAGACTTGTATGAGACAAAAGAGGATATCGGTGCCTCTCACTTTTAGGAGAATGGGGCAAATCTCTGCAAATCTGTGGGTGACTCAGAGGAGTCGGGTAGTCCTTTGGTGGACAGGGAAGGTCTGCTCTATTCTCCCTGTGCTCATCCTTCTTTTGCCTTTCCCTTTTTTTTTTTTATTTTTATTTTATTTCTTCAGCACTGCTTTGTTAAATGCACTTGCTTCTTGATATTTCTTTTGCCATCTGTATATTTTGTTTACCCACCACAGATTTATTTTTTCCTTATTCTAATATTCATAGAATCATAGAATGGTTTGGGTTGGAAGGGACCTTAAAGCCCCCCCAGTGCCACCCCCTGCCCTGGGCAGGGACACCTCCCACCAGCCCAGGTTGCTCCAAGCCCCCTCCAACCTG
>QJSC01020333.1:46252-62482 GCA_003697955.1 Calidris pygmaea | reverse complement strand
AAGTGCTTTCCAGCAGGTCCACCCCCAACCTATATTGGTGCCTGACATTCTTGGGAAGCCAGACACCTTCTCCGTCACACGTTCCAGTAGCTTTTTCTTACATTTCTTAGTGTGTTCCTGGCGTGAAAAATGCCCGTTGTCTCCCGCCGTCCTGGATGTGTAGTATTTCGAATAAAATGAGCTCTGCAGAGGGGCTTGGGCTTTCAAGAGCCTGGGTTTAATTTTTGCAGCAAAATTGTGACTGCTTTATTTGAGTACCTGCCCTCTGCACCTAAAAGTAAATTCTTTTGTCTGGTGACATGAATAGTAGCAATTTATCATATTATGTGGCTTTCCTTTGAGTACCAAGAGGTTTATTGGTCATTTTTTCCTTCCCTGCCTTGCCCATGTCGCACTCCCACTGTCAGCGTGCATTTTGTCTAAAATCCACTGGAAAGAGGTCTTTGCTGTGGCTGAACCACGTCCAAGGCACTTTAGACCCGCGGCTCCGTGTAGCTTTGATGCTTCCCTTGGCTCCTGGATGCCAAAGCTCCATGAAACGTTCTAGAGTCCTCCTGGGATGGAGATCTTGATAGAAATGAGAAGTTCTTGGAGCTTGAGTTGCTTTGAAGGAGATTGACTTTTCTGATGGTTAAATTGCTCGGGGTTTGCTGGGATTGTTTTGCATTTGGGAAGTTTTATTCAGGGCACTTAAAAAGAGCATTGATTACTTTGAAAATTGAGAACCAGGTTTCCACGGTAACTGTTATTCCTATGAAAATAGCTCTGCTGTGACCCAAACGTCCTCTCCCGCCCATCACACCAGTGTGGTGTCATACTCATGAATGATATTTTGTCTTATTAGCCTTTTTAAGTTGCCCAGTTCATTCCCTGCCTCCAGCTGGTGGATCTACTGGGCTGAAACAGGTGAATCCTTTCTGTTCCTGGACAGTCTATAGCAGCAGGGTGACACTGGAAGGATTATTTGTGGTCTGGAGGGAAAAATAGCATTTAGACTGTCAGAAGCTGGGACTGGTGTTTTGCAGTGTCCTAGAATAGAAAATTCAACACCTCCCCCCCCGCCTCCTCTTCTCTAGGTGTTACAGAAGCCATTGTACTTATGAATTTTGTAATATCTTCGAGCAGTGAACGTTTTCTGTGCCCTTTTATGAGGCTCTGCCCAGCTCCTGCCTGTCCTTGAGAAATCTACGATCAGAATATAAAAGCAATTAGAGAAATCACAGCTGAGCAGTCACTGTGGCGCAGGGATTCGGAGCTCCCGCCTTCCCCAGCTCCCACACCAGCCTCCCCAGTCAAGCTTCCCTTTTGATGCTGCTTACGGTGGGTTTTCTCCAGAGAAGGTGGGAATAGAAGAATGGGAATATTTCATCTTACAAAAATGTTTCCTGTGGGCTCTCTGCTATATTTGCTGTAGTCACTGTCACACCTTTCTGTCCATGGTATTATTTATTACTAAAAAATTAGTAATAATTGAACTACAGCTCTTAGCGTTCGTTCAGGGGTGGGATGGCATCCAGAGGGACCTGCACAGGCTGGAGAGCTGGGCCCGTGTGAACCTCATGAAGTCCAACCAGGCCAAGTGCAAGGTCCTGCACGTGGGTCAGGGCAATCCCAGGCACAAATCGAGGCTGGGGGGAGAATGGACTGAGAGCAGCCCTGAGGAGAAGGCCTTGGGGGTGTTGGTGGGTGAGAAGCTCCACACGCCCCGGCAACGTGCGCTGGAGCCCAGAAACCCCCCGCACCCTGGGCTGCATCCCCAGCCCCGTGGCCAGCAGGGCCAGGGGGGGATTCTGCCCCTCTGCTCCGCTCTGGGGAGACCCCCCCAGTGCTGCCTCCAGCTCTGGGGCCACCAACAGCAGAAGGACATGGAGCTGTTGGAGCAGGGCCAGAGGAGGCCCCGGAGATGCTGGGAGGGCTGGAGCCCCTCTGCTGGGAGGGGGGGCTGAGAGAGTTGGGGGGTTCAGCCTGGAGAAGAGAAGGCTCTGGGGAGACCTTGGAGCCCCTTCCAGTCCCTCAAGGGGCTCCAGGAGAGATGGGGAGGGACTCTGGATCAGGGAGGGGAGCCCTAGGAGGAGGGGGAAGGGTTTGACCCTGAAAGAGGGGAGATGGAGCTGAGATGTGGGGAAGAACTTGTTTGGTGTGAGGGTGGTGAGAGCCTGGCCCAGGTTGCCCCGAGAAGCTGTGGCTGCCCCATCCCTGGAGGGGTTCAAGGGCAGGTTGGAGGGGGCTTGGAGCAACGTGGTGTGGTGGGAGGTGTCCCTGCCCAGGGCAGGGGGTGGCACTGGGGGGGGCTTTAAATATCCCTTCCCACCCAAACCATTCTGTGGTTCTAAGAGAGTTTGACACCAACCATCACCTCGCCCGCTGTTAGCAAACTGCCATAACCCAAAGTGTCTCCAGAAGAGCCTGCCAGGCTGGCAGCCCTACGCCTGTGCCTGCCCGAGCAGGGGCTGTAAGTACTGCTGATCTTGCTGTGGGTTCAATTCTCCACCAAAGCACTCACTACCTGCTGTTCCCAGAGCCTTTCCCCTCCACCGAGCAGATGGCCCCGCGTTGGCCGGCCTCACCGGGGCTTAGTTTCCCCGGCAAGTCAGTATTATCGGGCTGTCAAAGGACCCATCTGCCCCCACAGCTGTCCTGGCATCCGCCGTGCTCTGCGCCGGGAACCTCCCCGCTTCCCCCCGCTCTGCCATATCAAACTTTGATATTTTTTTGTTTTATTTGGGGAGGGGTGTGTGTGTGTGTGTGTAATTCACACCATCTGCCTCCTGTGCTTAAGCGAAGGGATATTCTGTTTGAAAACAAGCTGGGAGGGAGAGGTAATCTTTCACCCTCCCCTCGTCGGCTGCCGTAGCGACACCAGCGTGTTTTAAAAAATGCAGGTTTGGACTCAAAACAGACACATTTTTGATGTCAACACAGAACGTGTGCAAACCCTGGTGTGGTTGGTGCCTGCTCGGCCACCGACCGGCAGAGCTCGGCCAGAACGTGTGACCCGGCCCCTTCCCTGGGAAATGGGCTGGGGGTGCCCACGGCGCCGCTGGGCTCCGGGTTACACGCCTTCTGGATTAAAAATACCTCATTGGTGATGCTTAAATGGTAGCAGAATTTGACGCTCTCCCCATTTGATGGTAGCGAGTCACTTACGGAGTCGTTTTTCCTACCTCGAGTCTCGGTATTCCGGAGGAAAGGTGCTCTCTGGGCCCCAGCCCAGATCCAAGGTTCTGGAGAGCTTTGCCTTTAGCTGCACACCTGCAATTCTGCAGAGAGCTTATCAGAAAGATGCTTTTGTAAAGATGAGGACAACAAGTATTTGTAAGGCTTTAATATTTTTAAAGAGATAAAAAATATCATAAAATAAAAAGTCACTACATTTCTCTTACATTCGAAACAATGGGGAAAAAGATGCATTTTCTCTTGAAGTCTTCGGGTATTTGATAAAGCCTCCTCAGAAATATATTTGCTACTTTTTATATTCTTACATAAACCAAAATATTGTAAAAGTACACATTAACAAAATATTCCTTCTGGTTTTCTGCTTTATAGCAGCTTCAGCAGAGCCAAAATTTTCTCTTTTAAGCTTGTTCTCCTTCCATTTATCTCTTGCCCACTTTATTTCATCTCATAAGCTCAGTATTTAAACTGTTCTCCAAAAGGCCCTCCATGGTTCTGCGATGGCTCTTTCAAAAGTAATTAGTGACTTTGGTGCATAATTAATGACTTTAGTGGGTTTGGGTTTGGTTTTTCTGGACAGTGTGGAGCATCCCTCTGATAAAACCTGGAGGTGGTAAAGACTCTTTGCTTGGAAATGGCTGAGAAACTTGATTTTTTTAAGAGAGACTAAATATTTGGTAAAAAATCTTGGATCCCAACAATCCCTTCGGAAACCAAGGTCAAATAAATTAATACTGAAATGTGGCTGTACTAACCTGACCTTGGAAAAAAACACCCAAATGAAAAGCCAAACCTTTTATTTCTTGACAGACACTTTAGCTTTTATTTTGTCTTTTTCCAAAGGGTCCAGACCTTAATGCCAGAGCCCAAGTTCTAAAGCTCGTGCTAAAAAGCAGGCTGGAAAAAGAAAGGCCGATCTGCGGAATTGAGTGTAAAACTCAAGTATATCACAGAATCAGGGGATCGTCAGAGTTGGAAGGGACCTCTAGAGACCCTCCAGTCCAACTCCCCTGCCAAAGCAGGGTTGCCCAGAGCACATCACTCAGGAGCATCCAGGCGGGGCTTGAAGATCTCCAGAGAAGGGGACTCCACACCCTCCCTGGGCAGCCTCTGCTAGGGCTCTGCCACCCTCACCCCAAAGAAGTTCTTCCTCAGATTGGAGTGGAACTTCCCATGGTCCAGCTTGTGCCCGTTGCCCCTCGTCCTGTCCCTGGGAACCACTGAGAAGAGTCCGGCTCCATCCTCCTTCAGCCCACCCTTTAGATCCTTGGAAGCATGAAGAAGGTCTCCCCTCAGCCTTCTCTTCTCCAGGCTCAAGAGCCCCAGCTCTCTCAGCCTTTCCTCATCAGGGAGATGCTCCAATCCCTCCATCATCTCTGTTGCCCTACGCTGGACTCTCTCCAGCAGTTCCCTGTCTCTCTTGAACTGGGGAGCCCAGCACTGGCCGCAGGATTCCAGTTGTGGCCTCCTCAGAGCAGAGCAGAGGGGGAGAATGACCTCCCTCCACCTCCTGGCCACGCTCTTCCCTCCGCAGCCCAGGATGCCATTGGCCTCTTGGCCCCAAGGGCCCATTGCTGGCTCCTGGAGAGTTCCCTGTCCACCAGGACCCCCAGATCCTTCTCCTCAGAAGGGCTTTCCAGCAGGTCCACCCCTAACCTGTATTGGTGCCTGGCTTCTTCCACCCCAGGTGCAGGACCCTACACTTGCCCTTGTGACTATCTTGAGCCTGGCATTTTGCTCTACTTGTAGGTTCTCCTTTTCCAACTTGTGGTTCTGCTGGTTCTTACCTTAACATCTGAGTGAAGTAGATGTGCACACGTTTTGTTCGGGCTCTCCTTTTTTCCCTTTTAATGTGCCAGATTCCTAAATAAAGCTGTCTTGGATTTTTTATGGAATATGAAAAAGATTTGCATAAGTTTAGTTATGATAATTTGTGTGGGTTTGGCTTTGTTTCAGTCCTTCAGATCCCCAAATCAGTTTTGATTTGCTCTTGCTAAAACATTGCCTTTTTCCACTTTTTTCCAAAAAGATGCGTTGAGAATGATCCGAGGCGAATTCCCCTTAAATCTGCTTTGTTCATAAAGTCAGGCTGGAACCGTTCACTCCTGCCCGTCGCTTGGTAGTTCTGGGCAGTAATTTATTATCCAAGTAGGATGTTTTAATGCTAAATTAAGGGACAAGATAAAAAAAATCTGCTCTTGTGTCCTGCCACCCACACCGCCGGGGGAACTCGTGTTGGGGATGGTTTGTCACCCGCTGTCGGGGCGAGGGTTGGAACTGGGATCGTGCACTGGAATTGGGGGTTTCCAGGCACAGAGCATCAACTGTGACCGGGGACAAGTGACATCCACCAGGAGATGGGACCATGCCTTGGGTGGCTTCTCCCTCCGTAATACAGCCTCTGTAATACAGCACTGCTAAGGATGGGCTCTGAGTGAAGCCCCTTCCAGTTTTATAGAATAGAATCATAGAATTGTCTGGGTTGGAAGGGACCTTTAGGATCATCTAGTCCAACCATCAACCTAACTCTGATAAAAAAACCCAAAAGACAGCCATACAGAAAAAAAACAACCCACATTACTAAACTATGTCTCTAAAGAAAGTAGAATTTCTTCCTTTTTGAGATGCTATTTCTGCCACCCTGAGATTTGGGACCACTTCAGGGGTTTCTCCTTCAGCAGCAGGTGTCACCCCATCTTTCTGCTGCCCCCATCACCTTCCCGGAGAGTCTCCCGCGCTGTGCTGCCTGGAGATGCGGACGGATGGATCTGCATCCCGAGGAGCTCCTGTGCCCGGGATAAATCTCCCTTCAGCGGAGCCAGCTGGAGCTCAGGCATCTCCCCCCCCCCAGATGTGATGGCTGGATCCTGCCTTTGTGTATCACAGGCTCCAGAGGAGAACACTGACGGGAGCTGTGTTGTTCCCGATCCCAGCGCCACGCCGCACTATGAGCTGTGTTGTGGCTTCAAAACGCTTTAAATAAAATAAATAAATCCCACGTTAGAAAATATCACCTTAAAGGATCTGCCCTCAGAAAGTGCTGCTGGTACCGGGCTGATGGGGCAGGTCACATTTAGAGCTGTAAAGCCCAGAAATGATCCAAGTGACGTGCCGGTTTGCCTTAAAACCCAGGTTTTTTTGAGGCAGAACATCAAGTCCTTGACGAGACGTGTGTGAGGAGAGCCAGCAGACGATTCAGCACACAACTGCTGCTTTTCTTTCGGAGGGACCGAACGAGCCCAAACCTGAGTGATGGTATTTGAACTGTTGCACGGAGGATCTGCCGCAACGATCCTTTTATTTAACGCGTCAGTCAGTGGCTCCCCGCTCCTCTTGCCACCCAGCTCGAGCCTAATCGTGCCGTAGCCACCTCTGGGGCAGCTCCAGGGTGTCCTTGGGGGCACGTTGGAGCAACCTCTCTTTTCTGGGGGGTCCTCGTGGGAGTGCCTGCGATTATAGATGCCTCCGGCATCGCTGCGATGCTCCGCCGACAGCTATTACCGGGAGATGAACAATGGACCATTTTCTTCCTGCGACACTCACTGGTTTGATAAACAGTTGGCAACAGGCGCTTCAGGGGACGGGTTTGTTCCCCGCGGAGGCGAGGGGAGAAGGTTTCTTTGCCGAGCCCCTTGGGTGCCCGAGCTCTGCCGTGATGGGGGGTACCTTATCCTCTTGCATTCCAGCTCCTTTCCTTCAAGGATTTCATCCAGCTGCAGCACAGGGTGGACGAGGGAAGAGTGAGGGGTGAATTCCATCCAGATGATAGAAAACCAGATTAGGAAAAGCCCAAACACCACCTTCAGATCACCTCCGACGTTGTGCTCTGCCTCAGAGGTGTACGAGCTGCTCTGTTCTCATGGCCCTTTTTCTTTTCACTCCTGGGGAAAGTTGCGGTAGAAGGAGCAGCAGGTACGTGCCGGGTGTGGGGAGCAGCCAGGAATCCATCCGGGAATGGAAAACTCCTGGAATACTGAAACTTTCTAGGAGTATCTTTCTAAAGTGTCCATCTCTGCTTAGGTCCCCGAGGAGCTGGAGAAGACCGGCTCTTGGCCTGCCCTGGCACTGCTCACCGCTGGAGGTTTACAAACAATCTGTCCCTTTGGTTTTTAAAAGGCAGAATGAAATAGGATATAAACTCGGGTTTGGAACAGCGTTACCCTGACAGCGACCCCAGGCTACTCCCCTCTTCCTGCTCCTGCAACCACCATCCAGTTTTTGTGGAATATTTGGGAACATCTTTTTCCCCTGAGTTTTCCCCTTTTCTCCCCTCTTGAAGCTCCCTCTCCAGATGATCCGTGCCGGTCCCGGTCACCCCGTGCAGGCTGGCAGGGCACGGTGTTCGTCTGCCAGAGGGGAAGGAGCCACACGATGGTGGGACCAGAGCAGCTTATGGTGGTGGGGTCCTGCTCTGGAGCCAGGGGGATCCTGTGCCACACGGCAGTGTCTGGGATCCAGGGAGAGCTCCTCAGGCTGTGGTGAGAAGCTGGAACATGGGCAGGGACTGAGGCTTTGTACAATGGGTTCATGGAATCATGGATTTGTTGGAGTTGGAAGGGACCTGTAGAGATCCTCCAGTCCCACTCCCCTGCCAAAGCAGGGCTGCCCAGAGCACATCACTCAGGAGCATCCAGGTGGGGCTTGAAGATCTCCAGAGAAGGGGACTCCACACCCTCCCTGGGCAGCCTCTTCCAGGGCTCTGTCACCCTCACCCCAAAGAAGTTCTTCCTCAGATTGGAGTGGAACTTCCCATGGTCCAGCTTGTGCCCGTTGCCCCTCGTCCTGTCCCTGGGAACCACTGAGAAGAGTCCGGCTCCATCCTCCTTCAGCCCACCCTTTAGATCCTTGGAAGCATGAAGAAGGTCTCCCCTCAGCCTTCTCTTCTCCAGGGTGAAGAGCCCCAGCTCTCTCAGCCTTTCCTCATCAGGGAGATGCTCCAATCCCTCCATCATCTCTGTTGCCCTACGCTGGACTCTCTCCAGCAGTTCCCTGTCTCTCTTGAACTGGGGAGCCCAGAACTGGCCGCAGGATTCCAGTTGTGGCCTCCCCAGTGCAGAGCAGAGGGGGAGAATGACCTCCCTCCACCTCCTGGCCACGCTCTTCCCTCCGCAGCCCAGGATGCCATTGGCCTCTTGGCCCCAAGGGCCCATTGCTGGCTCCTGGAGAGTTCCCTGTCCACCAGGACCCCCAGATCCTTCTCCTCACAAGTGCTTCCAGCAGGTCTGCCCCCAACCTATATTGGTACCTGGCATTGTTGTCCTTCTTCTGGGCCTTGAATGGCCACTGCAGTACGGGCCTCAATCCACATGGTGAATCTCTTCTGGCCTCAGCATCTCCCATGGCTTCCCAGTACGGGGCAGAGGGTGGCATCTGAGAGGAGGCAGCTACTGCTGTGGCCACCCTTCCTCTCCTGCCATGGCCACCTTCTCTCTCCTGCCATGGCCACCTTCTCTCTCCTGTCATGGCCACCTTCTCTCTCTTGCCGTGGCCACCCTCTCCTTTTCCCATCTCAGTGCAAACAGACAGTGCTCCCCACAGTTCATGGAATGAAGGGACAGTTTGGTTTTCTTCCCAACTCTTTTTACCCCCAAACACAGGACAGAAGCAGCTCCCGGGGCAGGGAGGAGTGCTTTGAGGTTCCTCAAGCACAAGAAACCTCAAAGGTGGGCAAAAACAATCAGAAAGGAAGGAGGATAACGCTCTGATCCCATTAAATCCCCGTGGCATCAATTCCCAACCTGCAGTTCCCCATGTTCCTTGGCAGCAGCTCCCTCACAATGGCCCCGTTCCGTACTCGGAAACCAGGCAGCAGCTCTGCGGCCAGTGGTGGTGCTGGTGGTGGTGGTGCTGGTGGTGGTGCTGGTGCTGGTGGTGTCCGCGCTGCTCTGAGCCAGCTCATCGCAGAGGGTTTCCCAACATCCGAGGTACAAGGTCCCTCTTTCAGGAAGGTAACACACACATTTTCCCCTGGATGCTCTCCCCACCCTGTTTCTCTTGTGGGAATTCCTTTCTTCTCCAGCGTTTCTCTCCAACCGGGGCTCCGGTGGCTGACAGCAAACGAAACCCACAAAAAAAAAAAAAAAAGATCCATCATGATGATATTTACTGGTGACCTACTTAAAATCCTCTTTCCTCATCCTCTTCTAGTGTGTGTGCTAAAACGCTGGCTGGCTGGCAGCCTCTGAGGAATTGCTGGCAGAATGATAATGAATGCAAAATGTGGCCCCTCGTTTGTTTAACGGGAGTTTCTGAAAAGACGAGGTTTATTTTTTTTTTTTTATTGCATCATTTAGACTTTCTGTTTTCTTTCCCCCCACTTGTGATGCACGATTCCCGTTTTCGGTCTCCCGGCTCAGAAGCCTTTGTGTTCTGGTGGCAGGCAGGGCTGCTGTTTGAAGAGATGCCATTAAATCACGGGACGCCTTAATCTTTTCATTGTTTTTCGGAGGAAAATTAGGCTTCTAGCTCTATCCTGGGGAGCCTGAGCCGTGTTGGCAAAGGCCTGTGTTGAGCATCATTTTTTTTCCGGTGAAAATGATACAACGGAGGTGATAATTTAACAAATGCTTTATGCCTATTCTGGTATGGTTTTGTAGGGTGGTTGTCAATGGGTTTGCGGTTCAGGGTAGAAGGTCATATTGCACCTGTCAAGTTTTCTTCTTCCTAGTTTTCCTCTTCACGTACTCATTTAGAGGAAGATGTGGATGTTCCTATTTGCTCCCCCGCTGCAGCGAGACAGACGGGACGTGGTTACACTGGTACACACGTGTCTCTGTGAATACTCTGATTAAATGGTCCATTTTGGATGCCCGTGATGCCACACGCACATGGTCTGGATAAACTGATCCTACCTTTAGTAGGAATATCAGCAGGACGGTGTGGAAATCCGGTGAAATGGGTATAAGGGATCCCTTTATATCCCTTTATAAGCCTTCGTTTCTACTGACTCAAGAATCCCTCTGGGTTTATAACTTCAGTCGCGTAAAGCACACTGTGTTTT
The DNA here is from genome assembly GCA_003697955.1 of Calidris pygmaea. Lineage (NCBI taxonomy): Eukaryota > Metazoa > Chordata > Aves > Charadriiformes > Scolopacidae > Calidris > Calidris pygmaea. Next base: position 52,308 of record QJSC01020333.1, on the reverse strand, counting down.
CATGCCAGTCTGAATCCCCTCGTCTCTAATCAAGAGAGAATTTCTAAGCAGATGTATAAAAACACAACGTGAAAAAAAATTGCCACTGGGTGGCTTCTGCGTTTCTCAGCACCTCATAAATCTGCCTGGCTGGAGCTGCGCCCTACTGTCTTTGGGCACATATAATAAATTCAGCATCTTGTAGTCCAGATAATTGTTTTCTCACCAGACCCTTTAGCATTAGGGGCTGTTTTCATGTGCTGGGTGGTGGTTGAGCTGCTGAGGGAGCGTTGCCCGTCTTCTCCCCGGGGGTGGTGGGTTCCTGCTGCGTGCTGCCTTCCTCGGGTGGGACACTGCTTCTGTGCTGTCCCTGCAGGAGGTGACACTAATCATGGAGATGGGGGAAGAGGTAATTAGCTCCGCTGTACTGGTAAAACCGCTCGGTATCTATGGAAATAAATTCAGTTTCTGGCTCCAGGGCACTAGCTTAAAATTAGACTGTAAATAATGTTTTGTTCTCTTTTAAGTAGCGAGGAGGAGCCGGGCAGGACGGAGCGTAAACACGGGAAGAGTTTTCCTGGAGTTGGGAGGAGCAGCCTGGGCTCCGGGTGCTGGTCCTCGCTCAGCGCTGCCCGTCCCTTGGGTGGAACAACCTGGGCGTGAGGAGTGCTCTTCATCGAGGGGGGTGGAAGCCTTTGGAGTGGGTGTCGCTGCCTCCGTAGGGAAATGGGGGTGCGTGTGCCTGTTTTCAGGCACGGGGAGCGTGGCAGGATGGTCCTCACCCCTCTTCCCTGCGGCGCTCGCAGGAAATAAATTGGGATGGACTGGAAGAGCTGCCGGAAAAGTTCTTGCCACAAAACGTGGCTCGCTGCAAAGAGGGAAAAAAATCAAGATTACAGCGAGGAATACTGTCTGCCTGGGTCTGTGTCCCGGGAGTTAATCTGGGCAGATTAAAGGAGTATTTAACAGCAGACAGAGCAAGCAGCCGGCGGTAAATAGCTCCGGTGCTGATGACCAGAGAGCCTTAGTTACAACCAGTGGGTTTTAGTGTATATGGTCTTCATATCCACCAGCTGACCTCAGGGCTGCGCAGACTCCGATGGCTGATTTCACCTTAAAATGCACATAGAGCATGTTCCTCATTAAGAAGCATTGATCAGCAGCAGTGTCTTATCTCCTTATCTTCTTTAATTTCACTTAATCTTCCAGAGCCTGTGGTATAAATTAATATCCCTCGTCCGCAGGGTGCCTCGCATAAAGCATTTTTACATCGAAATGGCACAATATATCCTGTAACAGAGACGTGATTCATAGGCTATTACACGTTAAATCTGAGGTGGAAGCCAGCTAACTAATTCATACAAAGTAATTAGATTCTGAATTAAATGCACAAAAGATTTCCACCCCCCTCCCCCCTTCTTCCTTTTCCCTGTGTGAACTGGGAAGATGAGCTGATACTGGAGTTCTTCCTCCTCCACCCCCCGTCCTGGGCAGTCTGGTGGGACGGGCGAAGGGGGGATTGATAGCGACGGCTCCGTCCTTGCGCTGCCCGGAGGGGGCTGCTCCCCAAACGGACCCCCTTCCAGAAACTGCCGGTTTGCAGCTGGGGCTCTGGCAGAAATATGTCATATTTGTGTCTGTGCAGATGGCTTTGGCGGTGTCAGATGTTTTATTGCTGTACAGGTNCCCCCCCAGTGCCACCCCCTGCCCTGGGCAGGGACACCCCCCACCAGCCCAGGTTGCTCCAAGCCCCCTCCAACCTGCCCTTGAACCCCTCCAGGGATGGGGCAGCCACAGCTTCTCTGGGCAACCTGGGCCAGGCTCTCACCACCCTCACACCAAACAAGTTCTTCCCCACATCTCAGCTCCATCTCCCCTCTTTCAGGGTCAAACCCTTCCCCCTCCTCCTAGGGCTCCCCTCCCTGACCCAGAGTCCCTCCCCATCTCTCCTGGAGCCCCTTGAGGGACTGGAAGGGGCTCTAAGGTCTCCCCGGAGCCTTCTCTTCTCCAGGCTGAACCCCCCAACTCTCTCAGCCCCCCCTCCCAGCAGAGGGGCTCCAGCCCTCCCAGCATCTCTGGGGCCTCCTCTGGCCCCGCTCCAACAGCTCCATGTCCTTCTGCTGTTGGTGGCCCCAGAGCTGGAGGCAGCACTGGGGGGGTCTCCCCAGAGCGGAGCAGAGGGGCAGAATCCCCCCCGGCCCTGCTGGCCACGGGGCTGGGGATGCAGCCCAGGGTGCGGGGGGTTTCTGGGCTCCAGCGCACGTTGCCGGGGCGTGTGGAGCTTCTCACCCACCAACACCCCCAAGGCCTTCTCCTCAGGGCTGCTCTCAGTCCATTCTCCCCCCAGCCTCGATTTGTGCCTGGGATTGCCCTGACCCAGGTGCAGGACCTTGCACTTGGCCTGGTTGGACTTGGTGAGGTTAAAGCCCTCTCCATGCTCTTCTACCCCCTCCCTGCCCCCAGCCCTGACCTGCTGGAGCACAGATTCATTCCCTTCCTCATCTCGGGGTGGAGGTGCCTGTTGGAGGACAGTTACGGGAGCTGAGCTGTGGATCCCGTGGGACGTTGGGGACAGACACCCCCCTCACCATCGAGCTGCACTGGCTCATGGCCAGGCTGGTTTCACCCCTCCTGTGCTGGAAGCTGAGCCCAGGCTGGGGGTGGTTTCAAACCAGGCTCTGTCCCAGCTTGTGTTTGCAGATCAGGGTCCACCAGCCACGTTGGGCTTGTGGAGAGGCTGGAAATGCTGAGCTCCTCCCCGCGCTGGGGGGGACGCTCACCTTTCACCACCACTGACCCCGTTAGACAGGGCACAGCAGTGGTTTACACCAGGATCTCCAACATTCTGGGTGGGGAATGCAGATACTTCACCCCCAGCCCCATCTCCTCCTGGCTGTGACTGCAGAAGCCCCAGAGCAGCCTCCCCAGCCGGGCTGGCTATTTTTAGCCTGGTTTCCCAGGGAAACGTGGTTTTATGTGGCTGCTGTATCCTCAGATTTGACAGCGAGGGAGAGAGGTAGCGAAGATCATTCTCTCTTCAGTTTTGTGAAAATTGCTCGTTTGATTAAAGAGACAGGCTCTGAAATCCCTGCGCAGCCCAAGGCGGGGGGTCCGGCCGTCCTCGTCCCGGTGGGAGCTGCTGCTCCGTAACCCACCGGGAAATGCGAGTGTCACAGCGCCGAGGGGAGGGAAGGGCCCTGAGGGACAAGGCAGTGGCCTAAGGAGTGCAAGCCATGAATTGGGGTTTTATTTTTTTATTATTTTTTAGGAAAGCAGGCTGCAGGAATTCCTCCACTCATAGAGCATCTTGTTGGATGGTTCCAACGGAAGAATAAAAAATGCTTTTGGGGTGTCCTCCAGGCACATGCAGGACACTGTGGTTCTCCTGAATGCGTCCTGTATTTTCTTTTTTTCTAGTGTAGAAAAGGGGGAGGGAAAAATATTAGATATAAGTTTTTAAACTGGAAGAGGGGAGATGGAGCTGAGATGTTGGGAAGAACTTGTTTGGTGTGAGAGTGGCGAGAGCCTGGCCCAGGTTGCCCAGAGAAGCTGTGGCTGCCCCATCCCTGGAGGGGTTCAAGGGCAGGTTGGAGGGGGCTTGGAGCAACCTGGTGTGGTGGGAGGTGTCCCTGCCCAGGGCAGGGGGTGGCACTGGGGGGGCTTTAAGGTCCTCTCCCACCCAAACTATTCTATGATTCTGTATTTTGGTGCCTGCAGTCACCCTGGGCCGCTGCAAACCTTTCAGCTACACGTGAGATAGACACCAGGGGGCTGGTGTGAGCATCCACATCCGAGCAGTGCCACTTGCTCCCGGGAACTTTTGAAGAGGGTAAAATGGGTGAGGAAAACACTTAATCATAGATTTGCCACATCAGCAGGCAGCCTGTGTTCTGTTTCGCCTGGCTGAACGTGTCGGTTTGAGGGTGACACGGGAGAGGATCATCGTAAGGTGCGTCCCCACCACAGGCACGTGCTGTCACGGCTCGGCTCAAGCACCAGGAGGGGTTTGAAGTTGACTGAACTACTAGTAGATGGGAGTGGGATTCATTTGCCATTTTTAAATGCCTTGTGGTACATCAGGAACCTGCACGGGGCTGGTAGGTGGGACACAGGACCTACAGGAGACTTGTGCCTTTCTGCGGTGGCAGCTGGAGGCAAAGGCATGTACCCCAGGGCCTTGAAAGTGGCACTGGATGCCTGGGTGTAGGACCTTCATTCCACCATCTACCCTCAAGCCTGAGCAGAAGAGGTCTCCACCAGTTTTTAACTGATGGCACAAGCGGGATTGAGGTGCCGTTTCCCAAAGCGTTCCTCAGCTACGTCTATTTGCTGTAGTTGCAGTTTGGAGGCCTGTGTGTTTGCCCAGCTGCTGGGCTGGGTTGAGTTTGGCTCAGGCTGGAATTAATTTGCTTTATAATAAGGATTTGCAGAAAGACTTTTGAATGTGGATAGTCCTCTTGTGCCTCTCCTGCGGTTCCACTGGTTCTGTACCAGGAGAAACCATGAAGGACAAGACAAAGGATCGGGAGACGTGGGGATGAGCTCAGAGCAGGGCAGAGAAAACAACTCGGAGGGAGTAGGCTTGAAAGAAAGCTCAGACGAGTCCGGTCCTGATGCCTCCGTGTGACTAAAGTGGGACTTAAGTGCCCGGCTTAGCTCCGTGCTGCGCTCACGCCCCCGGACAGTGGATGGTGGGGATGTGTCACGTCATGCTGGAGGGTGAATAACCTGTGAGGATCCCCCCACGGGTGGGAAGGCACCTACCGCAGCCGGCGGTTGAGTAATTGGGAATGATTAGCGCTGATGACTCCTCCCAGAGCTGGGGGCTCCGGCTCTACTGTCCCTGTGGGTGCTAAGCTGAGAAGGAGTGATGCTGGTGGGGGGCGGCTCAGGGGGGAAATCGGCTTCTTGTGGCTCCCCGTGGCATCGGGGTGCTGGGACCCGAGGGGACATGGGGCAGGGCAAGCTGGAGATGGAAGGGCAGGAGGCGTGGGGAGCCCGGTGTGTGTCCCTCCAGCGGGGCAGGACACGTTTCAATGGACTTTTGGCAGCTGTGGGATGTGCAGGAGAAGGGAGGTGTGTGTTCTGGGAGGGAGCAGGAACTGCTGCCATCGGTGCCATCGGTGCCATCGGTGCCATCAGGCAGTGCTGATGGGCTGCAAGACGGGAGAAGCCTTGACGAGGTGAAGAAGGCAGGGTCATCACTGTTCATAGAATCACAGAATGGATAGAGTTGGAAGGGACCTTAAAGACCATCAAGTTCCAACCCCCCTGCCCTGGGCAGGGACACCTCCCACCACACCAGGTTGCTCCAAGCCCCCTCCAACCTGCCCTTGAACCCCTCCAGGGATGGGGCAGCCACAGCTTCTCGGGGCAACCTGGGCCAGGCTCTCACCACCCTCACACCAAACAAGTTCTGCCTGAGATCTAAGTTCTGGTCTCTAAGTTTTGGTCTCTAAGTTCTGGTATCCATGTTCTCCCTGTCCAGGCTGTTGCCACATATTTACTTTAAATAGAATGGAAGCACTTTTGTATTTATGACATTTGAGATACCTGGGGTGATTAATGACTTCGAGGTTACACCCAACTCTCTGTTACCACCTCTCTTGCCTGGGACTGACGGGCCTGAGCTGCTGCTGCTTCTGGTCCTGCCACCACGAGTGTGCCACCTCCACCAAGCACACCTCCTCTTCATCACCTGGCTCCTCTTCACTCACCCCTGCACAGACCTCACGTTGGTGTCTGCCAGAGGGGGGACAGGGGATGGAGCCCCTTGTGAAGTGGTTGGAGATGTGTGTGGCTTTAAAGATGTTAAAATGCTGGATATTCTTGTAAATCTCCAATATTTCATCTTCAGAGCCAGGGAGCTGTAAACGCAGGTGCTTGTGGTCCCAGAAGTTAATGGGTGCACCTTTAGGTGAGGTGCCTACAGGAAAGCTGGGGAGGGACTCTGGATCAGGGAGGGGAGCCCTAGGAGGAGGGGGAAGGGTTTGACACTGAAAGAGGGGAGATGGAGCTGAGATGTGGGGAAGAACTTGTTTGGTGTGAGGGTGGTGAGAGCCTGGCCCAGGTTGCCC
>QJSC01020333.1:6919-40828 GCA_003697955.1 Calidris pygmaea | reverse complement strand
GACTTGATTTCCCCTCTGCTTGAAGAGGGCAATAATGCTCCTTCGCCTTGCAGAAAGTCTGAACTTTCGCTGATCTTCACAAGAGGATCAAGGGTGCTAGACACGAACTAAATGGCACCATGACTGTCAGAGTGTGTGCTGTCCTGCCCACAGTCTGCCTCTCCTGCCTGCCCTGCCTGTAGCCTGCCTCTCCTGCCTGCAGCCTCCTCTGCCTGCAGCTTGCCCTGCTTCTCCTGCCCACAGTCTGCCTCTCCTGCCTGCTGCTTGCCCTGCCTCTCCTGCCTGCCCTGCCTGCAGTCTGCCTGCCCCTTTTGCCTGCAGTCTGCTTGCCCTGCCTGCAGCCTGTCCTCTCTCTCCTGCCTCTCCTGCCTGCCCTGTCTGCAATCTGCCTCTCCTGCCTGCTGCCTGCCCTGCCACTCCTGCCTGCCCTGCCTCTCCTGCCTGCAGCCTGCCTGTCCTGCCTGTCCTGCCTGCCCTGCCTGCAGCCTGCCCTGCCTCCTCTCCTCTTTAGCATAAGCATTTGTCCTTCCTGCCTGCAGGGAGGTGTTGGTATGTCCAGTGCATTCCACTGCAGTCCTCACTGTGCTGACTTTAATTTAGATAAGTGTGAATTAAGGTACCCTTAAGTGTAAATACAAATTCAAGCTGTGTTGGTTTTTTGTTTTTTTAAAAAAAAAAAACACAACTCAATATTATAGGATATTGTAATCAGCTTTATTAGCTCTGCAAACGCAGGACTTCGCTGCCTGTCAGTTAAACCTTGGCAAGGGATGTTTTTCTCTGGAGAGCCCGGTAGGTTGGACGGCGGCCGCCTGCCTTGGGAGTGATGCCCATCACCCTGGCCCACCCCGGGAGGGGAGCAGCCCCCCCAGCCCCCCCCAGCATCTCCCGAGGCCGAGGAGAAGCCATTCCTCGCCAGGATGTCCTTGCCACGCCGCAGCCGGAGCATCTTTTGTTTCAGCCTTTCTAGGAACCGGCTGGAGCGGAGCCAGCGGGGAAGGGATGGGAAGGGGGACCGAAAGCTGGGAATACAGCTGTGCCCGGGGGCTCCCCCGGCGAAGAGGAGGGGAAAATGGGGACCCTTTTTACGCCCACCGCCGGACGTGATTGGGGGGGTGACAGTCATTTCGGGGCGGCGAGGTCCCCTGCGCGGGGGACGGTTGCCATGGCTACAGCAGCAGCATCCCAGCCGCTCGCTGTCACACCGTGGCGGTGATTTAATGAGTCCATTACCGAATCTTCTAAAATCATAATATGAAAATGGCTGGGGGGGTGGTGGGGCTCAGGAAGGCCCTGGCCAGCGGCGGAGGGGCCGTGGGGTCGCTGCTGCCCCTTTCTCCGCGCAGAAGCCGTGCTCGGAGAGGGGATGCCGGAGGTAACCCGCCTGCGTCCTCGTGGGATGCAAGGGAGGGCATTTTCTCTTATTTTTAGTGCCTCGGTACGGCCTGCTGGTTAGAAACCCTTAACATGAAAATTACTCAGCGCTCTGCCCACTCCCCCTCATCATACGCAGCTGCAGTGAGTTGATGGAGGCTCTTCAGACCCTACAGAAATGGGGAAATAGCAGCAAAAAGCCTATTTCTCACAAGCACCGCGGATCTGGTTGTTTCTTTCGCACTGTGTGCTTTAACAACAAAAGTTGTGTTCCTTCTCAAACTGCAGCCCAGCTCTAGCCATGACTGTTGGTCTGTGCATCCCCATGTGATATAATATAGAGAGAGAAATTTTCCATACTGAGCCTTACCGTGGGGTTAAAGTGTCCTTTCCAATTATTGTAACATTTCTCTCCCTGCTGCTCCTGTAATATTTTCTCTCCTTTCTTGGCCGGAGCTAAAGCAGGGGAGACAAATCTATTTCTGCACATGTAAAGATTACATTTTTATAGATAACTAAATGTTTTAACACAGAGAGACAATAACACTATCTTGTTAAAAATAAGCAAACTCCTCCGCCTTAGTTATGTGGCACTTACAGAAAAAAAAAAAATCCATCTACTGGAGCACTCAGCTGCAATTTAAAAGTAAAATTAAAATTTAGTTCTGTTTGTCTGGTTTGACAAGATTTATTGAAATCTTTCATTATGCGGCAGGTTCAAGAAAACCTCTCTCCAAAGTACACATACAATTTAGAAAATGAAAGCCTGAAACAGTTTATTATTAGAAGGAGGGTTGGATTCTGGAAGGCTCCTACAAGAACGTCTCTCATCTTGTGCATTTTAGATACTTTTTGTTGGCGCTATTAAGCCCTTGGCGTCCAAACCTGTTATTAAACCGGTGATTGAGGCTAAGACAGGATAAATACTTTGAAGTCTATTTAATGGACTTCGGAATTCAAACTAAGACTAAAAAGACTTTAATTCACGACTTTTCCCAGGTTCCTGGAGGTCGGGGAGCTCTGGGAGCGGGTCCCCGCAGGGTGGGCAGAGCCACCGCCTCTCGCAGCAGCGGGACCAGCAGGTTGCAGTAGAAGAGTATTTCTCTTTTCGGCTTCTATTATAAGCTTCCAAGTGGACATGTTTTACTCCCTGCTTTGTTTCCGTCGCGTCTCGGTCTCAATGTTCTCGCTGTGGAAATGCAGGGTGTTCTCTGCCTGGTGCGTGGTACGTCTCCATCGAAGGGCTCCCTCAAGAAATAAAATGGGAGCTGTGCATCCACCTTTGCTCATGTGTCCACTAAGGGGGATCAGGGAATTGTCAGAGTCGGAAGGGACCTCTAGAGATCATCCAGTCCAACTCCTCTGCCAAAGCAGGGCTGCCCAGAGCACATCCCTCAGGAGCATCCAGGTGGGGCTTGAAGATCTCCAGAGAAGGGGACTCCACACCCTCCCTGGGCAGCCTCTGCCAGGGCTCTGCCACCCTCACCCCAAAGAAGTTCTTCCTCAGATTGGAGTGGAACTTCCCATGGTCCAGCTTGTGCCCGTTGCCCCTCGTCCTGTCGCTGGGAACCAGTGAGAAGAGTCCGGCTCCATCCTCCTTCAACCCACCCTTTAGATCCTTGGAAGCATGAAGAAGGTCTCCCCTCAGCCTTCTCTTCTCCAGGCTGAAGAGCCCCAGCTCTCTCAGCCTTTCCTCATCAGGGAGATGCTCCAATCCCTCCATCATCTCTGTTGCCCTGTGCTGGACTCTCTCCAGCAGTTCCCTGTCTCTCTTGAACTGGGGAGCCCAGGACTGGACGCAGGATTCCAGTTGTGGCCTCCTCAGAGCAGAGCAGAGGGGGAGAATGACCTCCCTCCACCTCCTGGCCACGCTCTTCCCTCCGCAGGGAAATGGCTGCTCAGATACAAACTGACATCTATTTTTATACAGTCCATATTACTTTTTTATTGTCTTGTCATTTTTTTTCCCTCTTGTTCATGCTACAATGTCCCTCTGCGTTATTTTCACATCTGGTGACAGATACACCCCTGCTTTTCAGACCCGCCGGAAGACTGTGTGTTTCCCAGTTGATTTTTCCCTCTCCCTGCAATTAACTCGGCGTCTTTGATTTGACCCGCCGGTAGAACGAGGTGCTGAGCTGAAAGCGGGCGGCGTGTTTGTCGGCAGAGAAGCGATGCTCCTGCGGATGCATCATCGTTCCTCTCCGAAACTCTGGCAGGCGCAAGCCTGAGCCCGTCACGTGCCGGTGCGGTGAGACCCAGTACAGGTCGTGCTGGTTGGACTGGGCTACCTAGAGAAATAGCCCAGTAACCTTTTGGTTAGGCCAGTGCCAGGGAACATCTCTTGGTGGAACGTCCTTCCCCGGCAGAGTTTCCTGTGCTGCCTGAGGTGATGCCAAATTCTCTTTTTTAAATTTTTTTCCTCCTCTTTTGGGCAGCGCTCGTGTTACCCCCCATCGCTGTGATCTCCTTGTTGTGCCCGGGTTTGGATATTTGTTATTTCAGTGAGGGTTTTGCAGCAGTGAGGGCTGCACCCGTGCGCCCCAGCTGGTTTGGAGCATCTTTCCTGGGGCGGTGGGGGGTTTCTCTGCCCCCCAGCTCTGCCCCAGCCACCCGTGCTCTGGCAGTGCTGCCACCTTCCCGAACCATCCAGCGTGGGATGAGCCGGGGGGGCTGACCCTTCACGGGAACAACACCAGGACTCACCCCGTCGTGTTTCAGAGCAAAGCGACCCTTTTGAGTCAACCCCAAAATGAAGGTTTTGAGAGATCAGTGGCCAAAATCTGCCCAGTCACCCACCAGGGCCTGGTCTGAGTAGAACAGAGCTTAGAAACACCCAGGAAATTATTTTACCTTGAGTATTTAGGCTTTTGCTTATCAATATCTTGCATGAATATGTAGAAATGACCAAAAGTCCATTTGTTGATGCAAACCGAAGGTCGGCTGGTCAGAACAGGGTCCTGAACTTCCCAGAGGATGTCTACTCACACTCCTCCCCTCCCCAAAATCCTACACATGGGAAGTAGGATCACAGAATGGTTAGAGTTGGAAGGGACCTTAAAGATCATCCAGTCCCAACCCCCCTGCCCTGGGCAGGGACACCTCCCACCACACCAGGTTGCTCCAAGCCCCCTCCAACCTGGCCTTGAACCCCTCCAGGGATGGGGCAGCCACAGCTTCTCGGGGCAACCTGGGCCAGGCTCTCACCACCCTCACACCAAACAAGTTCTTCCTAATAGCTAATTTCAATCTCCCCTCTTCCAATTTAAAAACATTACCCCTGTTACAACACTTTCTGACAAAGAGTATGGTACGGTTCTCCTGACAAAAAGTACGGTGCTCAGAGCTGACGTCAGCCAGACAGGCAAGAAGAGGCTGAAATTTATTTCATATCGTTGTTTTTAAACACCTGCTGGAAAGAAAAACAGCCCGTTTCGTGTGTACACGGAAAGTAGAGGCAGGATCCCTCCGGGGAGTTCGATTTGGCAGCGTTGGCTTTGCCCTGGGCCGTGGATCGAGGTCTGATGTTTTCTTTTCCTCTTCCCTTGTGGAAGGTGAACCCACGTGGACCATCCCCGATACCCTCGGGGTGATCCCACAGGGACGCTGACAGGACAACGTCAGCTGTTGGAATTTGAGCCGGTTGTTTGAAACAAAGCATGATGTGGCTTAAAGGTTCTCTGCATTAATATGATAAATATTAATTGTGAGCATCAAACAAAAAGATGGGATAATGTAGAGTCCCCCTCTGTAATTCCCCAGCGTTAGGGAAGGCACGTCGAGGAAATGGGTTCTTTTCTCCAGTGTCTCCGTACATTTTTAGGTAACTAAGTGGTGTCTTTGGGGTAGTATAAACTGAAATACAGCAGGATCCCCAGGCAGAGCCGTCAGCCTGGCGAGCTGTTCCTCACGGCACCGTCCGTGCAGGTTTTGTGGCACAGAAACTTCCCAGAAAATTCAGAGGGAGAAGGAAAAACACCAGCTGGAGGTGGCAGGAGGTTTGGGGGCTTTTGGTTCCTGTCGCTGCTGCTCTTTTCAAACAAACATTAATATTCTGATATTAGACTTCTGGTGTTTCCACTGTGAGTTGTTCCTTCAGCGTCCCAACCCCCAAAATAGAACTGTGTTGGGGTCACTTGGGAAAGGGCTGGAGTTGGAGAAGTGTTTGCTCTAAGCCTGGTGGTGACGATGAGTGTTGGAAAAATCTCTCCAGACTCCTCGGCCTCTGGAGCTACCACCTGGGTAGCTAAATTTCAGCTAAATTTCAATTTTCAGCTAAATTCTTTGGAGTTATAGACCTCTTTGTTATCTGATTTCTTCTACATAAAAATCAGAAGGAAATGTGGGGGTGGCCCCATACCAGCAAAGCAGGAGAGAGAGGCCCTCTCCCCATGGCAGGGTCCCAGGCACGGAGGACCTGTGGTTGCCCTGTCATGGGAATCATTTCACAGGTGGGTTTTGGGTGGTATCTGCAGGGAAGGTCTGCCCCCAGGCTGCGTGGAACAGCCCCCGGCTGAGGTGGTGAGGGCTGCCTGAGCTCGTCGTGCCCTGCCCTCGGGTTCTGCCGGTGTCTGACAGCACGGGGTGAGGTTCAGCTGGGGATGCTGAGGAAGAGTGAGGTGATTCAGAGAGGGCAGGCACCAAGGTCACGGACTGGGAAGCAAAAACTTCCCTCTTCCAAGCAAAGCACTTTCAGCTGAGTTGGCCTCGGTGAATCTTCTCCGTTGAAGCTTTTCCTCCTTCAAAAGCTAAAGCACAGGCAGGGCCTTCAGGAACCCGCGTAACGTTTCCTGACTCATCCCAAGGCTGATTTTCTTGGAAACTGCTTGAGTTGGGGCTTGTGAAGTCGAGAGGGAACTCGGGGGGCTCTGGAGGCAATCCCGAGGTGCTCGCCAGGATCACAGAAAAACATTAAGTAGAACTTGCACCCCATCTCCTTGAAACGCTGTGCTACGCACAAGGATAAAGCCAGAGGGACGCTGCCAACAAAACTTGGGGAAGTTAAATGCAGTATCCAGTCTGGTACCTTTAGAGAGAGAAAATTCTTTGAAGATGTGAGATTTGGGAAGTTCCTGATAATCTTCTTCAAAGAGAAATGGTGACACATCATTTAGAGCTGTGAGCTCTCCAACTGGCAACCCACCTTCATGGCATTACACTCCTGCAACTTCAGGAGGCAAAAAAGGTCTCCTGACAATATGACCAAGAAAATTCTGTGTATTTATGAGAGGAAAGATTTCTAAAGCAGAGCATTTGCTCGCAGTAATGAGACATTATTTCGTGCGGTTGTTCTTGCTTCTGCTGTCCATAGTTGAGTGTAGAAAATGACATGCTGGAAATGTTTTCACAAAAGAGCTACAAAAATGATTTAAAATGCAGAAAAACAGTCTGCAGTTAGCACTTGATAAGGTCAATCTATCAGTTTGTAGGAGATTAGTTTCAGAGTTGGGTTGATTGTTATCTGTGAGTACTAGAGAAAAACGTCTCTCTCCCTGTATGTAATATTTGGTGCAATTTCATTAGGGCCGTTGACATAAAGTCTTGAAATCAGAGGAACGGCCTTGGTCGTGTCTGAAATGTGACATTCTTCTTTCATTTCTCAGTCTTCCAGCCTCAAAACCATCTGGTGTCACAGCCTCACCCAGGTGCTGGGGGTGCAGAAGGGACTGGGAACACCAGCCAGTCCTGGAGTGGTGATAAACTTGGGGCTGGACCTTGGGTCAAAGCTTCAGAAGGGTCTTTTCAGGTTGTTCAGATAAGATCTACCCACCAGTGTCCTGAGAGATGGTGATGAAGGAAAGGTCTTTGAAGTTTTCAGGAGGTGGCCTGACTCTGGAATGGAAGATCAAGGAGATGGTGGACACTAGGAAGCCTCCAAAGTCCCAGGAGACCATGGCTTTCAGGCCTCCACCAATATGCATATTGGTCATGATGGTGGCTCCCTTTCTCTCTGTCCTGGTAGTCCACTGGGGTAACCTTGGCAAGGGGTGCTCTCCTTTCAGCTGCAGAGCCTTCATCGGACAGCAATTAACTGCAGTCATTTCCAGAGCTGCTGAGCATTTCCAAGGGGTTCAGGAGACGACATCTTCCTCCATTTGCTCCACCACCAGCAAAGACCTTGGCATGAAGATAGAAAACCAGCAAACCCCCTCCCGTTGGGCCGGGCTGTGCTCACCACCTGGCAAGTGCCGCACAGAAGCAGGAATGTTTTTTGAGAGATAAGTCAGAAATGTGGAATTCCCTCCAGAAATATCACGTGTCCAACAGCCTTGGAGGTGTGGAGGGTCTAGAGGCCTAGGAAAGGTTTCTTTGTCTGAATTTGGCCTAGAGTCCAGATTTGGCCCTGCCAGTTCCCTGATGATCTGCAGTCTTGATGGGAAGGAATAGTGGGGGGGAAAAAATGGCCAGCCTCGGCAGAGTGAGCAGAGCCATACTGGTGTTACTGGCACAGGGGCTGGAGTCACCAACGATGATGGGTTTGTGCCAGAAGCTGCTGCGCACAACGGGGAGCCCTGGCCCAGGCGATGGCAATAAACTGCTGGTGCACATTGCGTGGGGACATCACATCTCCTGTCAAAAGAGGACTTGCCAGCACCCAGGTACCAAAAATCCCCGCTTCTTAAACTCTAATATCCTTATTTTCAAATATTTGTCTTATTAATCTGCTCTTCAGCGAATTTGAAGCTTTCAGAAGGCCTGGGCAGGGTTGGCTCTCTGTCTCCAGTGCCCTTTGTCACTTGGTCGGGGCTGGCAAGAGAGTCGGGCACACAACCAGTGTGTGGTGAGGACTTGGCTGCAGAGCTCCAGTGCAAGGTCACGCTCTTGGCAGGGCCAGGTGGGATGGGGTCAGGAGGTGGCCTTGGCCTGCAAGGACGAGAAGAGCACTGTCTGGGATAGTCTGGGATAACATGTTACGAAAAAAGCCCTCTGGTTTGCTGTTAAAAATGGAGCTGGTGGAGAAGAGCTGTCGCTGCTGAAGGAGAAGCAGGAGTCTAGGGTGGAACAGGAGCTTGATGGAGCTTCAGGTCCTCTTTGGAGGAGAAGGGGAAAATCGTCCTTTGTTTTACCTCTGGCACCGTGTGAGTGTTTCGAGTGAGCTGAGCACAATGAGAGGGTGAGTTGCTTCATGCTGGTGGCCATCAGTTGACCAATACTCCCCAGGAATGGCCAGGGTGGAGAAAGTGGTGTGGTAGCCCCGTGGTGTGGTAGCCCCGTGGTGTGGTAGCCCCATGGTGTGGTAGTCCCATAGTGTGCCTACCCCATCGCTCCTCTCCCTGCAGCCTCCTGCACCCTCCTCCTCATCTTCCCACTGCACTCCTACCTTTCTGCTGTCAGCCACTCCTTTCTCATGCTGTCCAATAACCACGTTTGCTCTTTTTTAAAAAAAACATTTTTCCGTGAGCGTGGAGTGCTGCTCACCTTGATGGGCATCAAAACAGACTCACCTGAGCAGGTCAGAGCCGTGCAGAGGCACCGGCTGGACTTTGTGCCTGGGTTCATTTTGGCTTGATAAAGAAGCTTCTGGAGCTCAGTCAAGCTCCTGTGGAACCACAGCTGGCTCCACTTTATCCCTTTTCAAAATAGATTTTGGTTATGAGCGACGCTTGTGTGAAACAGCTCCATCAGCCCTCAAAGGACATGGTTCCTCCCTGCTCTCACCTCCCACAGCTGCTGTCTGGTCAGGGCTTCTGCCACCCCTGGAGGGTTAATTTGGCTTCGGATGGGTTTTCCAGCAATTGAGGAGGAAAGAAGTGGAGCAGTTAAATGTTGCCGCTGCCCAAGAAGCCGCAGGGACGCGTCCTTGGGAACAGCAGGGGGTGGCAGTGTCCCTCCTGCTGTCTGGGGTGTGGGTTTGTGGGGGGTGAAGCCATCCTAGACCCAAGCGTGAAGCGTCCCCTTAATTCTATGGGGTTTCTTGCAAAGCAGACGGGTAGAAATTGCACAAATTGACCCGGAGGAAGCGCTGCCTTCTCCTGGAGCCAGAGGCGGCACTGGCCATCAGTCACCATCTCTACAGCAGCTCAGTCCTCGGCATTTTATTCACGAGAAGCCCATTTATGACTTGAAAATGCTTATTCACCGAATCTGTTTACACTTAAGCTTAGATGAGGAGGCACACGCTGTATTGCCGTCGCATTATCAAAACCCAATGGCTCATTAAATTCAACCAGAGCGGGCGCTGAACCGGCACGTGCTTCGTTAAAGCCGTCTTAATTTCCAGCGGGCTGCTTCCCTGCTGTGCTTTGTGCCCCCAGTTTTCAAATCGAGGCATCCAAGTGTTAATTTAATTTCTGCTGGGTAGTGGCACAAGGGCAGATGGGCTGGAATAGTCAGTTTTGGGGGGTTAAAAGCCATCTTTGACCTGAAAAAAATTGGAAGTTTGTTGGAAGGTGGTTTTCCTGGACTCTTGATTTCCCAAAGGCATTGTGGCCCAGGTAATTAGGATTAACCTTAAGAGTATAATCTGCTTATTTTGAGCATTTTCTATTTTTCCAAAGTAAAAACGAAGGTTAAAAGAATTGGAGGAAGTGGGATTTCAGCTGTGTTTATTCTAGTCTGAGTTCAGTTTGTAAATATAACTCAAAAACTGCCGACACTTGTTAATTGTTCTTGTTAATACTTTGTGAGCTGACAGTGATTTTGCTAAATCAACTTGTTGTAATCAAACTAATCACAGCGCTTCAAAATTCTTTTAATTTAAAGTCACTTTAGATGCGGCGGAGTTAAGGCATCGTGCTTTAAGCTTATCGTCAGAGGGGCTTTCTACGAACTCGGAATTTAAAAAAAATCAGCATTTTGATTTTGGTTTAGTGAAACAGTAGAAAAGCGTCAGTAAATCTCTGTGGCAAATTGGATGCATTATTCTGGATTTTGAGAACAATTGAAATGGAAAGTATTGACTAGGCAGGGGTTTAATTTAGGTTTTAATGATCATTTTTGTATAAGTAGTCTTTAAATCCCTCCTACAAAGCAATCAACACTCCGGAGGTAAAATTCCACCCCTAGGAATTGAGGAGGAGGCGGCTTTAAATAGCACAGCAGCCTCTGCTCCCTTTGTCTGTCCTTGTGCAGCCAGGCAGCAGACAGCTCAGCCTCTTGGGTGTTCATCTCCCTGGGATCCTGCAGATGAGGAGAAGATAAAGGCAGGAGTCTCCACCGTAGGGATCAGCCCCCAGGCTAGAGTTTCACAGGCAGGAGATACCGGAGATCCCCGTCTTCCTCCTGGAGCTGAAGGCTCTGCCCTCGGGTTTGACCCCAGTTGGGTGTCCCTCTTGGCCAAGAGCCATGGCCATACCCTGCCCCTGCCTCCTCGGTGATGTTCTTGGTTCAGGAGATGTTCAGGACGTCAGGGATGAACACTGGCACATCCCTGTCTCTGGTGGCTGCTTCCTCACAGTAAATCTATCAACAATTTCCTTTTTCCCAATTTGCTTTTTATCCTGTGGCAGGTCCGGGGACACAGAAGGTGCTCCCCTTGGCAGCTGGCTGTGCCTCCATCCCCAGGGTGGGGGATGTTCCCTCTAAAGCTTCTCTGTCCCATCCTGGCTCCCGCGTTTGTGGTGCTTGCAGGCTGTTGGTGCCTAGCAGTCCTGTCTTTGGAAGCCTTGAAGAAAATCTTAAATCTGGATTAGGATCAACATCTCCTTGGCTTTATAGGCTGTGACATGGCAGCTAATAGACAACAACAGCTTTTCACAAGTTGTCTTCTTCTGATGCTCCAGGCCAGGGCTGGCCAGAGCAGTTCAGGGGGCACCGGCCCTGAGCAGCTTCCCCCAGCCATCAGCTGTAATGGGATTTGCTTCCTGCCCGGTCCCAAAACTGGATCTCATTTTCAAGTTGACCCCACCTGGGATGGGGGCTTGGAGCAGTGACCCCTCCAGCCTGAATTATTCTGTTTTGCAGGGACCAGGGCTGGAAGAGCAGAGGGGAGCACTGGGAGACACCTTGGCTAGAGCATAGAATCACAGAATTGTCAGGTTGGAAGGGACCTTTAAGATCATCAAGTCCAACCATCAACCTAACTCTGATAAAAACCATCACTAACCCATGTCTCTAATCACTATGTCAACCCGTCTTTTAAATCCCTCCAGGGATGGTGCCTCAACCCCTTCCCTGGGCAGCCGATTCCAAGGCTTAAGAACCCTTTCCGTGTCAGAATTTTTCCTAATCTCCAATCTGAACCTCCCCTGGGGCAACTTGAGGCCATTTCCTCTTGTCTCATCGCCTGTTCCTTGGGAGAAGAGACCGACCCCCCCTGGCTACACCCTCCTTTCAGGGAGTTGGAGAGAGCCAGAAGGTCTCCCCTCAGCCTCCTTTTCTCCAGGCTGAACACCCCCAGCTCCCTCAGCCTCTCCTCACAAGACTTGTGCTCCAGACCCCTCACCAGCTCCATTGCCCTTCTCTGGACCCGCTCCAGCCCTTCAAGGTCTTTTTTGTGGTGAGGCCTCTCCTTGGCCCGAAGCTGGAGCGTGGGCAGGGGGGGAACAGCACATTCAGCCTCGGGTGACTGGCTCCGTCTCCCCGATAACAGCTCCTCTGGACACCTGAGCACTCTGTCCAGGGCTCAATGGGCTGCAGGACCCACTCAGCCTCCAGGGCTGGAGAAATAACCTGTAGCCTGTGAATGAAAAATGCAGGAAAAAAGCTGGAGAGCCATCTCGGGCTTTCTCTTTGCCCCGAGAGCCCGGTGGCACAGACAGATGCCAGCAGGATTGTGCTCTTGAGGGTTTCAGATGCGTCATGAGTCCTGGATCACTGTAGGGTTTTTCCTTCCTGCTCTGACCTTTGCAGGTCAGAGAAGCTAAAGTGGAATTTTTGGGAAGTCCCTTTTGAAGCTGTCGTTCTGCTCAGGGCCAGGCTGCAGCCTTTTGGCTTTGTTTTGTCAAATCACACAGAATCTTCATGGTTGGAAGGGACCTTTGAGATCATTGAGTCCAACCACAACAACAACAAAAAAAAAACCACACAAAAACCCCCCACAAGCAGACACAAACCAACAATCCCAGGCACCAGAGCATGCCCTGAAGTGACACATCTATATGTTTCTTAAATACTCCCAGGGATGGTGACTCCACCACCTCCCTGGGCAGGCTGTTCCAGGGCCTGACCACCACATCAGGAAAGTCATTCTTCCTAAGATCTCATCTAAACCTCCCCTGCCCCAACTTCAGACCATTTCCTCTGCTCCTGTCGTTATTTCCTTGGGAGAAGAGGCCAACCCCCACCTCTCTCCACCCTCCTTTCAGGGAGCTGGAGAGGGCAATGAGGTCTCCCTTCAGCCTCCTCTTCTCCAAAGTAAACGTGCCCAGGAAATAAACCTGGAAAGGAAAAAAGAAAAAAATACAAACCAAAACCAGATCGAGACGTAGGCAGAAGCGGTAGCGGGTGTTAATGTCACACGTCTGTAGTGCTCCTCCTGTAAGGAAGCAGTGCAAATAGTGCACTATCAAATACACGAGCCGGCTGTGACCACACCAGTCTGTAGCCAGTCTGGGGCTGGGCTGCGGTTTCCTCTGCGGAGGAGGATGCAGAGGAGCTGGGTACCAGTGGGGAGGTGACAGGAGTTCATCCAGCTCCCCCCCAGGGAAACCTCTGCGGCACCGGAGGCTCCAGTTCTCCTCTCCAACCCAACTGGGAGCACTGGGCAGGGTGGGGATCTTGCAGTGGACCAGGGGAGAACGTAAAAGATGGTTCTCTCTGTACCAGGAAGAGCCGATGGCTGCTGTGGGCAGTGGAAATGGTGGGTAAGAGGCCAACACGAACCAACTGCATCCTCACTGCACCCCTGAGGTGAGAGACTGGGAGCCCCAGTGGAGCCTGTGGTGGGTACAGCACCCCGTGCTGTGCGGCACCTTGGGGTGCTCTCCCGTCCCGAGGTGGATCAGAGACAGCAGTGAGCGCCGTTCCGCAGGAGCAGCCTCTGCTTCAGGAGATTTCCATTTCCAGAGAGCAACCGGCTCCTTTCAAATGTGCACNACTGCACCCCTGAGGTGAGAGACTGGGAGCCCCAGTGGAGCCTGTGGTGGGTACAGCACCCCGTGCTGTGCGGCACCTTGGGGTGCTCTCCCGTCCCGAGGTGGATCAGAGACAGCAGTGAGCGCCGTTCCGCAGGAGCAGCCTCTGCTTCAGGAGATTTCCATTTCCAGAGAGCAACCGGCTCCTTTCAAATGTGCACTGTCTGCACAGGCAAAGGAGGGGTTTTTTGTTTGTTTGTTCCTGGCTTTGAACAAATGATGTTCTCTAGTCCTGCCTTCTGACAGCGTGTATTTTTCCGGAGAGAGCTGTGTGCCTGGCTGTCAGAGGGGTCTTTGGGGAGCAGAAAGGGTGTGAGTTAAGCAGTGAGTTAACTTCTCTGTCCTCCCATCATTTCTCTCTGTGTCTTCTCTATCCTGTATCACGGAATCATGGAGTTGTCGGAGCTGGAAGGGACCTCTAGAGATCCTCCAGTCCAACCCCCCTGCCAAAGCAGGGCTGCCCAGAGCACATCACTCAGGAGCATCCAGGTGGGGCTTGAAGATCTCCAGAGAAGGGGACTCCACACCCTCCCTGGGCAGCCTCTGCCAGGGCTCTGCCACCCTCACCCCAAAGAAGTTCTTCCTCAGATTGGAGTGGAACTTCCCATGGTCCAGCTTGTGCCCGTTGCCCCTCGTCCTGTCCCTGGGAACCACTGAGAAGAGTCCGGCTCCATCCTCCTTCAACCCACCNGCCCCAGCTCTCTCAGCCTTTCCTCATCAGGGAGATGCTCCAATCCCTCCATCATCTCTGTTGCCCTACGCTGGACTCTCTCCAGCAGTTCCCTGTCTCTCTTGAACTGGGGAGCCCAGCACTGGAGGCAGGATTCCAGTTGTGGCCTCCCCAGTGCAGAGCAGAGGGGGAGAATGACCTCCCTCCACCTCCTGGCCACGCTCTTCCCTCCACAGCCCAGGATGCCATTGGCCTCTTGGCCCCAAGGGCCCATTGCTGGCTCCTGGAGAGTTCCCTGTCCACCAGGACCCCCAGATCCTTCTCCTCAGAAGTGCTTTCCAGCAGGTCCACCCCTAACCTATACTGGTGCCTGGCATTCTTCCTCCCCAGGTGCAGGACCCTACACTTGCCTTTATTGAACCTCATGAGGTTCTTCTCTGCCCAGCTCTCCAGCCTGTCCAGGTCACGCTGGATGGCAGCAGAACGTGCTTGTGTCTGAGGGGACTGCAGACGGGGGCTTTGGCAGAGATGGGAACAGCAGCCCTGCCTCTCCCGCTGCCCAGTGTCATCCAGAACACCCTGGAAGTTTAATACACCTCTTAAATGCTGTTGTTAACAGCAGCTCTGACCATCCCTGGGCCTCTGGGCTCCTGCTCCGGAGACTCGTTTGTAAGTCACCAGCCGTGCCGTGGCCGGTTTAACTTTCCATGTTGGGCTGTTAATCATCTCCCGTTACCACTTGCTCCTTTATCTCAAGTGGAAGTTATCTCCGGAGCAGATCTGGAGTGTTTAGGGCTCAGTTGTGCAGTTTGTCTGTGTAAGGGAAAACGTGATAATTACCCGGTGGTTACCCAAGGAGCGGAGCAGGGTGAGCCTTTGCCGCCTCTCACCTCACACCTCCCTTTTCAAGCGCTTAATCCTAATAATTGTAGGCGTTGGGATGTGTCACTTGTCCACTTGGCACGAGAATATTGAAGTACCTGTTACAGTTGGGTTCATCTGGTGTCACGGGGCGTTGTGGTTATCGGGTGAGTTTATATGGTCCCAGTTTGGGTCTGACAGAAGCACCTTCCAGTTTGCAGGACGCTCCAGTCTGGGGAGCTTTTGCCTGTGTGTGCAGGGAAGATTCCCTTTGTAAAGTTAAAATCAGAACTTGGGTTTAATTTAAATAACTTATAAAATAATAGGAGGCGAAGAAGGCCAATGGCACCCTGGGTTGCATCAAGAAGAGTGTGAGCAGCAGGTGGAGGGAGGTCATCCTGCCCCTCTGCTCTGCTCTGCCCTGGGGAGGCCCCAGCTGGAGCACTGGGTCCAGTTCTGGGCTCCCCAGTTCCAGAAGGACAGGGAACTGCTGGAGAGGGGACAGCAGAGGCTACAGAGATAACGAGGGGCCTGGAGCATCTCCCTTACGAGGAGAGACTGAGGGACTTGGGTCTTTTTAGTCTGGAGAAGAGAAGACTGAGGGGGGATCTGATCAACACCTATAAATACTTCAAGGATGGGTGTCAGGAGGATGGGACTGGTCTTTTCTCAGTGGTGCCCAGGGACAGGACAAGAGGAAATGGGCACAAACTTGAACATAAGAAGTTCCACCTAAACATGAGGAGGAACTTCTTTCCTGTGAGGGAGGCAGAGCCCTGGCAGAGGCTGCCCAGAGAGGTGGTGGAGTCTCCTTCTCTGGAGACATTCAAACCCACCTGGACACGTTCCTGTGGGACCTGCTCTGGGTGGCCCTGCTCTGGCAGGGGGTTGGACTAGATGGTCTCCAGAGGTCCCTTCCAACCCCGTGTGATTCTGTGATTCTGGGATGCAGCTCTGAAAGCTGTAGCGATGCTTTTGAGCTGACAAGTGCTGCCGCAGCCTCACTCCGTGGGAACCAAACCGCTCCCGGGTACCGCTCTCTGGGCTGGTGGGGCTTTGGTCCTGCTCCTGCATCCCCACGTCTTCCCCAGGGACCCAACCTGGCCTCTCAACCTTGCACCAGCGCACCTGGGTCCCACCTTGAGAGCGCTCAGACATTGTGGAGGATGGGAACAATAATTGCAAAGGTTTTATTTTGGAGTATAGAACTGCAGATTAATAGGGTTTAATTATGCTGACTTTTCGCTGGCAGCAGCTCACTTCCTTGTGGGAGGGACAGAGAGAGCAAAAGAGTAAGCAGCAGCTCCAATTAGTGACCTGAGTGTTTACACTAGCTAAGGAGCACTTAATTACCTGTCAGCAGCTTGCTTTCTCCTGGTCACAAGTGTTTACACACCGAGCTAGTAATTCCAGCTGTTTCCCTCTTGTGCTGCAGGAATTCAGAGATGATTATGGGCAGCAGTTTAAAGGTAACTCGCTCGTCCCGGAATACAAGTGTCATGGGAAGGTGCCTACACCCAGAGGAGTCAAGTCAGTATCGTCACCTTTGGGAAATGCAGGTCTAAAGAGAGTTTTTATCTCCTTTCATCATCAGGACGGGGCCATGCCAATGGTACAGCACCAGCCTGACCTCCCGGTGTCAAAGGGGGGCTGTGGTGCCTCGTGAAAGCACACGAGTAGATTTATAAGCTGCCGGGTGATTTTTCAGGTGGGTTTTGTGCAGACCAGCTCACTGAGCAGCCCCCGCTGGCTGTCCCGCCGTTTGAGAAAAAACAGAACGATTTATTGTCCTTTAGACAATTATTGTCTCACCCAATGGCCCCTCCCCACCCGGGAAGGGGAATCAGAGAACACAAACCCAAGGGTTGAAATAGAGGGTTGCAAGGGTTGAAAGATTTAATAGGATAAAATGAAATAATTAACAATAATAATAAAAAAACAGTCTTAATCCCTATACTAATATAAGATATACAAGGATTATACTCATCCCACTCTGTCACAGGGGGCCGTGCACTCCCCGCAGGGACAGCCCATGTGGGACCCTGTGGCTCCAGGAGGAAGGGAAGGGCTCAGGGCTCTGGCTCCGGGGCAAGGAGTTCCCAGGATGGCAGCCATCGAGGGAGAGAGAGAGAGCTCCTCAGCAAATTTTCTAATTTCTATTGAACGTGACGTTCATGGTATGAAATAACCCTGTTGGCAGCTCGGGTCCAGTGCCCGGGGCTCGCTCCTCTTCATCCCCGCACCTGGGGAGCTGGAAAACACCGAGACCTTGAAACCCATGGAGCCTGCCTGGCGATGAAGTAAATATTTTCATTAATTCAGACACTAGAATCTTCTAAAAGCGCCGTTTTTCCCCAGCATTAGAAGAGAAATCAGTCCTGTGTTGCTCAGCCCGGGACACCTGCGATGCCGCCCTGAAGCTGGCAGTGGCCGGTGTGCGCTGCCCGCTCTTCTCGGCCGCATGAATAAGCTGTTGGCTCTTGTGTCCGGGGCAGGATTTTAGCCCCGGAGGAACTTGCATGACTTAAGAAGGGCTTCCATTGATCTCAAGGTCAGGCAGGCTCTTCTAATCATCTCGCTAATCGCTTGCACTGCATGAGCTCTGGAAGTTGACCCAGGGACAAAGATTGCTTGGGGTCTGAAGAACAAGTCACACGAGGAGAGGCTGAGGGAACTGGGCATGTTGAGTTTGAAGAAGAGGAGGCTGAGGGGAGACCTCATTGCCCTCTCCAGCTCCCTGAAAGGAGGGTGGAGAGAGGTGGGGGTTGGCCTCTTCTCCCAAGGGAATAATGACAGGAGCAGAGGAAATGGTCTGAAGCTGCGGCAGGGGAGGTTTAGATGAGATCTTAGGAAGAATGACTTTCCTGATGTGGTGGTCAGGCCCTGGAACAGCCTGCCCAGGGAGGTGGTGGAGTCACCATCCCTGGAGGGATTTAAGAAACGTGTAGATGTGTCACTTCAGGGCATGCTCTGGTGCCTGAGATGGTTGGTTTGTGTCTGTCTGTGGGGTTTTTTTGTGTGGGTTTTGGGTTTTTTTTGTGTGGTTGGACTCAATGATCTCAAAGGTCCCTTCCCCATGAATATTCTGTGATTCTGTGATTCATGCCCAACTGGTGCCTATACGGCCATCAATCGGTGCATCCCCTCGGGAAGAGGAGGAGCTGCCCCAGACCAGACCGGGGAGAGCAGTAGCTCGCTCCTATGCTCACTCCTCTTCTTCTCTGGCTTTTCCTGTTGGGTTTTTAATTCCATGTACAGCACGTTTCCAGGCTGTGTAGGAAGAGGTCTGATTTCCCTATCGCTCCCCCATCAGCTCCTTATTTCCAGCCGTTGCGCTGAAGGATGCCCCGGATGGTGTCGAGCTGTTTCCCTGTTAGTTTGTTCTGCGTATGGGGGCAGAAAAGAGAAGCTCTGGGACTGCGGAGGGGAGGACCAGCTCACCCAAGAGCAGACAGGAAGGGAGAATCACGAGGCTGAGAACAGCTCTGTTTCGCAAAGGGATTGTTTTTACCTTATTTACTGACATCAGCTTCCTCTGGCCCTGCAAACCAAAACTGGTGGTGCAAAAAACCCAAGATATTCAGATGTCTTTTAAATTAGATTGAAGAATATTCCTTGTTTGTGAGACGGGTTGGCGTAGTGCCTCGTGATGGGGATTAATGACGTTTTTTTATCACAGTTAGGTTGATGGTTGGACTAGATGATCTTAAAGGTCCCTTCCAGCCTTGACTATTCTATGACTCTATGTTAGTGGAAAATCTTTGAAAGTGTTGAGATGAGCATAAGAGGATCCTCTTGCAAGTTGTGTCCTGAGATGAGGGATTAATTTACCATTTTGGTGGCGCTGTCACTGAGCCCCACATCTGGCTCGTGGAGGGGACAGACCCTTCAAGGCCAGAGGAATGATTCCCTTCCCAGAGATTATTTCACAGTGGTGGCATCTTATCTTGTCAGTGCAATGGGTCTTCAGAAAACATAGAGGAAGCCTCTTGAAGTGATGTGACAGCCTTGGAACAAAGAGTTAATCTATTACCAGTGGAAGCATTTGCTTTGCAACTCATTTTTTTTCCCCATTCACAGCTCAATTTTTCAATTTATCGCAGCGAGCAATGTGCAAGATTTAACTCTGGTAAGCCCGGAGGAAGGTGGAAGCTGATTAGAAACTGGGGTGGGGAGAAGATATTTTGCTCAGCTGGAATGACTGCAGCAAAATAAATTAATACTGAGTGCCTGAGCTGTAGATATTTGATTTGTTAATGGCTTTGGCTTTGCAGGCATTTGGTTGATGTAGCAAATTTCTCAGTGCCATGTGTAAATCTGCTGATTTCTCCTAGCGTGGACTCTGACACGGAGGAGCATAAAATATTGATAATTCTGCCTGCTGAAAGCTGGGAATGCTAATGGGAAGCCTACCACCCTTTGGTACCTCCAAATAGCATTCACCATGGCTGGGGGATTGTGGTTACTCGTCCCTGCCACGGCCCTGGGAAGTGATTCGTGTCCCTACGGGGCTGGAAACCTCAGGATGTACCACGCCGTGCCTTATTCTGGGATATTTTTTACCAATATTGCCTGTATTTGGAGAAATTTCGGTAGGAGCCTAATACCCTGTGGGTCAGCAGGTCCCTTTTCCTGCCTCCCGGCGGGGTGTTTGCGGAGGAGAGAGAGGGATGGATGGGGATGGAGGGGGGTTCCCCGGGGGGTTGGCGTGATGGGGAGGGTGCTGGGGAGGCGGCGGCGGTGCCTTCGGCGGTGGCTCCCGTCCCCACCACGCAGCAGGTCGGGGGTGGGAAGGAAAGAGGCTGATGGACAGAAATAGCAGCGGAGTTAAAATTGTACCTTCCATGGCGAGGAGAGGTAGGGAGAAGGATCGATTCTTTTGGAGCTGAGGACGCAAACACTGCCAGACAGTAATTAAAAGCGTTTTCCCCTGCCTGGTAACGTGTCCCGGGCTCGCAGCCTGAGCCTGCTCGGGGAACAGACCCTGTTTTATCTCAGGGGGGACCCACAGCCCTCGGCCACCCCCTCCCCCAACCATCCCTCGCACCGTCCCTGGGCCTGGCCCGGCCGAACGCGGGGTGATGTGCTCCAAAAATCATCTAAAATCCCGGGGAACGGGGCAGGGCTGTTGATGGGGACCGCGATTTCGCAGCGAGGTCACCCTGCCCACAGAGCCAGGAGCTGAATTTCGGGCAGGGGGACTTTGCTGTGGGCCCAGGCTGAGGATAAACATTCGGATAAGCCTCCATGTAGTGTTTCCGTAGGTGGTGTCCTCCGGTGGCATCACGTAATACTCTGAAATGGAAATTCTATGTTGTTGCGGTGAAAATGCAAATGCTGCATCTAGTGGGAGTCGGCCCGGCGATGCGCATTTCCCCTCCAAACTTTTAATTCCTACCAGCAAAAATCTTTTTGTTGATGCCCCTGTTTTTCGTGCTGCCTTTGCCACAAGGAAGAGTGTTTTTCACATGATCCAAGACAGTTATTTCAGCTATTTCTGCAAATCTGAACTTCTTGTTCAATAAGTTAGGCGAAGGAAAAGCAGAAATAGGTCAGGTATTTAAATAAGACATAGTTGTCTCTCTTCACAGCAAGTTGCCTTTTTTCCTGCCTCTGTGAATTGTGCGAATGTATCAGTGAATAAAGAGGAGAGAACAAAGGGAAGCAGAAGTGCCAGCATTTTTATTCTGGGATTGCGGCTTCGGAGCCCTTCACTTTGCAGAAGTGATACCGAGCCCGCTCTGGAACATCTCAGCAAATGCTCCTCAAATCATGAAAACCGAATTGGCTGCCCGACCTCTCCGAATGCACGAGACCCACTTGAAATCCTGCCCGTCGTTTTGCTGTCGCATAAAATAATTGACTTCCCGGTGCAGCCCAAGTCCCAGTGCTAAGCAGCATCCCCGGTGCCTCGCGAATCCATCACATTAAGGAATCATGGTGCAAGTTTGGTGCTCTTGGGAATCATTGGGCTTGAAATACAGAGAAATAGGCTGCCTTTGGTCATTACTCCCAGGGTGAGATTTTTTTGGCTGGGTTCTTTGTTCCAGGGAGCGCCTGTGGCGGTTACCCAGCTCCTGGCAGGTCGGCTGTCACATTGTTTTAGGCTGATGTGACTGCTCGTGGTCCTTGGAGAGGACATCAGGAGTCCAGAATTAAATTCCATACCTGCGTGCTGCTGCGCGCCACTGGAAGGACTTTGTTTCGTGACTTTTAAGGTTTGTGATGGAGGGAAAATCTTTCTTACAAAACCCGCCTCACCCTTTCTTCTCCCCGGGCTTCACCCCTGATTCACCCAGATGCTTTCGAGCGGAACAGTAATGACTTTCATCGTGTCTGAGACTTGATTAGCCCCAAAATGTTTCATTGGGATGCTGTAATGCTGATACAGAGGTGATGTCAGTACTGGCTCCGGCTGGGCTTTTCTGCGTGGATAATTCTCTGTGATGGAGTTTTTGAGGCAGTAGAAGAAACTTTTCCCTGTGTTATGGGAACGGAGGCTGCTCAGAACCCTGTACAGTCCAACCATCGTCGTTCCTCCTTCCTGACGTTTCTGAAATCCCCCACTTCCTCCTTAATTTCTCCACCTCGTGATTGCCTGCTGCAGCTATTGCTCTTGTCTTCTCTTTCCTGTCATGCGAACTCTCCTCTGGGTTAATGACCAACCCTCCCCGTCCTTTGGCCATCCTGTGCTGGGAAGTGGAGGCCAGATTTTCTCAAGAACTTCCAAAAATATAGCATGGCTGGGGAAGCTGGGTGTAGGTGAGGTGTGTTCCTCCCTGACGTCCTGAGAAACGGACGTTCAAACCTGTTCAAACATCACCCCCAAAGTACCGTCCGCCTCTGGGACTGCGCTGGAGGGATGTTGGCAGCCAAACCCAAATGCACCAAATGCTCTGGGGTCTTGTACCTGAGACCCCCAACCTCTTCTCCGTGGATTTTTTTCGGTAGCACCAACCTTGGTACGACCTGTTCCTACGCTTCCCTCTGACCTTCTGAGCACCCATTGTATTTAAAATCCCTTTTTAAGCCCTTTATACTTGCTTTATCCTTTCGGGCTCCTGGGTGTGCTCCTGCCCCAGGAAATAAGAGGGCAGTGGCAGCTGGTTAAAAAGCTGAAACCTGAGTGTGATGGTGGAGCAATCATTTGCCTGTGCCCTGAGTCACCAGGACTTGTTGCTTCCCCTTCCCCTCCCCGTCCGTCACCCTCTGCCCGGTGACTCTCCCTGCCTTGTTCCGTGGGGGCCAGGATGTGTTTTGGTTTGGGAGGTACCTGCAGGGCGAGGTGTTCTGAGAAAACACCACACTGCCTGTGATGTCCCCGCTGCCACGTCCCTCCCCATCTCCCAAGGAGGGGGACAGCATCAACCCGAGGGGTGGAAAAATCACTATATTCAGTGATTGTTCTTTTGGCCGTAGCGAGAGGAGTTTTTAACAGGAGGGAGAGACCTCAGGGAGAATCCTCAACGTGGGGTTAAAAGCCTGTCATTAATGGAGGGATGATTCAGCTTCCTCAGCTGAAATGTCACGGCGCGGATGCGGGGAGAGGGAGGAGCATCATCCTGGCTGGCAAAGCGCCCGAGAGCCCCAGCACCCCCCGTGTGTCCCCCCCGCGCTCCCCTTCCAGAGAAAAATCACGGTTGAGCTTTCAGGAACGAGCTGGTGGTTGGGGGCCGGAGGGCCCTGATGCTGGTTGCCTAAATCGTCGGGAAAATGCTGGTTGTCCCTGAAAATGTGACCTTTTCTCAGGCACAGGGCAATAAAAATCCGGCTTCACGCGAGGAGGGTGATCGGGAGCATCCCTCCTCTCCGGGAGAAACACCGCGGGAGACGACAGTACAATAGCACCTCTGGGGTTTTTTATGGCGTTTTTCTATCCCCTGAAGCTTTAGCTAATTTCTCTCTTTTTCTATCAGAAAAGGAGAAGAGAAAAAAAAAAAAATCTAGGTTTTCAGATCAGATCTGGAAATAGAGGCGCGGGATTAAGCGCGGCTGTTCCAGGTCAGAGCAGCCGAGGAGAGGAGACGTCTCTGGCGCTGACAGAGCAAGGTTGTTCCGCGGGAAGGAGGGGGGTGTCCCCTCGGTGACAATCTGCCCTTGGGGTCGTTCAAGTGGCCACCGGACGGAGTGGCCCGGAGGGAAGCCACTGGCAATCTCACACGATGTCACTTCGTCCTGCCCTAAGTAGGTCATGGTGACACCCAGCCCGAAAGTCCTCTCCTGCCGCCACCGCAGCGCCGCAGAGCGGGACCATCCCCGGAAAACTTGGAGAAAGAAACCCCCCAGAAAGGGGAATTTGTGCAGAATGAGCTTATCGGGGGGTTATCCGGGGTGCAATCAGGGGCGGCAGCAAAGGAGCCCATCTCTCCTCGCTCGGCGTCAGCCCCGGGTTGGCTGGCAGGAACGAAGCATCAGATGGGATGATGAATATCCAGGTTGCCATAGTGACCGCGAGCCCTGCTGCTAAAAGCAGTCCTTCTCCATCGCCTTCCCCCCCCGGCACGCACAGCCGGGCTGTCACACGCCGTTCAAAGGGTGAATTAGCCCCTGCCGGAGCCGAGCGAGCCCACCTGGATGTTCCCCGGGATGGCAGAACCCTCCCGTTAAACTCCCGGCTCTAATGAGCTCAGCGGAGATGCGTGCGGAATATAGCGGAGCTGAGCACGGCTGCTTCACGGGCTGCGGGGCGGGAGCGTGGCCAGGAGGGCTGGGGACGGTGACAGCCAGCTCCTGGGCACCTCCGGGACTCATCCCGAGCTTTGGGAGCGGGGGGTGGGATGCGGGATGTCCCCCGGCCCACGGGGACAGCCCTCCAGCCGGCGGCCTCGTGGCTCATTTCCCGCAGCTCCGGTGCCATCGCAGCCCTCGGTGCCCAGCAGAAGCCAAGTTTGTGGCTTCGCCGTAGCAAATTGCCCAAACTGGCAGCCTGGCAGTTCCGCTGGCACAGGGCGATCCCAAAGAACGATAAGAAAAAAAGAAAAGGAGGAGAGAACTTCAAAAGCGAGCGCACTTCCAATTTTTTTAATAGTAATTATAGGGGATCGCTGCGAAGCTCGGTGGCAGCTTCCCACGCTTTGTGACTTCCGACCTCTGCCAGACTCGAAAAAAGCCCTAGATACCTGTATAAATATCTAAAAATATCTGTTTAATTCACAGCCCCGCACCTCCCGGGGGGAAGGTAGAGTTGTCCCCCCCCCCATGGGGGTGACTCTGGGTTGTGTCCGTATCGAAGGGAACCCACGGGGCAAGAGCAGCCCGTCACTGTGACATCGTTTCCCAGCACAATGCACCCCCAGGTGTTTCGGCCACTGTGTGACACGAGGAAATTGTTGCCCCCTTGTCAATTTGAGTGGGAAACAGCTGGATAATCCCACACTTGGTGTCCTCCCCATCAGCTCCCTGCACCTCACACTCCTGCGGGAGCTGACTAAATACATCCCGGATGACTGAAACGTGCTCCATTCCCTTTGAAGCGGGTTTTTTCCCCCTAATTTCTTCCTTCCTTAAACTGCAAAAATTCAACCAGAGGAATTTTATCGGCATCTGCCAACGAGGCCGAGAGCATCCTTTCAGGAGGGACATGGCAGATGTGGGCTGCGCACCCCCCAGCGAATGTGGGTCCAGGGAACTGCTGGCCGGGGGATGGCGAGGACCAGAGCCGAAAAAAAAGATGTAAGGAAAGATTTTTTTCCTGCTTCTCAGCCTGGAATTGAGGTCCATCATGTCCTAAACGGGAAGCAAGTCTGCGCTCATCTTCCTAAGTGCTCTTATTTTATTTATGTGCCGGTGCCTTTCCGCTGGGGGATTCTTGGCATCGCCCCGCGGATGAGCCGATGTTCCGCTTTTACTCTGTCTCCAGCCAAGGAGTTGGGATGGTATTTTTGGCATCGTGGTTTTTATAAAATATGTAACGCTCCAGCGTCTTGCGGCCGCCTTTGCTCCTGGTAAAGCAGAAAGCCGGATGAGAGCTGGCTCTCAAAAGCCTTGCCAGGACTCAGAATAGCTGAGAAAATGTGACTAATTGGAGACTTCATAGAATCATAGAATGGTTAGAGTTGGAAGGGACCTTAAAGATCATGGAGTTCCAACCCCCCCTGCCCTGGGCAGGGACACCTCCCACCAGCCCAGGTTGCTCCAAGCCCCCTCCAACCTGCCCTTGAACCCCTCCAGGGATGGGGAGATCTTTTCACCTCTTGAACTCTACCAGCTCCTTGGCTTTCATCTCTCTCCAGCTCTGCCCTTTACCTCTCCTCCCATCAGCAACGACTTCCAAGCAGGACGACCCACTGCCCAGCTCTCCACAGTAGCTGGAGGAAGACTTTTTTTCCCCTTTACCATCATAATTTGCAGCTCCAGGTCCCTGGGTGACTGCCTTTGCCAGCGTGAGCCCAGCAGTGTGTCTTTGCTGTGCTCAAGTGAAGGGAGCATCAGGAGTTCTAGAACACAGCTCTGTGTTGGGTCATAGACTCATGGAATGGTTTGGGTGGGAAGGGACCTTAAAGCCCCCCCAGTGCCACCCCCTGCCCTGGGCAGGGACACCTCNCAGCTTCTCTGGGCAACCTGGGCCAGGCTCTCACCACCCTCACACCAAACAAGTTCTTCCCCACATCTCAGCTCCATCTCCCCTCTTTCAGTGTCAAACCCTTCCCCCTCCTCCTAGGGCTCCCCTCCCTGATCCAGAGTCCCTCCCCATCTCTCCTGGAGCCCCTTGAGGGACTGGAAGGGGCTCCAAGGTCTCCCCGCAGCCTTCTCTTCTCCAGGCTGAACCCCCCAACTCTCTCAGCCCCCCCTCCCAGCAGAGGACATCCCTCTGATCATCTTTGTGGCCCTCCAGAAGAAGCTGGGGTTGATGTACTGGTGCTGTGCCCCAGGAAGGCTGGTGGTGTTGAGCACAGGGTGGGTGTGAGGCCAAGGGGCACACGTCGCCAGACTGCGCCCTGTGTCCATCGGCCTCAGAAACGTAAATTTCTTAGTTTATCCAAAACCAAGGAGGATGTGAGGCCGAGCCGCAGGGGGCACCGGTGCCCCGCATGTGGGCAGGGTGAGGATCTTACGCAGTCACCGACGTCGTTTCTCACCTAACGAGCGCTCTCCTTTCGTAATTCTGTGCCAGAGCCCGTTTCCGCTCCGTGCGGAGCTGCTGGGTCACCCCCGGCGACGCTTCTCCTCCCCCGTTCCCGCGGGAGGCTCCCGGTGGGTGGGGGGATGGAGGGATGTGGGTGCCCTCCCTTCTCCCACCCCGCTCCCCCCGCAGCAGGTACCACCAACCCCCCCCCGCCTCCTGCCCAGCGCTCCCCATCCTTCTCCTTCCCTCCGCGCTGTTGCTCGTCGCCGGTCTGGAAATCTTCACCACGTGCAGATTCGATGCAAAATGTACAATTTTAGCCTGTAGAAGAGAGTGTGGAATACAGGGAATTTTGGAGAGGGTTTAATTCCTATGGCATCAAACTGCACGTGGGGACCAGGGAAGGGAAAAGGAGCAGGATGTTGATTTTAGAGTTCCCCGCAGTCCTGAGCCCTGGGGACGTGGCTCCTGTTTGGGGTTCGATCAATAACCCCCAATTTCTCACGGCCCTGGTGGGTGCCATGGGGGCTGGGGGCTGCCTTCTCCACCCCCGCTCAGGGCCCTGGGTGTTTTCCATTTTGCTGCTGGAGGAAATAAAATATTTAACTCGCTCCCTGTGCTTTTCTTCTTCCTTTGTTTTTTTTTTTCCCCTGTGAAAGCTGCTTTGTTGATGCGATTTCCCGGGAAATACCCTACTGAAGTGAAGGCGCCTTTTTCATCCACAAAACCCTCGGTCGGCTTTTAGGGAGTGCTTCCTAAGGGATAAATCCCGTCGGGTGCTGAACGCTGATGACACGGGGAGAGGGGGAAAAAGACAAAAGACGGAGGGTTCTTGTAGATGGATTCTCCTCTTCGGGAGGAGCAGAACCCGGGGAGCATCAGCAGCGGCAGGGGGACGGGGCTGCCCAAGCCTTCCCCATCCCAGCCAGCATCCCTGTGCTGGGGTGGGCAGGGAGGGGATTAATTAAGAGCCCAGGTGTGGTAACAAGGTCAGGGTGTGGTCCGTAGCTGAGCTTGGGTGCCTGAAGTGAGTCTCTCCCACCCCAATTTGGAGATGGTGGTCGTGGGGGGGGTCCGCGGGTCGAACGGGCGAGCGTTCACCTGGTCCAGCCAAAGGGTGAAGCTTCCATTAGTTTTTGATCCTTTTCTTGAATATCACAGGATCCAGGTTAATTACATTCACTACTTAATTGGATGGAATTGCCCCGGGATGGAGGAGAGGGGCTGTTTGGGGACACTGTGCTCGCAAAATGATGTCTCAAAACCCCTTTTTTGGGAGCTTTCCCACCATAAAATTAGAGCTTGGCTGGGACCTGACCCCTATTAACCCGCTTTTTAGCTGCTTAGGTGTTTTATTGAGATCTGGCTGTCAGCCCAAGCTCCCCGTGAAGGCAAAGAGCCCCGGGGAGGGGAGGGGAGGAGCAGCCCCAGCCCCTGGGGACCCTCCGGTGCCCGGGAGCACGTGAACCGAAGGGATGTGCTGGAAGAGCCAGGGATATTTCACAGCTCGCTGCCTCTCCAGAAAGCCCTCCCTGGCCAGCCGGGATGGATGCACAAACGTTACTAAATAAACGAGGAGCGAAGCGCCGCTCCCCGGGACCGCCCGACCTTGGGTTCAAGTCGGAATAAATGTATTTATTTGAAGAACGAGAGAGCCAAAGGTTTAATGGGCTGGGTTTACACCCCGGCTGGAGGGGAAGGAATATACCTGGCTCTACCGCGGAGGCATCATGAGAAAAGCACAGCAGTGTTGTGGCAGCTGCTGTCTCCTTAGGAAAGTGCCTTTTATGGTCCAGACATGAATAAAAGACAGCGTCTCAGTGCAGCGCCCGGGCGCCAGCAGACCCCAGTCTGAGTAACTGACTTTGCTTTTGCCTTGCTGTGTGACACTGGACGTACGTAAGGCTTTTCGCCGGGACTACACAGATATTAACAAGTCTTGTTTCTCATTAAAAGGGCAAAAATACCGTGGCTGACGCAAGCGGGGAGCGTGGTGTTGCAACGCGTGGTATTGCAAACCCAAGGCGAGCGGCTGTGGTTTGCGCTGGGAAATAGATGTCAGCGTGAGCTGGGGAGAAGAACGACACACGGGCAGGTCGGAGGCAGAAAAGGATGCAAAGCCACTTTTTAAGTGGAGTGGTTGAGTTCCCAGCGGAACGACGGGGGTTTGCAGTTTGTAGCCTGGTCCTTCTCGTGCAGATTCAATAATTACTTTGGAAGAGCCACGTCTTCCAGCTTCTGAGGTGATTTGCCTGAACGTAGACCACGAGGTACAACACTTCACTAGAAATAAGCTGTAAATGTTTGCTGGTTTTGAAGGCCAACAAAAAAAAAATATTCACATTATCAAGTGTCACTTGACTGCACGGGTTGCCCAGAGAAGCTGTGGCTGCCCCATCCCTGGAGGGGTTCAAGGGCAGGTTGGAGGGGGCTTGGAGCAACCTGGGCTGGTGGGAGGTGTCCCTGCCCAGGGCAGGGGGTGGCACTGGGGGGGCTTTAAGGTCCCTTCCAGCCCGAACCATTCTGTGATTCTATAATTTTGAAAAATCATCGAGTGAGAAAGGACCTGCCAGAGCCACGTTTAACTCAGATGAACTTTCGTGGCAATAAAATGCCTGGAGGACTTGTTCTGACCTTCAGCTGTGGAAATATGCCTTTTGATCCTGACTTGACATCTCCTTTTTCCCTTGGACTTCTTCGTAGTCTCTGTTCTCCGTTGCTTTGATCCGTCTTAACGCCTGATCTCCGCCAAGACCACCCGATGCAGGAGAGCTCTGTGGTGCCACCAGCCCCGAGTCTCCGAAGAGCAAGTAGCGGTTGGAGAAAACATCCTGTTTGTCTGGGGCTGGGGCCGCGTGAGGCCTCGGAGAGGGTTTCACGAGGCGGATTTTGAAAAACCCGTTGTGGTTTAGGATGTTGTCGCGCGTCCCTTCGGTGCACGTGTGAGTTACGCGGCGGCCGCGGAATGAGCGGCACGATGGCCGTGTCCGTCCCCTGCCGAGCCGGCTGCTCCCAGTTGTGAGCAGAGAGGAATGATCTGCACCCCAAAATGGGTCCGGGTTAATCTCCTCACCCCGGGCTGCTCGGTGTCGGTAACCGGACCCGCGGGATGAAGGATGCTGCCAGCTGCAGCTCCAGGGCTGCACTCAAAGGGACCGCTGATGGGGGGGGGGGGATTCCCAGTACGGCCCAGCAGCCAGTGTGGGGAGGCAAAGAGGACGTTGAATTAGTTTCTCGGGTGCACAAGGCAGTAAATCATCTGGAGCTACATGAGCCAGCGGGTTTTAATGAGCTGGGAAAAGGTGTTTTCTCCCTCTGAGGGCAGAGCACAGGAGGATGGAGTGTGCCGAGGAGCCACAGGGGCGATGCTGTCGGAATCGTCCCCATCGTACTTAGGGAAATTGATGCTCTGAGTGTGTAAATCTCTCCTGGAAGCGGGACGGGGGGGCTTTGAAGCTGCACACACTTGAGCTGTCACTGCCCCCCTGGGAGGCAGGGGGAGAGCAGAGATGCGGCGTGGGGAGCACCCACAGGCTGGGGTCGGCTCTCCCCCCGCAACGAAATACCCCCCCTGTGATTATTGACGTGCTGTGGCTCCCCAGGGACAGTGGTTCCCCGGCTCCCCAGGGCAGGGGACACTCCTGTTCACATCTGGACCAAGGGTACGAGAGGTTACAGTTGTGGGGGGGTGGGAAACGCACACGAGGTTTCACACGTTGAGAAACACAATGTTCCTATTTTCGTCTCCATTTAAGCCATTATGGGGTTAATCTTCACAGGGAGAACTATGGCTTTTCTTCTCAGCCCCAGTATCCCCAGTATCATTGTCCTGCAAGGTGCAGAGAACCGCGAGTGGTGGGAGGAGATAGATCTGCCCCCATCCCTCCCTGCCAGATCCGCAGAAACCACTTATCTTTGCCAAAAAACCAACACCTGTTGTAAGGCAGATACGTAGATGTTTATTACCTACGTTATAGCCCGGCTCATTTCAGACCCTGCTCGGTTTTTCTCACCTCTGTGCCCCCCACCCTGCAGCAGCGAGGTCACCCGTGGGCTGGAAAGCGATTTGAACCCACCTTGAGATTCTCAGTACGACTGTTTGTCTCTCTGCCTGTTGTTGGGAAGCAGAGCCTGAGACCTCTCTAGTTCCTCCACTTCATTTCTTCGTGCAGAATACAGCCATTCCTTTTCTGGTTTCTTTTTTATAGCCCCCCCCCCCCTCACCTGTGAACCTTTTTATTTGGGTTTTTTCCGTGCTGACCCTCTCGAAGCCGCAGGTGGT
Organism: Calidris pygmaea; assembly: GCA_003697955.1. Taxonomy (NCBI): domain Eukaryota; kingdom Metazoa; phylum Chordata; class Aves; order Charadriiformes; family Scolopacidae; genus Calidris; species Calidris pygmaea. The sequence continues at coordinate 10,562 of QJSC01020333.1, read as the reverse complement.
ACCCAGAGAGAGCGCACCACCGACTTACAGAAGGTGTTACAGTTCTCCGTGTTCTCCATCCTGCTCCCAGTGCTTCCCAACATCTTGTTTCCAGCTGCATGCTCGCCGAAGCCTTAGCCAAGTAGTCCACCATGATCCCTGCCTTTCCAGAAGAGCCCTGGATCTAAACTCTGGAAAGATTTGATGGTTTAAAGGAATCCTCTCTGGAATACAGTTGGTTTGTTACCGCTGAGCCCTCGTTTCACGCTGCGTTGCACACTTCGCCTCATTTAAAGCCCTATAGTTTGTTGTTGTGAAAAATTAGGATTTGCCGTCTTCTATCCAAATTTTCCTTCCTAAAAAGAACTTATTTCCCGCTCGGCTCCGCGACGGCGTTGGCTGCGTCCACAGGCAGCAGCCCCTCATTTAAAGACCCTCCCGCTCCCTCCCAGCCCCGTGAGCGATGGGGCTGCGTCTCGGAGCATCCCCGGGTCCCGCTGTCCCTGGGCACGGCTGAGCCCCGCTCTGCAGCCCCCTGGGCCTCCCGATGGAGCCACAAAGAACATCTCACCAACAATTTTCACGCCTGTTACAGCTCCTTGCGAGGCATCCCAGGTCACCTGCGTTTGCTCTTCAGCATCTCCTGTGTCTACCATTTATTTGACAATACATTTATTTAAATTTCTGGTCTTAACTTCTGGTCTTTGCACAAACTCCTCTGATCTTTCTCCCTTCACCTTCTCAGCCTCCCACCCCTGACTGGTGCTGCTGTTGTGTTATCGGCAGCGCTGACAGATGTCTGGGGCCGTTTATGCGCTGCTTGGCTTGTGCCTTCCCCGAGGTCCTCCATCAAATGCTCAGTCAAAACTCTTTAATATTTCATGGGCCACTGGTCTGCTTCCACTTGGAGTCCTCTCTTCTCTGCTGGTTTCCCTTTTGCCAGCGTTGAGCCGGGTCTCTGATGGGCTCGCGCTGTCCCTAAGGATGCTCTGGCTCCGGGCTGTGGGTCTCCTGTCCACATCCAGCCGTCGCATCCCGTCCACATCCAGGACCACGAGCACTGGTGGTTCCTGCGATGCTCGTGGTCCTTCACGTGCTCACACCCCGAGCCCTCGCCTCGTCTCTTTGCCATTAACTCCTCTAATGAGCCCCAGTCGATAGATGGGCCCCGTGAGCTGATGGATTTGTGTGCTCGGATGGTTCAGAGCAGATGAAGGAGGAGAAGTCACCCGGGTCCTGCGGAGCTCACCGAGCCGTGAAATCCAGAGAGCAAAGAGGAGCCCCAGCCCACGCCACCGGCTGAGATCAGTGCCCATGCCTTGTACCCCCAGGGTGTCAAGAGAGGCTGTTTCCACCCAAAAATACTGTTTGCAGTTCTGTATTTTCAGGATACGCCAAAAACACCTTGGGGTTTATTAGATACAGAAATAATTATCGTGTGGTTTATTATATATGGAGGTTATCATGTAGTTTATTATATACAGAGGTCATCCTGTGGTTTATTATAGACAGGAATGAGCATGTGGTTCCCTGGCAGCTCTGGAGCAGCCCTGGGGTCGAGCCTGACCCCCCCCAGGAAATCTCTCTTGTTCTGCCCTGCGTTTTTGGGGCAGTCTCATGTCTGGCTGCTGGGGGCTGGTGGTTCTGCCCCGGCAGAGTCTGAGCCAGCGCTCGCATCTCGCTGCCTTTTCTCATGGAATACTCGTTAAAAAGAAGACATTTTATTTCCCAGAAGGTGCCCGGCAGCACCTGATAGACTGATGGACTCCCGTTGGGGCGCGGGTGACACCGGGGCTGGGTGAGGAGCCGTCAGACGGGGCTGGTCTCGGGGGGCAGAGCTGTGCTCGGTGCCTACAGTGCCACGGGCACGGAGACCTCGGGGACGGGCTCCTCAGCCCCTCTCTGCACCAGACAGACGGCAGGAGTGTCTCGGGAGCCTGTTAAGGGTTCACTAAAATAGGGGCTGACGTCTGGAACAAGCTCTCCTACGCAGCCAGCGTCAATTTAGCGATGGCTCCGGGGGCTCCTGGCCATCCCGCCCTCGGATCTGCCCCGGGGGGGGTGGATCTCCCCTCCTTCGGGAGCTGGGATGCGGCACGTCGGAGGGTGATGAACACAAAAGGACGAGGCCAGGGGTCTTCTCCAGGCAGCAAAAAACTTTCCAGCTGTATTTTGAGGCCGTAACACACAGGCAGCTGTTGCCCGTTGAACAGAGGGGTGAGCTTGGACCTTGCTCTGGGTAAGAACCAGGGTCTGAACCAGCACAGGAGCCTTCAGTCGAGTAGATCCACAGGGTGAAAGAAGAGACAGGCATTTGGGCTGCCTGGGGGGGGTTACAGTTAAATGACAGCACCTGAAAGTTGGAGAATTTGGGTGTAGCTCATAATTCTGACAGTTTTCTGTGACCTTGGGTACCTCACTTAACCCTCTGCGCTGTGACTGTGTCTTCAGCCACAGAAGAGTCATGAATACATTCAATTCTGCTCGTAAGTCTTTAAATGACTTAATACGGAACCCAGTTGGCACTTTAAATTGTCAGAAGGCCAGAAGATTATTCATAAGTAATTAGTAAATTCATAAATGTTCCTTAAATAGTAGCAACCATTGAAATACTTAAGGAGTAAGGCATGGAGGGTGAATAGATGTGTGTTTCCAAGCTTGGCATTTAATAGTGCGAACTTTCTTCCACTTGAATTTCACCTTAATGACCTTTTCCTGCCTCAATTATCTTATCAAGATGGAGAGGTGGAAGAGCAAGGTACCACGGCAGGACAAGATAATGCAGGGAAAACTCATAATTTAGCCCAAGTTTGAGTGGAAGTGGGACTTGTCTCTGCCTTTGCTGCCATCGGGGTCTTGCTCGGGGTCTTGCAGGGCACCAGTGACCCCCAAAGGGTCTGGTGTCTTTCACTGTGTGTTGCCCTCGTCTATGAAAGGCTTTGTTGGACTTCCAGGGACCATCTCCAACCCAGACTCTTCCTCTGGGATCTAAATTCTGCAGAACCTTGGGGAAGCCTCTCCCCAGCTGTGCTACTCGGTAAAGTCTCGCTGTAGCAGTGTGATTTGGAAGGTCTTTTAGTCCGGTTCATCGGCTGATGCAGGCAGATGTCTTCTCCCTTTCGGTCAATAAATAAACCCTCTAACTGCAGGGCAGCCAGCTGCTGCCATCTCCCCTTTTCTGCAGCTGCATCAACAGGTCTGATACTGGTGTGACTGTTGGACTGGAAACCAAACTGCCATCTCCTCCAGCCTCTGCCTCGTTGGCTGTTGACCAAGCACAGGAGCTGTGTCCAAGAGACTCAAGGTCCCAGCACCTCAAGCTGCTTGTGGAGCTGGTGGCAGGGCTCAGAGCCGTGTTGTCTGCTGGGGAAGACCAAGCATGGGGTTTGCAATTCCTGTGTGGACATGCCAAGGGGATTGTTCTTTAGATGCCATTCAGGAGGCATCCTCCTCCCCCAGCACAAGGTTTTGAGGCTGAAACCTGGTCTGATGTGAACAAAAGAACCATAGAATCACAGACTGGTTTGGGTTGGAAGGGACCTTAAAGCCCCCCCAGTGCCATCCCCTGCCCTGGGCAGGGACACCTCCCACCAGCCCAGGTTGCTCCAAGCCCCCTCCAACCTGGCCTTGAACCCCTCCAGGGATGGGGCAGCCACAGCTTCTC
>QJSC01020332.1:217810-255883 GCA_003697955.1 Calidris pygmaea | reverse complement strand
GAGGAGGGCAACGAAACTAGTGAAGGGCCTGGAAGACAAATCATATGAAGAGCGGCTGAAGGAGCTGGGACTGTTTAGTATGAGGAAGAGGAGGCTGAGGGGAGACCTCATCACTCTCTACAACTACTTGAAAGGACACTGTAGAGAGGTTGGGGCTGGTCTCTTCTCACAGGTAATTAATGATAGAACGAGAGGGAACAGCTTCAAGCTCCAACAGGGTAGGTTTAGATTGAACATTAGGAAGGAATTTTTCACAGAAAGAGTGGTCGGGCATTGGAATAGGCTGCCCAGGGAGGTGGTTGAGTCACCATCCCTGGACGTGTTTAAGGGACGTTTAGATGAGGTACTGAGGGATATGGTGTAGGGGAGGACTTTGTAGAGTAGGGTAGATGGTTGGACTCGATGATCCCAAGGGTCTCTTCCAACCTGAATGATTCTATGATTCTATGATTCTATTCATAGGTGGTGAGGTTTAATGCCAGACAGGAGCTAGGGCCATGCACCCACTCACTCACTTCTCCCCGTCCGGCCCCAGGAGGGTAGAGATAAGAGGGAGAAAAGGAGGGGGAAAAAAACAAACCCAAACTTGTGGGCTGAGATAAAGACAGTTTAACAAAACAATAATGGAACAGAAAAATAACAAATATAATTATAATGATACTAATGATGATTATAATGATGACGATCATGATAATAACAACAACAACAATAATAATGGTAAAAGAATACAGAAGACAAAGCAATACAACACAAGTCACTCTCAGCCCCTGGTGAACTGCTTGCCCTGCTCGTCCGGAGGAGTGATCACAGATTCCTGCCCCTGGCCAATCCCCATTTATATACTGAGCATGATGTCTGCGGTGCAGAATATTCCTTTGGCCAGATTGTCCTGTCTATTGTCCCTCTCAGCTTCTACGAGAAGCTGAAAAAAGTCCTTGAATGATATAAAATTCACGTGGCAACAACCAAAACAATATGCATTATCAATATTCCTTTCATGCCAAATCTGAAACACAGCAACCACTAGAAAGAAAATTAACTCTATCCCAGCTGAAAACAGGACAATGGGTCATGATTATCAGAGGACCATGGAAGACGCATATACTTCAGACCAACGAAAGCTATTGTGTGAACTCATCATTTCACTCAGTAGTAAAAATACATTTGACCTATAGTTTTCACTTTAAGTGCACCTATTATGTCTGTTTAGAACACTCAGAATTAGTGCCCTGTTAACATGTAAAGTATATCACAAAACAAATAAATCAAGAGCCTGTGCCAAAGGGCTTTAAAATGGAAGAAAAATGAAATAAATATAAGGACAATTAAAATACAAGCTGATACTTATAAGTAAATATGCTTTGCCGAGTATGTTCTGTCTGGATCAATCTAGAGAGGTTTAACAATTTTCTCTATTCTAAGAATGAAAGCGTGAAAATGACAAGCCATTTTTCATAAGAATTTAAGCAACATTTTAATCAAGGTTATTTTCTCCTTCCCTTACTCCCACAAGCTTCTTACCATCAGAAAACAACTTTCTACCACTGTACTGCTTTTTGACTGTTCAGAAAGTGCAGTATACCAAAGCTATCTCTATATGTATATTACAGCATGCTTATTTCAAGAAATCCCATTGTATCAGTTGCTGAAAGACTAATCATTATAGTAGTCTATTATTTGTGTTATGAGATCAGTTGGTTAAAAGAATAAGCACAATGATTATTAAGAACAAGAATCGGATTTATATATCTACCAATTATTTGCTATCCTCTCTCTATTGCTTATGACCTAAACACCTTTTCAGATCATATAATCTTCTTGCTCTAGAACTACTAATACAAATATCAAATATTCAAATGAATAATAACACAGCACTGAGACTGTAAAACTATATGTAAGACCACAATTAAGATGTTGAGAATAGTTGTAGGAACCAAAGCACAGCAAAGGAGCTCTCCATTTCACAGCACCTATGTTGCTTTAAGGACTCAAGTCACAGCAAAGCAGGGCGAATATTAGTTTTCCCTACTTGGTAATTAAATTATATTGATGGATGATCTTGTGGCTGAAAAATTACACTGGGATTCGTGGATCATAGTTAAATCCCTGTTTATATCACATTTTACCTTGATAGGAAAATTAAACCTATTTGTAAAAAAATTCCTCCTATGGATGCTATTTGGAATATTTAGGTTGTTATTTCTTCAGGCACTGACAGTTACTGAATTGGAACCCCTCATCTTTCACATAAAATAATAATGAAAGCACTAATTTTGTTGTAGTTTGTAGGCATATAGGCTCAAAATAAGAACAGTTGGTTAAAACACCCTAATATTCACTACTACTTTATGTCACATACTGGAGTATGCACTGGCCAGAACAGCAATAATTAAAGCAATAATTAAAGCACAATGCAAATCAAAACATATAAACAACCTCCCTCATTAAATTTCAGCCTTACAATAAATCAATCAATCAATCAATCAATCATTCTCAGAATTCTTATATAAAGGTCATAAAAAAGCATGGACATTCTTTCCACAACATTGCAAATACATAGAGGAAATATAAATCAGTCACGGTTAGAGACTGATACAGACAGTTATTGTTCAGAATAAGCTTAGTCTCTTTGCATGATACTCTGAAGATACAGTTATCTTCAGAGAATACTGCCAGACTTCAAGATCTTTCACAGAAATTTTTCTTCCTTCCTTACATGAGCAGGTGTTGTCTGATTTTATTAATTTTTTTGCTGTCAGCCCTCTCTAGGCTGCAAATTGCTCACCTCTAGTTTACATTCAAATCCCTCCATCATCAAGTGAAAACAGAGAAGCATGAAACTTTTTCCTAATCCTTGTCTCTTGAGTCAAGGAAAGGCAGCATCACAGCCTCTTGCTTACCCCTTTCCCCCATATGGGTGAGAGAAACCAGAGGCAAAGTTGCACTTTTGTCATGGCTTTTAAAGAACAGCAGTGGAGACTAGAGGAGGAAAGCAGCTTATCTCTCCCTGTTTCTCTTGGATAACCAAAAGGAGAATATCCCCATGCTTTCTTTCACTCTCTCCAATGAGGCAAAGTGAAAGGGAGGAGCTTTACATACTTCTCAGGTACTTTCTCACCTTATGTTTTGTGAATTGGAAGTGTTGTATAAGCTCCTCTAGTTATGGGTTACTACCAGAACAATTTACAAAGTGCAACTGGTATTAGAACAATTAATTCTTCTTTGGACATGCATGGGTAATTCTAGGGTCCTATGTGGTTTTGTGCTCCTTTGTGCTCTTACCTCACTGTTTTTTATGAAATGCATGATGTGGGGTCATTTACTAGGCTTTTGTTAATCTAAATCTCAAAAATGTTTGTGTCAGTGATGTAGAGCCGTACAACACCACAGCACTTTCAGATTTCAGAATATAGTTAATCTGTTCATAATGTCACTTCCTCTGGTGGAAACATTATTTTTTTAAGAGTAGTCAGCTGTTTTAAAATTGTATCATCGATGAAGAACTGCTCCCAGGAAAATTTGATTGGTTTAATAGGATTTATTTGCAGTAGATGAAGACAACTTCTGAAGCCACAAAGACCTACATAGATCACTAATGATTTCAGAGGGCAAGCATACAGAGATGCCATCAGCAATAGAGGAAACACTTTTCTTAGACTGGTATATCTAATTTCAAGCACTGACAAGACTATTTTCTTCCCAAGCCAGATGAGTGCATGAGAAGTAAAGGGTAGAATATATACAAGCCTGTAATACTATCCATCTAAGGTCTGCAGCTACTGTATTTTTCTTTCAAAAGAAGCCCATAAATTTCCAAAGCTGTCTACAGTAATAGCTGTCATACTTTAAAGATGCAATGGATGTCTCAAGCTTTGGATGACAGACCATTTACAAAAATTGCTCTTAGTGATATTATACAACTACTCTGGAAACTTAAAGGCATTTGTCTGGAAAAGCCAATTTATTTCTGATGATTTTTGACATTCTAATATGCACAAGATAAAAAAAAATAGGAAAAGAAATAAAGAAATCAGGTGAAAAGTAAAGGCTTCAAGGTTTAATTTAAGAAAGGAAATCAATGCCGAATACTCCTAGATAAAGTTTTTCAATGTCACAGGAGGGTTAGAATATTAAAATTGCTTGTTTAGCCAACAAAAAAAATCATCCAGTTTGAACAGTTACATTTGCTCAGAAAAATGTTCTAATGAAAATACAAGCTTCTGGGAACTCACAAAACTTGGAAGAATCTTTATGTTCTCAGCTTGCTTCTCAATTTGAAGCTTGCACAGTACTAGGCAGGAAAATGTACACTTGACAAAAGTATTCTTCATGCTATTGAATTTCACCAGCACTTCTGCAACCACTTTAAATTTAAATACAGTCACATGTAAAGAAGGTTCATATAGGTTTCAATTCTTTATATAATCTTCATTCTCATAATGGTATCTTTGAAAAAGAATCAACTACATTGTTTCATCTGCAACAACATGGAACTTAGTGTTACCATTCCCAAGGCAAGTAATCGAGTACTTTGGCCTTTTAAAACATACAGATATTTCATAATTCTATCCCTTTTAAGCTTTTGTTTCTCATAAAAAAAAAACCTGGTAAGCACCTGTTTGGATTTCTGAAAAGGAAAAAAAATAATAATATTAAAAGAATGAATTCTCAAGAGTCATAGCATTAGCTCTGTAGAAATGAAACAAGCACATCAAATTAATGGTGGAAACTTTCACATTTCTATGAACCATAGTGACAACACAGTAATTTATTCAAATAACCATTGTCACAGATGCCACAGGATGTACAATATTAACAATCTGAAATGTCCTTTAACAAATCTTAGCCTGTCAATCTAATTTTCCTACTTAAAATGAAAAGTGAGAGTTAACATTTCTTCTCCAAGTGAAAAGATTTGTGTTTCTCAGGGGAAAAAAAAAAAAAAAGATTTCTTTTTTTTAAAATGAAAATTGTGAAGAATTTCATGAGAGGTATTATATGACTGTTACAATGTCAACAACTTATAGGAAAACATTTATATTTATGACTGTACTGATTTTAGCTGGGATAGAGTTAAATTTCTTCATAGTAGCCTGTATGAGGATATGTTTTGGATTTGTGCTGAAAATACTGTTGATAACACACTGACATGTTAGTTACTGCTGTGCAGTGCTTATACAGCATCAAGGCCTTTTCTGCTCCTCACACTGCCCTGCCAGCAAGTAGGCTGGAGGTGTCACATCACATAAGCATATACGGCCCTTCAACCCTTTAAGTTGAGACTTAATCAGTAGCTGACACACCATACTATTCTGCAAAGGTAGGAATTCTATCTGTGATAAGTCATATCTTTACAGAAGGGGAATATTTTTCTTGTATCTGTGATGAATGGAACACACCATTCTCATTGCTTTGGTATCACCTGAGGCAAATATTGGATTATCTGAGTTAATTGTTCAATTTTACTTGAGCAAAATGTGATAGATCAACATAGTATTGTTGTAGCTTTAATATGGGGGGATTCTTTCCGACTGCACAACTGGGGTATAACTAAAACAAGGTATGAATGCTGGGCCTCATTTTTTTGCAATATGAAAAGGAAGTATTCATCAGTCATTAAAAGTTCATTCTAACATTCAGCATTCCTGAATTCTCTCCAGACATACAAAAGGTATAGTCTTATTTTTTCACATATAGTTATAGTTACAGAACAAGGGCACAGTTAACTGAAGGAAGTGAAGACAGGTAGCATAACTCTAGAGCTGCTTACACATATGAACATGGTGCCACTACCTAGGAAGTTACTGTGAATCCGCTGACCTTTGGTAACTGTTTATGGACATTCCCTTAACCTAAGGGAATACAAGTTAGTACAGTTTTATCTAAGCCTCTTTTATTGCACAATAAGCTAAGCCTTCCAAATGCTGAGGGCTAAGAATCATAGAAGCATAGAATGGTTAGAGTTGGAAGGGACTGTAATTGTTTTAGCTGGACTGGTCACAGAAACAAATAACAGATGCTCTCCCGTCACCTTTCTCTCCAAGGAGAGGAGGGAGAGAAAGAGACTTAGCAGTTTAGGGAAAAAACTAAACCATTTTAATGAAAATATTAATAAATTAATAAAATAATTAAAAAAAGAAATCTATACAATATATTAAAACCCTTATCAAACTCCCAGGATGATGACCTCATTGCTGGCAGGCATGGGGAAATCCCAGCCTGGATTCAACAAAGGATGGGAACTGGATTCCGGATCTGGATTCAGGAATGTATGGATCAGGATCAAAGGCAGAGGAACAGATGGGGTCTTCCTCAGATGTCGGCCATTGAAGAAAGAGGGCTGACCCTTTGATCCATCAGCTTTTGTATTGAGCATGATGCAGATGGGATGGAATACCATGTTGGTCAGTTTTGGGTCACCTGTCCTGTCTGCTCCTCCCTGCAGGTGCAACAGCTCTACATTTTTCTGCTTCCAACCCTCCGACGGAGCACATAACAAAATTAGCTAACTTTGGTTGTTATAGGAGTAAGTATAAGCAAGACCCTCTCTGCGTACCACTGCTTGGCATTAATTATAAGTAATCAGATCTTATAATTCTGAGAGCTTAGTACAATTTAAAAAATTAGCTGGTAATTTCAGAGAGTTTGGTTAGTTAGAAGAAGCTTAGCTAAAAAGTAAAACTACTGAACAGAAAATTAGTTCTGTTTTACCTCAAATCAGGACAGGATCTTAAAGATGACCTAGTTCCAACCTCCTGGCTGCCATAGGCAAAGGTGCCTTCCACTAGACCAGGTTGCTCAAAGCCCCTTCCAACCTGGCACAAAAAGCTCACAAGGGACACAGATGGGACAGCTGACCCCGACTGACTAAAGGGATATCCCATACCATATCATATTCATAATAAAACTGAGGTGGAGATTGGCAGGAGGTCAACTGCTTGGGGACTGTACAGGCATCAATCAGTTGGTGGTGAGCAATTGCTTTCATTTTCATCACTTGTCTTTCTTGGGTTTTATTTTCCTATATGGATTGGTTCGGTTTTCTCTTTTCTTTACAATTTTAAAAAATTATTATTATTTCTTTTTAATTATTAAACTGTTGTTATCTCAACTGACAAGTTTGTTTCTCACTTTTTCCCTTCCAATTTTTCCTACATTCCAGTGGGCGTCAGGGAGTGAGTGAGCAGCTGTGTGGTGCTTAGTTGATGGACAGGGTTAAACTACAAGAATGACCAAGTTTAAAAGCGAGAAACAAGAACTTTTCATACCTATGGAAATGAAAGAATATCAATGTTTCCTAGGATTTGAAGAAATAACATATGAAACCTCACAAACATATCTTAGAGTCTGCAGAGTAGAAAGCTCTCCAGGTTCCAGATAATAAATATGAACCCTCAATACAATCTGAAAGCTTATCAACGGAAATCAGTAACAACATTCTTATGTTCCTATGGGTATCTTCAAAAACAAATGCAATAACTAGGGATAAAACTGTTGCAGTTTTGCCAGACCATTCAGAAACAGATTTATGACCTATTGAGAGTCTCACAGAATTGAAAGTACCGCACGCAGACCAGCCTGCCACATCCACAGAAAAACTCCTGCAGAGGTTTTAAATGGATACTTTTGATTCTTTTAATGTATTTTATACATCTTATTAATTTTATCTTCAAGATAAGGTTGAGAAAGAAGCATTTGGTTTAGCTTCAAGAGAGCCTTAGCATTTTTATATAATTTTGAAAAAACAGCTTGCAACCAGGGCAGCATGAAGATTATTTTGGGTTTTTTGTTGGGTTTTTTTTTTTTAGATCCTTATATGTTCTATAATGAAACAGTGTAATAAGTAGGAAGTGACAGATAATTATTTCAACTGACAATGTCATATGGATTCCCAAGAGAATAGAAATTTCAACAAATTATTGTGGGACTTTTAATACTAATTTACTTCATTAAATATTAAAAGTAAGTTCAGCTCAAATACAGGAATAAGCTTCTTGTATGACTAAAAATGTTCATATGAAAGATTCTCAATTTAATAGCTGTTTAAAATAATTTCCATTAAGCCTGTAACCAAAACCTACACAAAATGTTTAATTAACTAAGAAGCAGTCAATTAAAGTATGAAATTAAAGAAAGAGTTACCCTCTTCCATAACTGTGGTCCTGTTTTTATAAACTACATGATGTAGTTAATGATTTTAATCTGCTCTTGCTCCAGCCATGACATTTATAAAGTATACTTGAGATCACATGCAATGCATATTAATTAGTAATATTCACAGTTATTGTTTGATATTTTAGTTATCCAATATAATTTCAATAAATAACTTTTTTTATTTTAATTGACTTATTTTCCATTTTTTATCACTATTGTGCAGAAACAATTTTTTTTAAGCAGAAGTATAATTTATTTGTAAATCTTTTTGTTGCACTTTATTCCCTCATCTCAAAAACAGTGTTTCAAAAAAACCCAACAACCCAGCAACCAACAACTTTGATTTTTTTTTGCTGGGATATGCTGTTATACCCCAAAAAATAAGCTTTCTGAAAAGTGTCTTTTTAGAATAGAAGGGGTTTTTGTACAAATAATTCAACTTCTTAAAAAACGAATTCATGGGTGGGTCTGTCTCTTAGCCAGAAGCACAAGAATAAAATAGTTTATTATAATACATTACCATTTTTCAGATATAAAGATGGCAAAGAATTCTAGAAAAAAACTGAAACCTTTTTTAATTAAATCATAGCATTGGAAGGGTATGTCTAATGTGAATCTGTGAGAAGGAGTGTTGTTAAGAGGCTTGCTATTCGGAAAGGACTGGGAGTACATGTCACTAATGTTCAGCAATGTGCTCTAACTTTAAACTCCTATTAAACACTAGACTTAAAATTTTTAAGTGCTTAAATGTTTTAATTATCTTTACTTTAAATCTTTAAAGATCAAGTACTAGTCTTGATCTTCAATTCGTTAATCCTTAATGGACTAGCTCTGTCATGTCTCTCAGACAATTTCATAGGCCCAACTTCAGTTAGGGTAGCAAAAATCCCAGAGGCCAACATTTCACTGACCAAGGATTAACAACAGGGCAATTTCCTAGCATCAGAGAGCCTCAGCAACTCACTTCACTTCCACATAGCATAACCTAGGGCTAGACCATGAAGTTCTTAGTTAAAAAAGGATTCTTCTATATTTTCTCAAAAGCCAAGCATTTGCTGAAATGAGGATTTTTTGTGATAGTTCTCTTCCAATTTTAGTTAGGAGTCAAAGGAAATATAACAAATACAAAAGTAAATAGTGTAAACATAAATAGGTCTTAGCTGCTGGATTGATGAAGACACTATAAATGCAAAAATAAATCCCAGACATTTCCACCCATTAATAGTCTTCAACTACAGTTTTGTGGGAATATGATAATACAATCTGTTCTCTTTGCTCATACAGAATGACAACAAAAGACATGATTTTATTTTACATGTTTACTTTTAATACACAACACCTAACTAATGGAACACAGGGATTTCTATCTTTCTGACAAAGCCTCCAACAGCATGGGTGAATTATCGATTTTTTTAAGTGAAAACCAAGACACTTTGGTTTTAAACTGGATTTAGGTTCACCACTAGTGAATTAAAGTTCTTGTATTCTGTTATGAGAGTCCTGAACAATTCTGTCTTGCTTTGGGGAGTTTAAAAAGCATTAGTTTTTGCAGGAGACACAGAGGGGCTCCTCACATAATGTTACGAAAATAACAGTGGCTCACAGAGCAGTATCAGTGCTTTCACATAGTTGTAGTTTTCATATGAATATTCCATGTGTCGATTATAATAACGCTTAGTGTTGATGCTATTTCTAAGGCTATGAATGAAATAGTAACTTCAAGTGCTACAAAAGTATTATATGAAATAAAAGATTACAAGCACGTGTATTTTTGAATAATTAAGTCAGCCTTCCATTAGTTTAATTACACTTTTACACTGATTAGAAAGCTAGTTTAATGGTTTTTTTTCCACATTTTGAGCTATGAAGTGTGTTCATATTAAGATTGTGTAATGAGAAATAAAACATAAATCTGAAGAATATCTTAAAGGCAGAATAAAGGAAGAGTTGTAATGTTTAACCCATAAAAAAAAAAAAAAAAAAAAAAAACCATGCGGCAAACAATTGTAGCTTTGTATAAATCATATACTTAGTATAAGAGTAATGTAATCACTAAGCTGTGCAATTCCACAATAAATAAAAAAAAAAAAATCAAAGATATTTTGTATAAATCAGTCTAGAAGCAGTTATATTTGAAATAATAAATGAAGTATGTTCTCTCTTGTGTATAGGTCAATAACACTGTTAGTATAAAATGATCCAGCCCATTGCAGTGATTTCCTAATGTGTGCAAAGAAGATGAATTTTTAATTGTTATCAGAAATCCAATTTACCACTCGGTATAAAATGAACACCTTTGGAGAGGGGTTACTATAACGAAACAGCGTGTTAGGTATTCATATAGAAAACAATGTTTTGAATGACATAAATGACAGCTACACATGCATTTTCTATAGACTGAAAAAGAAAAAAAGACACAGGTCCAGTTTCACTAAAAGTGACACTTTTGAACACCCTATTGATGTTACATGTGATAAAATGAGGAAAAGACAAGATAGCTTCTTTAAAGGAAATACATGCCCCACAAATTTAATAGACGTCTCTGAAAGGCTCAATAAACACATAGATAGGAGAGAGCTCCAGTCAATACATACTCTTTGGATTTTTGAGAATTATTCAACAATGTCTTTAACTAACTAATCCTGGAGAAAAATGTCACATAAAAAGATGGAAGGCCCTTACATAAATAAACAACCAGTTAAGGAACAAGAGACATAATACAAGAATGAATGATCATTTTTAGCTGTTGCCATTGATGACTGTGTTGGTGTTGTTCTTTTCAATATTTTCACAAATGACTCACAAAAAAGAGTGAATTGTTCAGTGATGACATTTAATAACTGTATTCAAATATACAGAGTACTAAATTTGAGGCATGAGTTGCACAAGAGCCTTAAGCAACTGTCTGATAAAAAAAAAAAAAGCCAAGAAATGAAATTCAACATACATAAATGCAAAATAACACATGTAGGGGGAAAAAAAACACATTTGTAACACAATGAACTAACTACAACCACTCAGAATTTTTCATTGCTCAGTAGTCATCAAGTATGCAGACTGAATGGTAAGAATTACTAGGGAAGGAAGACTGAACAAAATACACAACATACTGACATATGACAAACACCCTTCTGAACTAATGCTCAGTTTCTATCGCATTCTTCTCAGAGAGTGCAGTTGGCCTTGGAAAGGTACAGAGAATGGTGACAAAGGTACACAATGAAGTGAAATGGTTTCTGTCCAAGAAACAATAAATAGAACAGGACTTGAAAAGTAAGACCATCCGCCAGGGAGAAATATTTTGCAGATTAAAAATTACATGTAACATTGAAAATTAAGAGGGAAAATGTTCTCTATCTTGAAAAAGAAGGCTTCATATAAAGGAACCCATTAGGTGAAAAAACTGAGCTGCAGACAGTGAAAATGTCAGTGGATATTCTTAAGAAGTGCCAGTAAAAGCCTGGATTTTCCTCATGGTCTTTCCCAGATAACAATACTGTCTTCACTGATTTTACTGGAAGTCAGGTGCCAGCCTGATCATAACAAACATCCAAGCCCTCAGTGGAAAGGGAATAGGATGCTACAGGAGAACAAAATAGGATAAATTAAATTATTATGGGAACTACTAATGAAATGAAGGAAGGAAGTGCAAGAGAGTAAAGAAACAAAAGTCTTGATCCAAGGACGTTTATTTAGTTGACAATATATGAAATATGAATGCTGTCCTTTTTCTAGGTCCAGGAAATAAGAATCTTTCAGGATATTTTTAATTTCCAAGAACATAATTATTAGTACAAAACAACAACAAAATCACTTTTCTTCAGGTTTTGTTAGGGAAGCAATTCTGCCTTTTCTGTAATGTTCTGCAGAACTTTGAGTTCATGTCTGTTTTGTATTTGTTGTAACTGAATGGCTACTTTATGGACAGAACTACCCAATCAAGCAGTATGCACTCTCTTCTGAGATGAATAGCAGGACCTTAGTTGAAAAAAACAGTAAACATTCAAAAAATGTTCAAAAACATTTCAATAGGAAAGCTGGAAACTCAAAACTCTCAAAGATATTTTTAAAAGAGCAGAACTCCCAGTAAGGTTCCAAAAAAGTTATTTCATTTTCAAAAGAAGAAAAAAAAAAATCTCATTACATAATTGCTCTTATTATTCAGAAAACACTGTTCTGTTACCCATTACAACACTCTTTCCAAACCAAGGAAAAACAATTGGCTAGTTTGGACATTGACATTTTTCTTCATTTCTTTCATGACACTTCAATTTTTCCTCTTTCTTTTTGGTTAGTGTTTTTAATATTTAGAAGAATGGACAAATGTGCTACATATTAGTATTATGTAAGAGAGAATTTATACAGGACACTTCTCAGATAATTATCAGGGTAGCTCCACATCTGGTATATGGCAGTGCTCTTATCTTTCTCAGCGCAATCCTTCACCACCTCTGTTACATTCTGGCAAATACCTTTGGATTCAACAACTCTGTATTTTATGATGAAAAAAAACCTACCTCACAAAAAAAAGATTTCCAGATTTTACTTGCAAGGAGCACAAGCACAACTGCAATGACATCTACTGTGCAGTCAAAAAACCCCCTGATAATTCCATCTTCAGAATAGGGTTTAAGAAGCATGCAGAAGATACAGTAGGGGGTGCATTCTTTCAATAACAAATAAAAACCCTATCAAACAACTGCTCATTAAGCAAGTGCTGCCAATTCCATAAATCAAATGAGGCAGGATCTTACAGAAAAAAAAAAAAAAACACCACAGCATATAATGACACTATTAAATGATGATACAGTGCACACAAACAAGACCAAATTAAAATATTGTAGGGAGTCCCTTGTTTTGTTGTGATTTTTTTTTTTAATTTTCTGAATTGCCTGCCTGATCTTTCAATTCTAAGAGTATTGTCTGAATGTAGACTTGCTTGTTCTTTTTAGCATACTATAATCTTTGCACAATTTTCTATTAACCAGCAATTACAAATTAGTTAGATTGCACTAGGGAAAAATACAGAGAAAAACACATTTACCATAAGTAGCTTCAGTAACCAAAAATGTCTTACATTAATGGGAGGTCTAACCATCAACCAGCTGAATCTGTGGGTGGGACTGAACACAATTATCTACTGCCATGCTGCATGATGTAGATCATTGGAGAGATCTATACTGATCTCAGAGCTATGACATAGACCTATGGGAGACCCATGTCTTTCTGTTGTGGAAGCACACATTCTTAGGTCATCAACAGTAATTAATTTACTTATCTTTAAACAATAAAATCCAACTCTGTCTGTACAAAACCAAATCCATGTATCCATCCTCCTGCTTCAATTAACTATCAGGAAAGTACTGTGTTAGTCAGTATACATTTAAGTCTGTTGATATGCTGCCTGTCTTTATGGCAAACCCACAATCATTAGTCCCTCCTTTGCACTTCTGTGTATTTCTTTGCATTGCAGTTTGGCTTTTCAAAGGTGCCATGTGTAGTAAGCACTGTTCTGGAAAGGGACAACATTTACTGTTTGCTGAATAGAATGACATTCTCATAAAATCTGATAAAATCACCACAGGCAAAGAAAATCAAACCAACTGTCAAGTGGAAGCAAACTACATTTATTTTTTAATTTTGAAATTTAATTTTCAGGTAAAGATCTTGCCTACAGTTCATTTCCCAGAAAGAAATTACACAGTGACTGGAAATACCCTCTCTGGTTACTTGCTTCTCTTGGATGAATAGCTAACAGCTCAACATCTGTAAGTAGAACCAAGTGTTTAAGAAAAGGACTGGCAGCTTATCCATCTGGTTTTACATTTGGATCTACCAATAAGATTAAGCAAAATTTAATAATCTATAAACTACTGTCTCTAAGAAAAGAAAAAAAAAAAAAAACCAACAAAAAACAAATAAAAAAAAAACCAAACACAAAAAAACACAAAAAAACCCAAAAATCAAGCAAAACCAAAACAAAAATCATGACAACAATAATACTACTGAAATTTACTTTGAGACCTATGAATCAAAGTTGTCATTGATATCAGTGAAAAATGTTACCAATATTCAAGACAATCTATAATGGTTATTTTTGTATTCACTAGAGACATTACCACCATAGACACACTGTCTACTCCAAACTTGGTATGAAAAGCCACAATTCTGGTTTCATATTCTTTCAGGAAACTTGACTCATATCAGTCTCACGAAAGCATTCTGAAACTTTTTGTAATGTAATCTCCTGCAGAAGAGTGTCTCTTCAGAAAACATCCAGATGACGTTCACTATGTAGCCCTAAGAAATTTCCCGAACTGTTGTTTAAGTTTTTTAGTGTTTTGTGGCACAAAACAAAGAGACAAGTCTCCCACATTATTAGTTCAGTGCCTGTATTCTTTGAATCAGCACAGCAGGCAGTCTTCAACCCCTGCAACAATGTAATCCTCTTCCTCTAATGCCGCAGGATGTCATCTGCAATATTTGGGTTTGGTTTTATTGCTACAGCATCCACTGCTATCCACTCTCTCCTTTACATATCTTTCTCAATCCCTCAGGAATGCTCAATACTTCTAGTTTGAGACTGAACTGACAATTTTTCCATATTCCTCTGCAAACCAGCCATACTTCCAAACAGGCAGGGGAAGTGAACAAATGCAGACAGCAGAGAGGCTCTGAATCTAAGTCAGAGCTCAGGACAGAAACTGAACTCTTTCCCTGTAATTGAGTTACTGCAGTTTCCCAGGCTGGGCCAAGCAGACTGCCAAATATTTCTTCTAAAGACTGCTAGCTCAGTGTCACTAAATATATCCAGATTACGTAGCTTTCTGGTGGCTTCTATGCATGGATGTGTTGAAATATTGGATTACAATCTTGGTGATCAGAAAAATGTAATATCACAATGAACTTTTTTGGTTAAGTGAATGAAAGTTAATTTGATCTTCTGATTATACAGTGTTATTCCAACTGTATCTGATTTCAAGGTTAAAGATTTGCACATTTCCAGTGAGAAATTCAATTTTTAACCAAGGCCAGGTTCATTAAGAGTACTCAAAATAGGAATTTATAGGGGCTAGTGTCTTATCTGATGTCATACACAATTTAGAGTCACCTGAAGTCAAAATTACGAAGTATTATTTTTCCTTGATTATTAATCAGCATGAAGTCTTGAGTTTACATGAGTCCCCCTGCCTGAAAAGGTACAGCATGAACAATCTTCCAGGTTCTCAAAGTCAGGCCATTTTCTTAGGTTGCTTTCTGTCATAGGGATGATACAGTTACTCTGAAGTAGCAAAATGATCTTTTTTGGTCTTCAGGTCAAATTCAGTAATTTCCAGTAATCTCTTTCTCCTTAGTTACTAATTCATGCATTTCCTCTTACAGGTAAAAAAAAAATGGGAGTTTGTTATACCACGGGAGTCCTCATTGACTCTACAGACAAACTATAAGAGAACAGGACACTGAATGGCTATTGAAGGTATTTCAGTTTTAAACACGTAAGTGCACAAGATTTACCTGAACTTTTTTTTTTTTTAATGCATACTATCCGTCCTTAAAGTTTGACACGGCAATTACTTAGCTCTGTTTGAATTACCTCATTTTCAAATACTACCACATTGTTCATAAAATGTTACAGTGTAATATATTCTTCTGTAACCACATAGCATTCAACAGAAATGACTGGCTGCACTGTTTATCCTTTTAACACAAAAACAGTAAAAAATGTGTACTTTGTTACGATTAAGAATCACAGAAATCATACACTATCAAGGTAATTAATTTCTAAATTTTTCTAACTAGCCTACATGTGAGTGTATTATGTAAAGGGGAAAAAATATTGCTCCAGGTGCACATTGCTAGCTCATTTAGCTTTTCAACTGTCTTTACCCACCTTCCCTTCCAGCTTACATCACTCTTCTAGCTGCAGACAGTTTAGATCACAGACATTTCACAATCACATGATTTTAAGTTTCCCTATGATGACTGTAGGTTTTAGACACTAAGCCCACTTAGGCATACTCTATTTTAGTCTGAACATTTCTTAGCTCGGCATAAATTTGTGTACCAGATGCTGCCTTATAATTAACACATTGGGATTTGGGAGCTGTAGATTTTTCTGGTTACAAACTTTCCATCAAACCGACATCTGTGATTTATGCTTCCAACTTGCTTTCAATACATTTACATAATCTGTTCGATATAAGGAGAGATCATAAACTCTCCGTACATATTTAGAAATAGATTCCACAGAGAGAGTTAAAAGTAAACCAAGGAATGTTTTAAGCTTCTCTTTTACAATAATAGTTACTTTAACATACCTATAATAAACCCTTCACAGAACTAAAATACATTTTAGAATCACAAAATCCTTTAGGTTGGAAAAGACCTTTAAGATCACCGAGTCCAACTGTAAAGGTAAGACTCCCAAATCCACCACTAAACCATGGTCCTAAGCACCACATCTACACGTCTTTTAAATGCCTCCAGGAATTGTCACTCAACCACTTCCATGAGCAGCCTGTTCCAATGTTTGACAACTCTTTTGGTGAAGAAATTTTTCCTAATACCCAATCTAAACCTCCCCTGGCAAAAATTGAGGCTGTTTCCTCTCATCACTTGTTATTTGGGGAAAGAGACCGACACCCATCTCCTACAACCTCCTTTCAGGCAGGAAGCTAAGGTGTCTCCTCAGCCTCCTTTTGTTCAGACTAAACAACCTCAGTTCCCTCAGCTGCTCCTCATAAGTCTTGTGCTCTAGACCCCTCATCAGCTTCATTGCCCTTCTTTGGATGTGCTCCAGAACCTCAATCTACCTCCTGTAGTGAGGGGGCCAAAACTGATCAACACTCCTGCCCAACATGGTGTCATCTGCAAACTTTCTGAAGGTCCACATGATCCCCGTTCCCAGATCACTGATAAAGATACTAAACAGAACTGGCCCCAGTACAGAGTCCTCCAGAAAATTTTGTTTCCTCCCAAGGGAGAAAGGGGAAAAAAATCTCACTATTCACTCCGGAAATACGGCACAAAAAAAGGATATTCAGAAACTGAAATCATACAACCTTTCTCTGACACCTGAACATTGCTTGTCATTTTGGATTTCCACATTTCGTTTAGAAAGATTTCAGGAATTAGGCTCTGTTTCAACAAGACTGTTAAAACAGAGCACACCTGTGCATAGATTTGCAAGAATGAACTTCATAATGACCCCAGTGATGTGGTTCTTTCCTCTAGTCTGCACAACTGCCATTGGCATATGGGCAGTTTCAGCGTCCTTCTCTCTGAACGACACACATAGCCCTCCCCTAAAATAGCTACCACGGCGATACAGTAAATCACACTAATCATATTGAGGGTAAAACTTGTTTGGTGCTTTGAAGGATCTTATGATGTAGAGAAGAGCAGGAATTGCTCAGGAGAGTAAGATAGACTGAGGCTCTTTCCCTTCTCTCCTTCACCTTCGTTCCCTCCTGGTAAATGCAGAATCAGCAGCGGACACTGCTCCTGAGATCCATGAGGGACTCCTTCTCAAAAAAAACTGATTTCTTCATATGGTCCCTGAATCACTACTAATTAATCAGCACTCCACTCTCTGCCTTAGACTCAACTGATTAAGTCTGAACAGCCACAACACATTTGACCAAGTACTTTAAAGTATTTATTATGATATCAGAGTTTGTTCTATCCAGTGAACATTTCTTTTAGGTGTTGAACCCTCACTGACTGCTAAGGAAGGACCTTCACATTTGAGCTCTGTACTACCTTTAATATTTTAGAAATTTCCTCTAAATGTTAAGAAAATGATCAAATATTATTACTGTGGTAAAGGGAATTACAGACTATTAAATTGTCAAAGGTAATAGGGGAAAATTTGAAATATGATGATGAAAAGTGTGCATACATGGCTATCAAATATTATCAGAAATGAAAATTTTCACAACCATAAACAGGGTACCTTGAATTAAAATAAAATAATTAATTTTTAAAAACCCACACAGAAAAAAGGGGGCAAAAGAATACTGAAGATGCTTTTATGTTCTGCTCCAAGCCAAATAATTCAATGAAAAATACAGAAATAAACTGAACCAGTTACATAAGATAAAATAAGAAGTATGAAGGAACAACACTGATTTTCATTCTGAACAACACTGTAAAATCGTCCTCCAATATTTCTTTTGAAAATATGTTTTGATTAAAGTTTCCCAGCTGCCTGACAGAATACTTTACTGTGAGCATTATTTATTCACCTACAAAATCCCCACAACTACAAGTTATTTTTAATTTTACTGCAGAAGCTGTGCAGCGATTTATTAAAAAAAAAAAAAAAGAAGAAAAAAAGAAGAAGAAAAAAAGAAAATCCAGCATAAATCTTTTTCTAATGTCTTTGTTCATTAATTTTGTATCTAGCAGTTTCATCAGGAAAATAAATGACAGACTGTATGTATACATATACACACACACACAAGTATACATTTAAAATGGTACATGTATTTGCTCTACTCAAACATGTGCCTAGTTTCTGACTAGACATGGAAAGTGGAAAGATACGTTTCTCTTTTTGTAACACCAGAGGTCAATATTATTTACAGTTGTAATAGCAGATTACTATCCTATTGTAATGACAGGTGAACTGCAAACCAGATTTATATTTCTGAATAAACTTAATTCACAGGATGTATTCCAACTAATACCATAAAGGAAAAGAACACTAATGTGAAGACGAGTCATTTCTAATAGGAGAATTAGAAGCCACTTGCTACAGCTAAAATCCAATACCTTTAAGAAAGACTGATTATGTAGCTATTAGTACACATTTTTATTCATTAATAGGCAAAGGCAGTGTCTCAATACAATCTCCTTAGAAAATTCTTGTGGGAGAACAGGACCTTACTACTCATACTCACCACCAATAGAGGCACTAAGAAAACTGGTTACAGTCACAGCATGGTATTCATTTGGAGAACTGAAATTCAGAAGGCATACAAAGGGAGAGAGAGGAAGGGCCCTTCAGGAAGTGTGTTGCCAGGGAAAGGCTACTGACACCTCCCAGAACCTTCTCTCCATAAGAAGGTTAGAGCAGGACAGGGGTTGCCATGCCAGAGCTTAATATGTAAACCCATGGAGGAAGGAAAGAGAACGTCAATAGAAAATACTCTGTAATCCATAGCCTGCTGTGCTTGTTACAATTACCTAGCACATGCACAGATTTTTTTCCCTGGGATTGATGTAAAACAGAAGTCTGAAAAGTTAGAAGTTTGATCAGATATCTTCCTGAGTTTGTCCTCAAATGCTCACAGTCCATATTGTCTGACGGCTCACCCATAGTTTTTCTTGACTTAACACTATCTAGTGAAGTCTCTGGGAGAAGTAACAGCCAGTTTAAGAACAATGAAATTCAGTGTAGTGCATTTTGGACTTTTAGACTTTTTTTGGACTTGGCAGTTTTGGATTCACGGTTAGACTTGATGAAGTTTCTTCCAATCTAAAGAATTCTATGATTCTAACCTATGAATCAATTTATGTTACAATCAATTTATATTAAAAATATGCTAAGAATCATCAAGCGATACAGGCCAGCAACTTTCTGAACTCCATTAGTTAATAACCAGACTTTTTTAATAATAGCTGCATACTAAAGGATTATTTGAAAGTATGTCCATGACCTCAGTTATTGGAAATGTGGAAAGTGCGTTGCGTTGCTACACACATACTTCATAATTTTGGCTACCCAGATGAGCTTCACTGCATTGTTGCAATTACTGCAGTTCTGTGAACTTTAATTATCTCCTTTGGTACTGCTGAAAATAACATTGCGCAACGCCTGATTTTTGCGGTATAGAAAAGTTTACCATTACAAATACAGAAAAAATAAAGGGCATAAAACATGGAAATATATGCTTCATTTATTTTTTGATGCAGAAAAAAATAGCTAATGAATACAGTCCAGGACATGAGCTATTATATTAAAATAGAAAAAAAAAAATAGTTACACCAGTAAAATGTTTTTTAGCATGAAATAAATAATGAAAATAAAAGCAGTGAGTGAAGTGAAATGAAAGGAGAAATGACTGAACAGTTTTTTAAAGTGCTTTCAACAAATGTTTTCAATATTTCCATAATTACGTCTTTTCCCAATTAAAGCAAATGGTACAGCATAAAGCCAGATGAAATATCCACTATATTTAAGTAAGCTTCAAAATAAGAATAAGGTGATTTAGAAAAATAAAGTAGCCTGGATTCCATAAAACTAACAATGAGGAAGAACTTCACCTTACTGTCATCAGCCATCAAAAATGCCAAACTGTTAATGAAATGTTTCTGAACTGAGACTAAACTTAAGATTAAGGAAGCAAAAAACCCACCAAAAAACCCAAACAGGAAAAGTTATCTTTATTTTTTTGGTACATTTGAATAAGCCTTGGGTAGCACAGTATACTTGTTTCTGGGTTGTTATACAGACTTGTGTACACAATTCTACTGCCCAGAATTCTACAAAACTGAGATTATGAAGGAAAGACTCAGGTTAGGAAAAGTCAACATTCTTTATTCAGAGATTTTCTTGGGTAGCAAGATGGTGAGAGCTAGCTGACATTACACATTTCAGACATTTGATCTTTAGCTGCAACATTCTTTATTTATATTTCATCTGTTTCTAGGATCTCTGCAGGATTCCTGTCCATGTTCTTGGTGTTTATTGCTTTGGTTTCAGTTGTATAGGATTAAAAGCTGTGTGGTCAAAAAGCCCCTTGAAAATTCAATACAGTTAAAGAGCCAGCTCTGATTTTGGAAGTGCTAAATGTGTTTGGGGAAGCATCTTCTTAAATATGTGTCAAAGCTGTTTGCCCACTTTCAGATGTCGCCAGTTTCCACATTTCTATGCTATACCGCCTGCAGACCTGGAAAATCCTCCTACACTGAAATCAGTGCATGTAAAGCTAAAGCTGTACACACGGAAATTTTGTCTTGCCCTGGTTTTCAGAACCTAATGTTGCTCAGAGACCACTGGAGACCCTTAATGAAAGCAGCATGACCTGTTGCAACCACTGGTAAAAAAAAAAATACTTCAGATTATTCGTCTCCAATTTATAGTTTTAAAAAATGCAGCTGCCACATGTGTGGAGAAAAAACAATGCATGAAAAGTGCCTTCTGAGATAGCACTTAATAATACTTAGAGCCAGTGACTTGCAATTGTGCTTTCAACTTTCACAGAAATTACTACTTAGGTAATGACCAAAGATAAAGTTTTTTTACTCTGAAAAACTAAATGTCAACACTGAACAAAAATTTATTGGAGAAAAATATAGAAACCAGGAAGATGAAAATTAGCTCAGCCAGCACAGTGTTATTCAAACTTGCTGTCAATTGAGATATATCCTATTGGACCATTCAGTTCATACAGTGACATAACAATTTCAGATAGTAAACATAGTAATAGGTAACTCAAAAGTAAATCTCACATACAGTTGTGATCACATCTGCGAGTGTTTGGCAGGGAATTAAATGAGTGAAATATAAGTAGTGCTTGTATCTGGAACAACTATTTACGAAACAGAAGAAATTAATCACTTGTAAAAATCTGGTTTTACTTTCAAATTCTCTGAAAAAGCAAGGTCAATAGCCTAGTGAACATGTGTCACAGTGAAATCAACTTAAATGACCACTTCATTACACATTCCTCCAGTCTGTGGTCTGACACCAAATCAAGGTACAATTAGGAAACCAGTTTGTGTCCCTCTGTTAGTTGACTGTGAATAGACTCAAATGTTTTATTAAACCACACAGGATTAGCACAGATTTTTTCAAGTACTCTGGAGATAAAAGAGAACATTTCTCCTGTAATTAAGTGATTTTCCCAGTGGTTTGCAGAACAATTATGGCCAACTAATAGTTTCTTATAAGAATGCCTGATAAGAGTGAAAAGTCACGTTTTCCAGATGTAGGACATCTTCATTCTTAAAATTACCCCTTTACACTAGGACATGCTTTTCTGAGATATGCACAAACAGTTTAAGCCTTCCACACTCAAAGTGCAGTATTTTAATTAAATAGTTAGATACAAAACTCACATGAAACATAAATAAATGTGAGCCTGCTCAGAACTTTGGATCTTTATCAAATGCATTTAGAACTCTGTTGCTCCTTAGATTCAAATACCATGACTGGCTCTTAATTTGTTGTTCTGTCTTTGTGTACTAGGCCTCACACATGCATAGAAAAAGCAATACCTGTAGTCATGGGACACTTCTCTAACTATTTTTGTTAAAACAAAAAATAAACTGGTAGCAGATTATTCCAGACTAGACACCAGTAGGGTTTTTTTTTGTTTGCTTTCTCTGGGGAAGAGAAGAAAAAGAAACTGTGAAACAATGTCCTTTTGGGCACCTAAGAATTATGACACTTCAGACTGTGCTTTAAAATGGAACATACACTCTGCCCTTCTGATAGCAATGTGCAATTAATTGATATGAAATTTCAAAGTACATCTTCATTGCTAAACCTTTTTAATTGTCTGCACTGGTTTTGTTTCATTTACCTTTTGAAAGTGTTGAAGTTGGTATTTCATATATATTCTAAGATATTTCCCCTCCTTAGTAGCTCAACCATTCATCATTGACAAATCTTACTGATAATCAGCCCAAAAGTGGATGGTGTTTTCTTCCATACAAGTGCAGCATGTATGAACCAAAACAAATAAAAAAAATCCAAACTTCCTTCCACTCCAATTGAAAGGTGAGGTTTTTGTTTGAAGGTCCAAAATGCAATGTGCAGACCCAAGCAACAATGTAGCCTGGACAATGACTGGTTAGTAATAGCTCTGCAGACACCAAGGGGCACCAGGCTGGCCATGAGGCAGCAGTATCCCCCAGGCAGAAATGAAGCTTCCCACGTCTGGGGCTACACAACAATAGCACAAACAGGAGATTCAGAGAGGGATCCTGCCCCACTGTCTGGGACTCATGAGAGGGACCTGAGCACTGTGCCCAAATCAGGGCTCTCCTGTATGGGACAGACACTGATACGTTGGTGCAAGTCACATGGAGGCCACCAAGGTGACTGGGAGCTGGACCACTGATTGTCCAAGGAGAGGCTGTGGGAGATGGGTCTGTTCAGCCTGAGAAAAGATGGCTTTGGGGGATCTTATTGGCCTCTACAGATAGATACCTGATAGAAAAGAAAATATGGAAGCAGATTCTTTAGTAGTTCAGAGTTACAGGATGACAGGCAAAAATTACAGGTTGAAATAAAACAGTTCTGATTACAGCTATGCAGGTTTTTTTTTCACTGTGAGGGTGGTGAAGCAACCAAGGCTCCCCAAAGAGGTTGTGAGAACTCCATAGTTGGAGATAGTCAAAACTTTACCAGACAAAGACAGGAACAACCCAGCCCAACTGAGCTACTTTGGCCTAGATGACTTACAGAGATCACTGCCAACCTAAATTATTCTATGATTCTATTGTATGTATTATCTATGCGTACAATTTTCAGCATTAAAAGAACAGTTCTTATATTCCTTACTGTACAAGCTATTATAAGAAAACACATTGAAAACTGCCAGATGAAAAACCAGCAGAATTCTGGTCCAAGACAGGCCATCACATGGACCTTTAGTACCACCTCACCACTAATCAAACATCATGTGGACAACTTTCCTCCCTATTAAAAGAAAAGAGAGTTAATTGTGGCAAATACATAGGCAAATATATGATGGAAGACATTCAATTTTTATGGTTTTAGTTTTAGGGTTAAAGGGTGAAGTTTTCAAAGCATGCATATATTATTGTTATTGTTATTATATACAGCAATATAATAGATGATACTTACTGAGTCAAAAAAATTAGTATAACTGTAGAAATACTGGTTTACTGTTCAGTGAGTTTAAAAAAAAGGTGCTGTGATGGATATGTTATCCTAGCCAGGAAATGAAGATTGTCCCTACATCACCTATGGTTTTCTAATATTTTGATCTAAACCATTCTATGAAGAGTATAGTTAACTGAAAACTGCAGAATAAAATATAAATTGACTTTCCAACCTTTTATTACAGGTCATGATCAAGTATACCTGTTGATCCTCTGTATATATTGATTACTTGCATTGTATTTTAAAGGCACACATATTTTCCAAAAATAGAATTTTTTTAGATACAGATGTAATGCAAAATTTATTCTACTTTGAAGCAAATTAAATTGTTCAGTGACAGTCCTGATTATGCATTAAAGAGTAACATAAACCAGTTAGATTATTTCTTACCAAGGACTCACAAAGTGGATGTTTTAATTTGCCTACAGAACCTTCATTTTTTTGCACTTTTAACCACAGTAATGAAAACACAAAACCCCCACTTTATTTAGAATTGATGAAGTAATACTCTACATTTTAGACTAGTATTAATGTTCTCCATATCATCAGCACAGATTACCAGCTACAGAAATGTAACTGGGAATTCTGTCAGTACTCAGAAAAAACATCCAGCAAAGTCAATTGCGTTCAAGTTAAAGAAGACCACAGCTGATACCGTAATCTAATTTTCCATTGTACTGTGCTCTTTCACACCTGCTGAACAGAGGAAGAATCATTCTCTGCCAAATTACAATGGTAATGTTTTACATCTGCTTTGTATGAGGATGAAAAGATTACAGAGAGCAGAAAAGATACAGAAGAGGCTTTTGGGACAATTTAAAAACTTCATGATGTAGGCCAAGGTATCCCAGTTAAATAAAATGTATTTGTGATTGGAAAGGAAAAACACATAATAAAAAAGCAACTTACTGAAATGCCATACATCGATAGCGTAGTAGTGTATGCAGACAGAAATTCAGTCTATACTTTTAAATATTTTAAATGCTTGAAGTTATGTCTATAAATTATATCACATCATTAATAACAAGTCTAGGATCTTGGGGGTTTTTCTGTAAATATCTCCTCCTAATGAGAAACACCTGCCCTACGGGTCATGAACAATTAATAAAATCTAATGCAGTTTATCAAAACTACAAATTGTTTGTGTTACTTAATTTAAGGTAGGAAGAATTGGTACTGTTAGTATTATATACAATATATAAACTTGTATTCTTCACTGAATGAGACATTACAACCAAACAACTGTATCACCTCTCATGGATCATGGTATAATTGCTACAGTTTACCACTGTCCATTAACAACTGGGTTTACTTCATTAACACCTGCCCTTTCTCAGAAAGCATGCATGTTTCCTGCTTGCTGTGATATATTAGGTATCAATGACAAATCAGCTGTACCAAGCAGCACTTAGCCTCTTAGCTCAGCAACTCTGTGACTGTTCCCACTTCAACCCTTCTTTTTCTCAGTCATGCACTGTAGTCATAATGAAGTCATCCATCCTCCTGACAACAAAGACGACCTTAACCCTTTGATACAAGTGTCAACTACACAATCTTTAAATCCAGGGAAGGTAGAATTCTTAAGGAAAACATTTAATCCTACAGAAAACATATTTTTTGTCAGGTAGAGAGATTCACATGCATGCACAAGCACCCCCCATACATACAAACACTTGTATATCTACTGTAATTTGAACAATGCATAATAAAGCGCTTTTTTTTTTTTTTTTTTTTTTTTTTAGCGTAAGTCAGGAACAGCTGCACTGTTGAAAAGAAGTAAAAATTTGACTTCACAAGGTCACCTTTCAGTCATGCTTCTCGGTACACACTATATACTGCAAAGACAAATAGATGGTAAAATGCTAGAATTTAAAAAGGACAAAACCTCTGTCTTTTTCCACCCAGGAGGACGGGAGTTTTAATTACTCTGATTAAAATAATTCTGGGCTCAGGCAATTATGCAAATAAGTCGACGTGGTTTTTTTGGTTTGGGGTTTTTGTTTGTTTGTTTGTTTTGTTGTTGTTGTTGGTTTTCCATTACTGCACACATTCTTTGAGAAGACAGCAAGACAACCAAAGTCAGGACCAATTTTCCCTCTGAGGTACCATTATAACAACCTTTCTTTGTGGTAAGTATGTGTTCATGGATATAGTGGAAATATCTTTCATAAAATTTCACTATTAACCAGAAAGTAAATGAAAAAGCAGTTGGAAAAATGTGTTAGCTTGAGAAAGCTTATGATAGAGCTGGACAACATAAAACAATCCTGGATTTTTTTATATTTTTTTTGTCTAAAACTCAAACAAAATTTTAATATGTATTTGTATTATACAAGCAATAAGAACAATGTCTCATTTTTCTGGACACTTTATGCGCATGTTATGAGATTCAATTTTCTAGGGTGGAAGGGACCTTTAAGATCATCTAGTCCAACCATCAACCTAATTATAACAAAAACCATCACTAAGTCATATGACTAAGAACTATGTCTACCCACTTTTTAAATACCTCCACGGATGGTGCCTCAAACACTTCCTTGGGCAGCCCATTCCAATGCTTGATAACCCTTTCAATGTATAGATTGAATCTTTTCCCACCATTGCCACAATCTTACAATTCTGACAATCTAACACCAGACATTCAAGAGGTGTTTTGATTTCAGTGTGAGGCAGTGTGTTTGCACATCTGTTTAAGTACCTTACATAAAACTACACAGAAATTTTTGTGAAATTGGAAGCTGAAGCAAGGTCTCCTCATTTGCCATCCAATGCAATAGCTATATGACCATTGTGTTCCTTGTCTAGCTAATTGCCAACATTTTCCTAGCTTCACTGCAAATTAACTGTTTAAGTTTACATTTATGCCATCTTCATTTAATCTAAATAATCAGCATCCACTCTGAGTATCATATTTTTTTCATGTACTAACATGTTGTCAGAGGATTTTATCACAGCTTTTACCTATTTTCATTTTACCTCACTCTCCCTAGGGAGAGAGAAGTAGAACTCTTCATCTCAGCTTCTTGAAACCAGCAATTCCCTTATTCCTACTTTATTTATGCCTGGGAAGAGACAAATCCTTTTTTACAATTTATTTAACAGTGAAAATATTTAAGTATGAGTTCGTTGTAGTAGACAGTAAGTCTTATTTATTACTAACAAGTCCATAATACCTTTCTAGGCATCTTTTCTAATCCAATTAAACAAAAAAATAATCCACTTCATAGTAACCACCAAAAAGTATATTCATTACTTTTATCTACCCTAAAAAAACCCAAAAGTTCAGGTTTTGTACTAACTCTTCACCAAGGTTGAATTCAAAGCAGCCAGTCTTTTGCTTTATTACCAGGAAATGCTAGTTGGGAGCTTTGAGTTTTACACCATGTTATCAAAACCAGTCAGGATTAAGCCATGGGATATCTCCATAGTTACTTTACTTACAATAAACCTGGGCTTAATTGGAGAAATAGTCTGTCATGCTTCCAATTTTCATACTGTAGCTACTCAAGTCACAGGAAAAGATGATCCTATTCCCCATGTTCTCGATTTCTTTAACTGACAATAGTTTGGAGTTAAAGACTTTCTACTGAAGCTAGATTCTGAACTGATAAATATCAAAATGCGTATTTCCAGGTGTCTATTACATTCCCATGTGATTTGCTGCTTCCTCAGTGGTGTAAGAACCTGGTATTATTTAAAATAATACTTTTTTATGTGAATGTGCTGACTGACTGTAAACGAAATCAGCAAAAAAAAGGAATAATCTTTTAGGGACACTCCTTCAAAATTTAATACAGCAGGAACGTAAGGCATATTGAGCTGATTAAAAAATCGGAGCTTATGGATAAGAAATTGCAACAGCTTTTTAGAGTACACCTATATCACTTTTGTTTGTTTTAAATTGCAGATATCATGCCACTTATTTGGCTTTTCGTTAATTAACATAATGATTGTTCAAAGGAAAGCTGCATTCAAGAAAAAAAAAGCCAGTATGTATTTCCTTAGTAATCTAAGAAACTTTTGAGCACCTTATGAAGCGAGCAGAAATCACTGTGACTGCAGCAGTGAATTTTGTGGGAATGAATGGTACACAAACTTCAAAATTTTACAGTTCTGTTCTAAACTGACAACTCTTAACATTAGGGAGACATAGCAAAAAAATCTCCTATCCCTCTGAAGTAGCAAACGTTTATTTTCTTACTGTAATAAAATAACATGAATTCTAACAATAGTGCAGATTAAAGAAATGAAGAAGCATTAATATAATCAAAAACTCTCTAGGGGCTACTGTCATTACCCATTAAAAGGTAACTGACAAGTTCTTCTTAATTTGCTATTAATCTTCCATATTTCCCCCACAATTTAATATGGCAACATTTTATTTAATTAGTATGCTCATTATAATTGTTTGTCATAGTGGTTTGTTTAGTTGACACAAGTTGTCTAACACTGACTGTACAGATGGCAGAGTACCAGTGTCTAGTCTCAGAGGAACTATTTGACCATTGCAGTAAAAGAGCAATAAACAAAATAACAACATTGCAGCCCACTCTAGTTTATGTAGGCAGTCAGCCTTTTATCCCTGTAAAACCTTGAAATGGATGTATGAGCACTGCTGCTATAAACAAAGAGTTGTTTACAGCTTTGGGATGGCAGATACCAGAACTGGCCTAGAAGCTTCAGCAGCCTGAATGTCAGAAACTGACTAATGTGGAGAAACACACTGTGGCTGGTTTTATAGAGAATATGTTTTATAAACCTCAAGGGACAATTTATCACAAATTCATCCACTCTTCTGCAGATTGCTGCTTTAATGTTGAATACTGAATTTCACTCCACACATCAGCTTAAGCAAAGAAGGAAGGGAATCAAAAGGTATACTGGTTTCTCTTCATCATGATAATTCTTGAGTTTCTTCATAGAAAATCTATTTATTTCAAATACCTATTGTCACATTTGTGCAAAGAAAATATCCTGTGATTTACTAATCTTTAGTAAGTAATTATTATTTAGTAAGTAATTATTACTAAAAGTCAAAACTGGTGGGTGCTATATCCTATTTCAATCCTTCCTATTTATTTGCATGCTGTTGTTCAAACTGCATGTATGCCATTTAATAACAAAAACCACATTTTATGCTACTAGTAGACAGGCAAAAAATGCATCTGCACTCCCATAATGAAAAAAAAAAGTATTTTAAGAGCAGAGAAGGGATTCTGCAGAGATGTTTTTATTGCCTTGTTAAATATAAGTGTCAGTGGCCAATAAATAGTCATTGTTTTCCTCCATCACTTGACAATAATGAGATGTGTGGCAACTATTACATTTATCATTATATTACCTTTACCTTTTCTCTCTGCACAATATGTAAGATATAAATTAGACTGGCAATGCAAAGTCAGGTGCTGAGCATTGCATGGAAACTTTACATTTAAATTTGGGAGTAAAAGCTGGTTTCTTTTCAGCAATACCAAACTTCATACTAACGTAATTCCACAGAATTACACAACATTTATACTGATGGAAAATGTGAAGTAACAACAGAGATCTAACACTAATATCACTTAAGTCTTGTTTCCAAAGTAACAATTTCAAAATCACTTAAGGCAAGATCCAAGTCTGCAAAACATTGCTTTCATGACTACATTAATACTCTAAAACATGACTCGTGCGAAAAGTCACTCCAGCTCTATTTTTTTTTTTTTAAGACTTCTGTTAAAAGATTTTACGCAAGTTGCACAATTTCAATAGCATAACTTCCTTCACATCACATGCTTTGCTGAAAACGTTACAGAGCTGTTTGCACTCTTCCAAATTTGTAGCTGAAGGATTATTTGAGCATCACTTCCAAGGGAATTTCAATTTTCAGTGAGGGTTTAGAATGGTAAACCATGTGTAGGCTCACTGTGTCTACATGCTTGCCCAGCATTTCTCAAGCCTTTGCCTAATTCTGAATCTTTTGAAGGTGTATTTCATGGAAAAAGAAAATCTCCAAAATGGGGAACGTAAGAAACAAAAAAATAACCCCCCAAATAAAACAAATTTTCATTCAAAATACCAGCCAAGCACAAAGCCAAAATGTCATTTTAATGACGAAGTTTTGAGACAAAATCTAGGTTTTGGAGTGAGACCTAGCCAAGGGCAATGTTAGT
Organism: Calidris pygmaea; assembly: GCA_003697955.1. Taxonomy (NCBI): domain Eukaryota; kingdom Metazoa; phylum Chordata; class Aves; order Charadriiformes; family Scolopacidae; genus Calidris; species Calidris pygmaea. Next base: position 225,715 of record QJSC01020332.1, on the reverse strand, counting down.
TTGATATTTAAATTATGACTGAATCTATATCTTACTTACTAGTTATATACATACTTAATAACCTTGAGAAATACACTATGTGTCAAACTCCACATTTCATTATCTATAAAGAGCCACACCATAAATCAATTTAGGGCTCTTTTTCACTTAAGAACATACAATACATTCCCTAGATCATATTATAGCCTCTATACTATATTTTCAATTAATAATCACTTTATGTTAGCCACATTTTTGAGGTCTTTTGTTTTTAATTTCGTTCCTAGTAAATCTAACACTTGTAAATCTAACAGGAAAATTTCGATGACAACCTAGGAAAGATTTTCTTAGCAATAACAGGACATTAAACACCAGTACAAACTCATTTTCTGCTTGGGAAGTGTTGACCTCAACATCAGTAAATAAACTTCAAAGTCAACATACCAGTAGCTCTCAAAAGTTGGTTTGAACTTGAAGGCTAAAATAAGAACAAGAATCAGTCCCACTGGCCAAAAGGAACACAGATGGACTGGTAAAAATTACTGCTAACAAGGCACCACCTTGATCTAATGCCAAGCAATGCATACATATGAGACAATGTCTGCAGGAACAGCCAAGTAGTGGATGGGAATAAGAACATTTCTTCATTCCTTGAAGCCTTTTTATCTTTAGTTTGAAACCTGTTAGCATGCTCTGTGCCATCCCAGGAAAGAAACCTAGAACTCATCTGCTCCTCCTTCCTCTGGTTAGCCACACAACATATCTAAAATTGGTGGAAGAAGAAAGCTGGTAATGTTTTTCTGACTTCAAGGGTAAAGGCACTTATATAGCACTTGGAAAGTGTTCTTCAGCTTGAGACATGCACAGAAGTGCCAGGTTTGTCCAGTTGCTTTCTTATGGTGTGCCTTCTCATTGTTAAGGCAATAATGTTCATAAAAATGAGAAATTGTGAATGTGATGCATCCTGGCTAGATGTATTTCTGCTGACCAGGTACCTCACACCATATGTAATGACTTACACGGCAGATTTTTGCTCACTGTTTGCAACTCAATGGAAGGAGAGTATGTCCTGTCTATGACTGAGGACAGTCTGGCCTGGCACCAGCTGCATATTTCTGAGCATATGGAAGGGGGAGGGAATTAAAAAAAAAAAAAGGAAAAATTTGCAAGAAAGCTTTCCTGGAAGCATGTGATTACTCAGCAGTAGCATGGGACTACAGTATAGGGAAACAACTTCCCTTGAAAACAATAGGAGTCTAGTTCTGTGCTGGAGAAGTAGACAAGAACGTCTCTGCCAATAAAGCAGAAAGAAAAAAGAAACTGACAACCCTCTGCTATTCATATATGCCAGAGCACTACCCTGATAGATATACAAATATTGTCCTGTCTTCCATAAGTGATGTATAAGCAACCAAAAGGACATACTGGGCCCACATTTTCTGTCCCTCGAAACATGTTCACGTAATCCAGGACTTCAACAGATAAATACTGCATATTTATCCCAATAACGTTCTTCTTCATCCCACCAAGTATCATGTGAACTTGATACTGCAGTTCACTGAGAAATGGTCTGTAAAGCAGTATTACACAAGGATTTTCTTCACCTCACGTTTCGCTTTTCCGAAAACGGAATACTGGGAGGAATAACACCAGAGTCTCGACATCAACACTGAGAGTTTGTGAAGTCCCACTGTCCACTCTCCCACCCTCCACTACCATCACCTTGAACATGACAAGGAGTTATTTTTTATCAGCTGAACCGCTGAAGAGCAATCACTGAAATTGATTGTGATAGGAAACTGAAAACCAGGTGAAAAAAAACAGGGTCTGGCAAAATGAAAGTTTTGATGTCCTCTGCAGCACATAACCTATCTTTAGAAAGAACAACAACAAAGGTCAGGTTTTGAAGTTAGAGTCATGATATCTCCACCTACGCTGGTGCTTGACCCCCGAGCTCATCACCAGCACATGCATTACAACTGGGAGAATAAGGTCTCTGAGTTGAATACAAGCATGAAACCCAAATTCCAAAATTTTCAAATATGACAGACCCTTAGGTAAGGCTTTCAAGATTATCAGATTTACAGACCTTTTTCACAGAAAGAATTCATGCATGCTTATATAACGTTGGCTATATTATGTTGGCTGTTATCCCATTAGCCAGGCTCCTCTGAAGTAATAACAGTAGAGCATATATTCCACCCCTCTTTTTTTCTCCACTTTTGCTTTTGTGGCCATGGCAGACAGATTAAATCCTGATTTATTGGAATTTTTCCATGTTTAATTAGCTATTTCTGTTCTTGAAGGAAATCAGCTTATATTCTTTTAACTGAGCTCAGTTTCCTTTTCACCCACAACAAGACTATTAGATTTGCCCATGTCATGTTCCACCTCAAGTCTCCCATTTTCCCTGTATTTCCATTCTCAGATCTTTTAATTTCTCAGAAAATCCCCACCACTTTTTTTCTGAGTCTAGCTGTCAAGACTTTCCCATTCATTCTTTTTTGTCTTGGCAAATGTCAGGAAGGATCTCTCACCCTTTTCTTTGCTCCTTTAGTTTCTGTTAAGCATAATACAAGGGGGAAAAAAAAAAAACATAAATCCATTTATGTTTGTATCAAACCAGTTAAAAAGAACAGTTAATTCACTAGCTGCAAGCAAAGTATGACTGAATTAGCTTTCTATTCTTGAAAACCCTAGATTTATGCCTAGTGACTTCATTTTCTTTGTTTGCAACTGAAATGAAATAAATCAGCTGAGTAGTCTGCCACCAACATTTAGTAAATCCTTTCTCACATCACAAAAGCACTACACAATTTGGCACTGTTCTGTATGATTGGCAGCTTCTACTTGGGAGAGGCCAAGGAAAGAAATGCCAAGGGTTTTGCAGGTCAGTGCTTTGGCAGAACTATATGGGAAAGCTTGTTTTGCTCTTTGGAAATGCTCTAAGTTGCTTGTATTAATGAAAAATAAAGTGCAACCAAACCAAATAGCTTACCAAAAAAAAAAAAAAAAAAGCCAGCAAGACACTCATTGACCAAAATTGATGGGAGAAAGAAAAAAATTCTGACCTTATTCCCTCTACTTCTCCCAGAAATATAACTGAGTTTTGAAAGCTTCATAATGGGGAAAATATTCCCATTGCTGAAATGTTAGTGTGTTGGACACATAATTTTCTAATCTGTTTATCATTAAATAATTTTAGAAAATAATGAATCAGCAGATGTGTAAGTGCAGTCTCAGACAATGATAGTATTACACCATTACTTCAGCAGCAAGTGTGCAAATGCTCTGATCATAAAAATGACAAATTCTTAAATTCCAGTGAGTGATATTAGGTAGAAAAAAACAACAGGGCAACGGAGATAAGGACAAATAATATTTTATAGACTTGAAATATATTTAGAAACTGAGAGATGCAGTGGCTATCTTGGGTTTCTTCTCCTGACACTGACCTGTTATTTGGATGATAGGAAGGCAATTTACATGTCAGTTTTTACTATCTGTATAGCTAGAACAATAATACTTCTCTCTCTGAAGCATATCCATGGACAGAAAGCAGGATTACAACAACAATGTGAATTATGGGCAAGAATATCCGCCTATTTTAAAGGGTTTATGCTCAGTTTGAGTACCCAGTATCACAGATTTGGGGATGTGTTCATCAGATATGTGTGGCCATATAGCCCAATAAATATGCTGTTGCCATTGTTGCTGTAAAAAGTCCACATGCTTCCTGTTATCCTAAAAGCACAAATCTCAGGATATGTAAGGCTTTGTCTAAACTTGTTCTGGACTGCCTTGACCTCTGTTTTAGCTTGTTTAGCACATCCAGCAATTGTCTAACCACCAGATGACTATTAAATACTGTTTTAGCTTTTGCTGAGCTTTGTACAGATGTATTATGCAACTCCATTATTTATATATCTCTGATAGATAACAATAACAAGCAGAATTCCACGTTGGATGAATCTATCACCCTAAAATAAAAACACAGTGTAGAAGAGTACAGGCATGGACGGATAGCAGAGGTTTTGAAAATACAGGTACATGACAATACTGGAGGTCATAGGCTATAAGCAACTCACAAATGGCCAATTAGCAGGCCTTAAATAAATGCAACCTTGGTAGCTGGATAAAAACAGTTTTAGAGACAACAAAATGCACAAAAGCAAGTAGCCAGCTTAAGAAAAACATGTCATATATAGTTAATTATTCACATATAGCAAATGCAAGATATAATATAGAATTCCAAAGCAATAAAGAGCAAGTTAGTGGTTTGCAATACCAAACATATAATAGTTACCCTAAGATCCAAGAGTAAAAAGACAAAAGCCCCAAGTTAGTATCACACTTCTTCCAGTCAAGGAAATGTCATACAGTTCACTGTACTCTTTGCACCCCAAGATGGAAATCATTGACCATAGTACCTAGGAGCAGTGGAGAAATGATGATGACACCCAAGAAACTATAACATTTATTTATAATATTTGTGATTGCATAATTAATGCAAATGACCTGTAATATTTAGATAATCTCTACAGTATGTGTCAATATTACTATGGCTGGAGTAATGATAGTTCTTTCATTAGACTGTTAGGAATTTAACTAGTCTAATAATAAATCCATGGCTTTCCTTGGTCTACATATATTCCACAAGTAGTAGTCCACTAGTTGTTGAAGAATGCAGACAACTACCAAATGAGTTGGATGGAATAATTTGGTAGCAATTGGTGGAATTGGAGGTAGCAGCCTTCACCATTACAGTTTGCAGCAACCTTCTGAAAATTGAGGTCAGAGAATTTTAAACACCTAGAGTACTGCTTCTAAGTAATCCAGCTATTATTATACTCAAAACTCTCTAAATCTATTCAAAATATGAGCTGAAAAAATTAATATATATACAAAAGTCATGGTGGAATATTTTAAGACAATGTTGATCTGGTGTTTCACAGTCTTAGACCAAGCTATACATCATGCTACACATATTTCTTAGGCAGAATTAAGATCTCATATAGGAATCCAAATAAAAATAATAAAGGATATCAAAGAAAACATCACCACCATGCAAAAAAATAGTATCTGATTCATTCAACCAACAACAAATGGCAGCATTTATAGCAGGTTCAGGAGGTGGAAGATGGGGAGACTAGTCCCAGAAAAAAAAATAATTTATAGGATCAGTATATTGGCAACAGGAAACAGTGGAAGAACATATATCAAAGAAAAATATTAGCAAACATGAAGAAATAATTAAGTTTTAAAGCTATTTTAAAACTGTTTGCAGTTGCCTGTGCTAAAGAGATCTGAAATCCCATTAACTTTCATAAAGTGGAAATATCTTTCATTCGTTATTATCTAACATATAAACAAGCATCTATCTTTCTAGAAGATACTAGTTTTATTTCAAAACCAGTTATTAATTTGTAAATTCTCATATCCTAATACCACCTTTAAATTCAGCAGTCTGCTGTGATGCTTAATACTGAAAAACTAACATATAATACTTCTGATCTATGTAAACTAGTGTAAACTATACTTGCTGATATAATGACAAAATTTGCTTTATAAACACAGATGCTCTGTACTAAGAATAACATCCCACTTCCAATCCCTTGTAACCCTGCATCAGCTTATACTGTATTATAAAATGGCATAAATTTTTTATTAGATCACTGAAAGGATATGAAATACACTTTTCTACTTACTCCCTAGTCATTGCTTTGCTTTAATTGCTATGTAACGATTTAAAGAAAAGCAAACCACATAAATCTCGAGGTTTGGGTTTTTTTTAGTTGAAGGAAGTATACTGTATATTAAAATGCTGTTTGCTAGACAATGACCCTCAGTAGAATAGATAGGAGTACAATATAAAAGCATTGACTTTCTGAAGGGTAAAATCTCTGATCATGAACTGACTGAAGTCAATACAAGCTGTCCCAGTAACTGCAGTCACAGCAGTTCTGCTCCTTCTAACTCCCTGCATTAGAACCAGACTAAATAATATATGGCGACATTTGTATGAACATCCTTTATGATTTTACGTAGGCCTGTAATAAATAAAATCCAATCAATGACACATAGCTATAAAGAAATCAAAGGGGGACCTGAGTTTCTACAGATTTACAATCGTATAATTGGTAGAAGAATTTATTCCATATTGTCCATACTGTATAACTGCCTGCCATATGGTTTTTGTAGCAATCAGAACCAGACTCTGTAAATGTCTCTCTGTAGGGTCTGCAAAATAAACTGTATTGTATGTTTTTACCATACGTTTCTAACAGTCTAAGAATAAAAACAAAAGCAAAGAAAAAAATACCAGGCAAGTTACTGTATTATTTCTGATATTCATAAGGATGGAAAGAAGAGAAATAAAAAACCTTCCAAAACCAAAGTAGAAAAATACATAGTTGCAAAAATGTACTATTAAATAGCTTCCACTTGTAATGTAAAGTACTTTAAGTTTCTCTGGAGTACTCTACTTAAAAAACCATTTTGGCTGCTGATGACTTAAATCTCTTCCAATCAAAGGGTAGAGCATTCCACTTCTGTGAATTGTACTGCAACTGAAGGGAAAAAAAATCACTCACAATTCTGCCAGAGGAATCCAATGTTAAAAGGCAGAGTATAACCTCTTTCCACTCCCAGAAACTCATCATACAAGATCATGATGCTAAATTTCCCAATTTCAGATAGATCTGATATTATCCTTTTATGGGAGGCACTTTTCTAGTTGTACAATGCTAAGAGGGGAGGAATCCTGAAGTAAAAAATATATCTTTCCGCAAATAATAAATAAGGCAATATTGAAAGAATAAAAAGCTCGCTCATTCATGCCACATGCAAAACACAGAGCAGAATAACAACAAACATTCAGAAAACAATTACAAACACCCACCTTTCATGTTTTTCAATTAGTGTTAATGATAGGTGGGAAGAATCCTGTTAGATTCTACTAGATTGAAAAAAGGAGATCATTACAGGCTACTAACCACTAAATTCACAACAGGTATCAGAATTACTGAAAGGAGGTCTTCTAAGAACTTGTAGAAGATTTTTCCACAAATAACAGAATTAAAAGGAAATAAATAACTCATTAGATAAGGAAGAAAATTAATCAAGAAAGTAAGTTCTCAACTACTGAGTGTGTTTTACACACTGGACAAGCAAGCAGTTTTGTTCTTCTTTCAAGCCAGTTCTGCCCCTACCTATCTATGTCAGTCACAAGTACCCTACTGATGTCCAGCCATTCCACTGTACTTTACGTCTGAGAGTATAAATAAAAATATAACCATTGTATTTGCCAGATTTATTTTGGAGCATTTACAAAAAAAAATTCTAAGATTTTTATACACTACAGGACATCTGCCAATGTTTGAAACAATACACTTCAACATGATTAGAAAATCTCTACAAGAGGTAAGAAGGTAAAACAGCTTACTGGAATAATACAAATGATCTTTAGGACACTGCCAGCACACATCAAAATGTTAGATGGCCACCAACTGTGAATTTCTAACTTTTACATCGCTTTACATCACAGCAGAGAAAAGGAAGTAAGTTGTGCTTGTTACTGGATATTTTAGAAAACTGGCTTTTAGCTACTGAGTATTATGAATTTACCATCAAAGAAGAGAGAATGCAATAAATTCTCCCATGCCCTCCCGTGTTCTGGACTAATTTTTATATAGTAAGCTCTCTCTCTCCTACCACCTGGCTCCAGAGATTTTATCTCCTTGAACCAGTTAACAGACACTTCAACGTGCACATGAAAACATATTTTCAGACTTACCATGAGCTCCTGATAATCAAGATATTTTCCCTTGGTAACAGTCATAAAGATCACTCAGACTTTGAATCAAATCCTGCACTGTAATTGGAGAAAAAAATATTAAAAAAACCTCTTTTGATGGTTTTTTGGTT
>QJSC01020332.1:199746-217736 GCA_003697955.1 Calidris pygmaea | reverse complement strand
AGGGAAGGGAAGGGAAGGGAAGGGAAGGGAAGGATTGATATCTAAACTTTGACTCAGTGATGTAACACTGCTTGACAAAAAAGGACAGGCACTATCATTTCTATTTCATAGGCATCAAATTGTCCACAAACAGTGAATAGAGATATTCTCAAAAGGCACAGACATAGTTGGTACCCAGTGTTCATTGTCCAAGTCCCTGTAACGGGAGCATAATGTCTCTGTAATGTTTATATGGCAGTGTCAGTGATATAAATACACTTATCTGGATATTAAGACCTTGTCTTGAACCCCTAACCCACATTAGAATGAAAACTCTTATCTAAGGTCTGCACTCTTGCACTGTATTCTGTGTAGCCCATTTATTTTGTCTTAGACTGTTTGCAAAATGTTTGCCTCGACAGAGATGTAGTTATCCTGTGAGAAGTCAGATCAGTCTATCAATCTATCTCACAACCTTTCTGAACAAGTAGAGATTAAGGATACTGTAGGAATTCTCTACTTTTTTTTTAAATCCATGTTATCATCTATTTTCATCTATCATGTAATCATTTATTTTCATAGCAGTTTTCTCAGAGTATTATAAGACTTTCTTTCTGGCATAAAGTAATGTAACAGTCTTTCAGACTTTTAGACTGAAATAAAATGAAATATTTATATTTCTCTGCACATCTTTAGTAAAAATTGTATAGTTTTAATTCTTTGGCAGCAGATGCAATAATGAAGTATTTCTGCTGGTAAGCAGGATCAAGAATGGTGTTTTTGTTTAGTTTAATTCTAAGCAAACTCAGACCAAGCAAAAGACTACAGATGACCACTTTGCCCTCAGTGTGTGTGAACACATTGAGAAAGAAAATTAGAATGTTATTAATTTTCCAAGTAAAATACTGTTACCCAGGCCACCTTTAAAGACAAGAAGTACACAGAAGGTAGTTTAAGAAATTGTTAAGATATCAGCAAGGTATTTCAGCTCCAAATTCAAAAGTAAGATTTGTCTCAAGAGCAACTTAGTTTCCTACATGTTGACAGGCTCAGGTAAATTTGCATCCAAATGAGACTATATTATAAACATAACCTAACTACTACAGTAAACTACTATTCAGGCTTCTAGCGTTAAGGGCCCTTCTTTTTCCCAAGTATCTCTCTCTTACAAAACTGTAAGGAAATAATATATTCAAGCAGGTTATACAGCTCTTTTCCTATATCTTATCTATAACCACACATTTTGCTGTATGCTCTTTATGATAAACATAAAGCTAAGCATCCTCCATCTAGATTTTATTCAGCAGAGATACACATCCCACCAAATGCATTTTTATTTCCCCTCTTAAATAAAAAAATAAATAAATGTCTTCTTTTTTGCTATTCTTAATGACACATCTTCCTCCTGGAGACTTTTTATTTTTGGTTTTTGTCCTACTGAAACTTTTAAAGGTAGATATCATATGTGATCAGTACTCTACTTACCATAGAAGTATATAAACACTTCACAACAGTATTAGAGTTTTGATTCACAAAGTCTGACCCTATTTTGAAACTATTAATAATGCTTGATATTTGCACTTGCCTTTAACATTTTTTTCCCCTCAGATGGCAAATTCTGTCACTAGAATTCAGGACAACAAATCCGCTCTTACTCTAATGATGAAAAAATGCCTCCTATGGATAGTGATTCTGAAAAATCTTATGAACACCATCAAACTTCTGTATATATATAAAGAACCTAGAATTGTGTTGCAGTTGTTGTAAATATATTCTTCAACTTCGTAGCTTGGCATGAAATTTACATTTTATTTCCAGACAGGAGGTATCGCAGACTTTTTCTGATTTTTCTAAAATCTCAGCCTTACTTCTTTATTGTAGTTGAAAGGATATAACAAAAAAAAAGAAATTGCAAATGCTACTAGTCTGTCTTACTGTTGATGTAGGAAATATTTCTCCTTCATCACCTCTGCTCAAGTTACCAAATCTCTTTAGAATCTCTACCTAAAAAGTAAGGACCACATAGATATATATCTTCTTCTGTGTCTGAGCCCTATTTCTTCATAAGAGATGTGTTGTGGTTTAACCCTGGTCAGCAACTAAGCACTACACAGCTGCTTGCTCACTCTCCCCCAGTTGGATGGGGCGAGAATCAGAAGAGTCAAGTGAGAAAATTCGTGAACTGAGATAACGACAGTCATACACACAGAACAGGAGACACAAGACCAGTAAGCACGCAACAAAGAGAGAGGAAAATAAAACCCTGTCCTGGTTTGAGGTAAAACAGAATTAATTTTACCTCAAACCAGGACAAATGCAAGAAAAACAAGTGATGCAAAGGAAAACAATTGCTCATCACCAACCTTTTAATGCCCAGCCAGTCTCCAAGCATCAGCATCCCCCATCAACTTCCACACCCCCAATTTTATTGCTGAGCATGGTGTCATCTGATGGTATGGGATATCCCTTTGGTCAGTTGGGGTCAATTATCTCAACTGCGTCTTCTCCCACCTTATTGTGCACCTCCAACTTACTTGCTGGTGGGGCAGCCTAAGGAGCAGAAAAGGCCTTGATGCTGTGTAAGCACTGCTCGGCAATATCCAAAACTTCACAGTGTTATTTAATAGCACTGTTTTCATCACAAATCAAACATGACCCCATACAAGTTACTATGAAGAAATTTAACTATATCCCAGTCAACACTGGTAGAAGATGCCAGAATACTATATGAGCATTTGTAGGTAACAATTTTATTACAAGCGTAGGATTTATTTTACAAATAGCATTGATAGTTTGCAGTATTGAAATGTGCCAATGCAAGATTATTTTTTTGAACTCATGATCTGGTTAGGACAATCATTACTTTTGACTCTAGTATGATGTGTATGTCACAAATATTTGTAATTTGAAAGAAGAATACTGAGCCTAAATCCTTGGTGAAAATTTTCAGAAAGTATAAAGGGACAGAGCAACTCAGCATAGTCCTCAAGAAAACATTGTCTTCCAGCTTGAACTACTCAATGACGTTGAAATAGCAACTGCAATTCAGACTTACTAGAACACTATTATAGAACAGTCATCACTTATTTCCATGGGAGATAAATGCAATCAGCTGGGTGTTATAGACTGAGACATCCATCAACCTAGCCTACACCTAGAATCAAAGATGTTTTATTTTTTCAGCAAAGACACTGCTAGAATGCAGTATCATTAAAAGAAATTGCCAATATTTTTCAGGATTGACAAAAAAAGCAGCAATTTTTTATGAATTTCAGCATGCTTTGGAGAATTTTTTGTTTGAGTAGATACAGCATCTTAAAATATTACTCTAATACCAAAACAGCAAAATTTTCATAATAGCTCTTCTCAGTCACAATGCCTAGAAATTTATTGAACAAACATAGCATCCTGAGGCACTCAAGAGCAAATGATAACTGTGTTTGATGAAGTTTAATGTTCCTGTGAGGGATGAGTCTGGAGTTATGACAAGGACACATTTATAAGCATGTCCTACAAAATACATCTTTGGCAAAAGTAAGTTTCTCAAATTGCATGATTGCCTTTGGTTCTTGTCTACATTTACACTTTTCTGTTCATTCCTCTTTTTTTTAATTTAGCCTGCACACAATGTAAATAAAGATTGATATAAAAATACACAGTGAACTTTATAGCGACAATAGATACCATTTCAATTCTGTCATTGAAACAACCATTATATCATCAAACATATACATGGTGTTAAATCATTTCAAAAGGGTTCAGTGGAACTCAGGGATATGGGAGATCACTGTTACTCCCTTCCATGCCATCCTGTTCCTGAGATACCAGGGACATGACTGTAGACCCCATAGCTGAAAGCTGGTGCATGGAGATGCACTCCTGTAAAGTTAGCACAGTGCTCTGCACACTCAGTCCTATCCCCACAGACTCTCACTGACTCTAGCTGTGTATCCACTTTGCTCTACATCTACTCTTTCAGGGGAAAGAAGAAAGGTGAGACAAAGGAAGAGAAAATGGAAAGAGCAAGACGAGGAAGAGAGAAGATGGGAAAACAGAAGCAGAAGGGGAACAGAGAAGTACTTGGAAAAAAGTGCAGGGGTGTCAGAGTCCTGCACACATCCTAGTTCTCCTGGGACTTGGCTCCTGAGCTCAGGGACAGCTATAATGCAGGTGTCCAGCTCTGTGTCAGACAGTCTCAACGGGGGCATGCCCCCTTTTCAGTTAGGAGATACTTTTAAAGACAGGCTCATCCCCTTGTCCTTGCCTGAGTTTACAGCCCTGCCTGTGCCTGGTCACACACCCTACTAGGACTTTGACCCCGACTCATGGGCTTGACTTCCTGGATAGATCTTGGACCTGCTTGCAACACTTCCATTCAGAATCAAAATAGTATCATAATATACTAGTGATGCCTGTCACCGGGCTACAGAAAAAAAAAAGGGGGAAAATAAGAACTGCATCATGTTTTCTTTATCTTAATCCTTCCCATTCTAGTTCAGAATAGTATAATGAATAAGGACAAAAAGGAAGTGATTCAGAAATGAACATGCAGTTGATTTAAAATGCCAAGTACCATATGTATTAATAATATATATGTAGCTGTAGATAAGACAGCCTGTTACAATATAATAAGCACACAATAATGAATTGTTGAACAGGTGCAGTGAAAGGAAATATCAATTAAAAAGTCAATTGGAAGGTCAAGATATCAATTAAATGGTTAATGAGCTATTTCTGCAAAAATCAAAGACAACTGCATTATACAAAATCTCTTCAGAATATGAGCTAGAAAATAGTTCACAAAGATGAAGAAGCAAAGGAGTGAACATGATGTATGAATTCTAAAAATCACAATAAGTCACCATATTATTTGTTTGGTTTTTATGTAAGCTGCAGCTTAACTGGCAACTATACTGTATCATAAATGTCAGCAATTAAAGATAGCTAGCCATTTCTGGCATATAACAGCTAGAAAGATGCAAAACTATCCCTAAAGCATTTAGTCCCTCTGTGGTGAGAATCCTAATGTGGCATTATGCCACATTACCTCCTATGCCTCCTGCTATGTTCTCCGGGATAGCAGATGCAACTGAGAAAAAGTAAAGCCAACATCTCTACTACGGTGCCAGGCAGAGAAAACCTCAGAACAGTTTTTGTTTTGCTTCTGTAAAACCTTCAGATAATTTGTCAGAATTTTTGCATCAAAAACTGGAAAGAGTTCAGCTATCCATTCACTTAGATGGGATCTTCGGGCTGCAGCCTGCAATTCCCCATTTGTGTTTAGTTAACCCTCCAAACACTTGTAACATATACTTGTTTCTTCTTGAAAACTGCAATGGCGTGATTAGTGACTCAAGATAAACTTTTTCAGAATAGAGCACACTTTGTTCCATGAATTTTCAAGATCGGCAATATTCAATCAGACCAAGGTGGATGAAGAGTGCAGCTAGCACACTATTCACATTCTAGCAATAGCTATAAATGTATGCCGTGGAAAGAAGAGCACATTTCTGACGCTATCCCATAATGTTTCCCCAGCCAACAGATATTTTCAGGACATGAGATTTCCTGAGTGTGATGTGAATTATGTGGTAAACTCCACTTAATCTCTTCTCCTAGTTCTTGTTCCATCTCTACTCAAATATACGTAACCATTTCGCACTCACAGCATCAACGTGTACATTCAATTTGCACAACATACATACAAAGACTTTCAGAAGTCTATCACCTTTTGTATGAGCAACTGCATCCTTTTGTTTTAAACCAATTTCCACATACTTTGCGTTTAACAAATCCTTCTGCAATGGAAGAAGCAGTGAGCAGTCTACTTTATTTGCTCATGATTCTGCAGGCTTTTTCTATCCCTTTTAGTCCTCTATTTTCTAAGAGTCCTAGTACCTGCAGCTGTACGTAAAATATTAGGTGCACTTCACAGTTTTGATTTTCCATGTTGTTTCCATCTGAATCTTTTATTTCCAATTCTTACACATTCTTTTTTGAAACAAGCAACCAGAGCTCCTTACGTATTTTTTGAGCTGTGGCAAACCATGGATTTTTATGCAGTGGTATATAAACCATATTCACTTGTTTCTTTGACTGCTGTCAAACATTGATCTGTTGTTTCCATGAAATATCTATCTCAAGGCCTTTTTCCTGAGTAGTAATAATGCACTGAACCTATGTGAAACTATTATCATCACTGATATGCCTCAGTTCATATTTGATGGCACTGAATTTCACCTGGCATACTATTGTCCAGTCACTCAATTTTGTTAAGGTGGTTCTGTTATTCTTCACAGTCATGCCTCACCCTGTTCATATTCAGTAGCCTTGTACTATCAGAAAACTTTCTCACCTCACTGGGTCAATCTTTTTTTCTGATTGTTTTATGAATGAATATGTTAAAAGATACCAGAACAGATATCTGTGGAACTACCATGGTGGCTTCTCACACTGCAAGAACTTACCCTTTATGATGTGATTTATTTATCCATACTAGACCTTTTAGTCTATGGATGTTGAAATTCCTTAAAAAGGAATTCCTTTTGGGAATCCACACAGTCTACAATAACTTTTTTATGTATTCCCTTACGCCTTTAAAACACTCCAAAGGAATTTAAAGTGAGACCTTTTTTAAAGCTTATTCTTTTTCAGGCAATTATACTTATCCCATGTTCAATAATTGGATCCTTCACAATAACATTCAGCCCTTTGTCCAGTAGAGATAGACATAGGTCTCTCCCAGGAACCCCCTTCTGAAGACTGGCAACACACTTCCCACCTCACAGTTCTCAAGTACCAAAGAAGTTTTACATGAGTTTGTTAGCCATTTAAGTTGTTTCAACCTTGTGCTAGAATTCTTGGGCACATACTGTCCTGTAACAGTGACCTACTAGTGTTTATACTATTTCTTCAATAGCATCAGCACTGATATGACAACAAAATACATGTGTAAAGTCTATTTGTACTGGTACATCTTCACTGTGACTTGTCTTTAGTTGGTCTTTAGAGGTCTAAGTCCATATATTCTTGTCTGTGAGCCAGCATAGCAATCTCCCCTACCATCCTCAAGGCTCTTTTTTAAGTTTGAAGACCTTCTTTGATACCAAGACTCTGCTTTTGTAAAGAGCAAGCCTGTAGGTAGTTTCTTGCCATTACTATATTCAGTTTTGAAATTTATTGCACCAGATGTCTTATCTTTCCACAGACTCACTCTTCTTTGATCTTTTACAGCATCCCCTTCAGTTACTCCCTTCATGTTAAAAATGGCTCAGTAATTACTTATTAGAGCAATTCAACTTTGCAAGAGTTCAAGATCAAAATGTACACTGAAGAATAGGATTCATGTTGCTTAACTATAGATATCTATAGGATCAACATCACTAGTCTCTGTAGGCTCCCTTTTGTAGGAAACAAATACAGACTTTAAAAGTGCAATTTATCTGACCAGTTTCAGACATCTCCTCATATGGATTGGATACAAATAAGGACACAGAAGATGGTATTTTTCTCCACTATAAAGGAACTTTTATAGACTAAGGATAGTAGTGCAGAAACACGTCACATCCAACAGACACATTGCAGTTTGTTCTTCACTAGCTCGGCTATTCACTGTATGCTACAGCTCAAGCTATAGGCCTGGCTCGAAAGGGAGTTAGCTCTTTTACTGAAGACAAGACAAATAATAAATAGTTTATTTTAGTCTTGACATCACATTTGTATTAGATAGCCTGTCCTATTAATTTAGTAGGTTGATAATTTTAAGATAATGATTTACTTATTGAATCCTAATTTTGATTTTAATTTGATGAATGTAAAGTTCTGTCTAGTTAGTTTAAGAAGTTAGTATAAATTAGCTTACCCATGCACTTGCTCCTTTTAAAAGAAATCCAAACAAGGTATACACAGCCGATCTTCATTGCATCAAAATGCACAATCACTCAGAAAATCAGAGTATATAGAATCCTCCCATAATAAACTCACGTCTTTTGACTCCACTTTCAAACTAATACTCATGTACAACAGATGTTCCAGCCCACTTCACATTGACAAACACAATAAAGCCATCAAGAACCAACTGGGTTCACCAAAGTAAAAAAAGTTGTTTTCTGACTGCTAGACAAAAAAGATTAACTCTTAAAATAATTCATCAAAAAACATGAAAAGCTGTTATTCAGGCATCAGATCATCCATGATCCAACTATGGATGATTATGCATTTTAATGCTCTTCACATGTATAGGTTAGATTTGAGAACTTTGACTTTAATACCACTTTATCGATGACATTAATTAAAGCCTGTGTTGATCCAGTCTCCTCAGAAACACATAATCTTGAAATTTTTCGTACGAATACAAATGACCTCCATGTCAATTGGACACAAAGAACATATTATACACATCTTAAAATTTGCATAGTCAAGAGATTTCATTTTACTGAGTCTCACCATTAATTTAAGTCCACAAATAAAAGGTTTTCCTAAAATCATTAGTGTTACTATGTCTATGCAATAGACAGATTCCTTTATTTGTTGTACAAATAAGAGGAGGCTTGAAATCATTTTTCTGTGCCTGAGGTAGCTTTTTGTTTTCTTTTCTGTTCACATTGTTTATTTTACTAATTATTTTTGCATATGTGTTATTAGGCAGCTTTTTTGAAGACCGGGGAACAATGGAAAGTCAGGTTCAGAAAAAAAAATATTCAATTATATAAAACATTACAACCAGTATAAAAACTGCTTTAATCCCCATTCATTGTAAGGATAATGGTATTGATCTCTTACAGGGTAGTTTCAGAAGTGAAAAAATAAAATACAAGTGTCTGCAGAGACTTATCTCCTCCAAGAGCTCAGATGAATTTTGGAAATTTTCTGTGGTAATGTTCCTGTCCGCCCCATTCCTAAATGTTCAGTTCACTCAAAGTCTATCTTTCATGTGACTTCACAGTTCTAACAGTTCTTATTCTTCTTGGCAAAAGAGTTATTTCATGGGCCTGGGGAAAGAAATGGAGAAAAGAACCCAGTTGCTATTCTGGCTCTTTCACAGAATCACTGATAGTGAATATCAACACAGATATTTTTATGTCCTAGAAAAGAGATGGCTGTATCAAACAGCTGTTGTTCCATGTATGTGTCATCTTTCTCATCTGTTCAATGAGGAACCTTTTGTGTTCATTTGTGATAGCTGTTTAAAAAAACCCAGATTTTTATAGGCTTTGAGAGTTTCTAACAAAAGCCAGTAAACAACAGCGAAGTACTAGTACTACTCCTAATACTAGGAAATGGTTGCTTCTCTGACAGGAGCTGTAGAGGAGATACATATTCAATGACAGTCAGTTTCTCAGTTTCTGGCTTACTCTTCTCTTATTTTGTCCACACTGTTGCTCTGATTAGAAAGAAAAAAAAAAAAAAAAAAAAAAAAAGAAAAGCAAGCTAGAATGACAAGCTTTGGGTTTCCTTTGTTGTTTGTTTTGTACATTAAGAAACAGAAAACCACATTACAAATCTGAAGAAATATTTGAAGTAATATCACTGCACTATCAAAGAACCTTTACTTCTGATCCATACCATAGAAGCTGCCACTTGACTGAAAACATTTGGACATTGCTACAGTGATAGCGAAATGGTCTGTTTTCATGACAGTCAATGAATCAAAATTTTTTAAATTGCAACTTTCCTCTCAGAATTTAAGCTTGCAGTCATTTTTTTCCTAAACCTGAAGACAACCAGAAAACTCTTAATATATACAAATTGTCAACATCAGGGAAAAAAAAAAAAAGAAACAAAACACAGAAACAGAAGAAAGTTATGTATTGCTACTGGTTTACACTATTTATACCATGTAGAGAACTGCTCAGCTTCCTCGTAGTGTTAATTTTTGGGGGGTATCATGAGGAGTTGGTAGAAGGAACAGAACATCTGATTTTACTGAAGCAGACCTGCATACCAAAGGAAAAATGAAACCTTGGGAGGCACTTAATCTAGGACAAGAAAATACTTCAGGATACCAAGAGGCATTCAAAGTCTACATTTCAATATTTCCTTACTGTAAATGTGGGATCCCCTTCAGATCAACCCTGGTAACAGATGGTATAGGACGATATTAGTAGTTATTACATCTAATGCACTGCATACACTGAAGTCCTGTTACACTGACTGCACTCTGATCACACTTCCGATTTTTTTTATTTTCCTCTTAAGGGCTGATCGCATAACTTTTCAAAAACTAGGTTTAAATTCTGACATGGAACCCTACATACATGACTAATGTGCCTGTGAAGTGTACAAATCTAGTGAGAGCACAGATCAAGAAGTCTATCAAGATCCATATAATCACAGTTTGTATTTATACAGTGTCTTCTACAGCTTTTCAGTGTGTAAAGCTTGGAATTCATGGATTGCCATATACTTTTTTCTTAGTAAGTATTCTAGGAAAAAAGAGTACCGATGACATATTTACATGGCAGCAACATTTTTATACACTACTGAAGCACATAAAGAATAATTTAACAAAATACATTTAATAAAGCTGTTACATCTAATAAACTACTAAAGAATTGACAGAAAAGTGGTATAGATTGCAGTTTCAGGAAAAAGGAAAATCTCCTCATTGTTCATATTTAATCTTTTAACTAAAAATATGTGAGTCAGTTTTTTAGCAGATATTATATGAGTAAGAATTACCTGAAACTGAAAAAACCCACGATAATATGCTAAAGGTATGTATCAATTTTTGTCTCTCGGCAATGTAAAAGCTTCACATGTGCAGTTCTGCCATTATTTCCCAACAGTTTTGCCATGCTTATTGTTAAATTCACACTGAAATGTGACACAGATGTTGAAAGACTCAGTGCATATATCATTAACATAACTGAACAACGCTGAATAGTACAGTTCTGAAACATTAAATACAGGTGCTAAAAGGCAGCTTGCAGTGTTTTCCTGCAAATAAATGCAAGCCTCATAAGCACTGGTGATAAAAGTAAGTCCCTCATAGCTATGTACTTTTATAATAGCAGTGTACAGCATAACACAAATCAGAACTCCTAGATAAATGTATACTATACATTAGCTCTATACTGTTTACTAGCATGGCCTGACACTGATGTTCACTGTGTGCCTCTCACTAGGTATTTCAGCTAACATTACACATCTAAGAACCAGCATCACATCAGTATAAATCTATTGTTGGGATTCACCAATGTGCAACCTTCTAAACAAATTACTAACCACCTGTGGTTTACTAATCTGTCCCAACATAGTCGTTACTTCCTACAGTAATTGTCTGTTTAGTGGTTATCAGTGAGAACTCAATAGATACTCTTCTTAATGTTTACTGGGCATTTACCTTGAAAAACAATCATCAGAGTAGCTACTGAGCTGCTCTTTTACTCACTCTGACAGAAAGTTAGGCACTATACATGAAGTATCAAATTAAGCCCTTTCCCATTTTGAAATAATAACTTACATACAGAAAACAGTGGCATGAAACTCATTAGACTAAAAAAATGTCCTTACCTAACCTCTGGCTATGCCCTCAGCTTGCATATCAAATCCAGGTGTTGTCACGTCTCAGCACATGGTCCATAACTGCTCCTTCTTTGACCACTACCTTGAGGTGTCACGTATAGGTCTTACTGAAATTAGTATATTCAAATGTTTAATTTTTTAAATTCAAATGTTAGATTTCTCCCTATCTCTTCTTTTTTCTTAGGTAACTAGATAACACTACAGAGAAGCAAAACTTTTTGTAGATTGATTTTACACATAATAATTCATAACTGCATGGTGAGCAGTATATAAGACATGTTAGAGCTTAAAATAAATTTAAACCACTTAAAAACACCAAATCAAATTACACTTACAAGACAAGAGTAGAAAGTAAGGTAACACAGAACTTACTGGGATGAATAGTTCCCAAATTCTCTAGACATTGTGGGCCTGGAGATTTGTGTAGAGAGATCAGCTACTCATTATCAGAAATGTTAAAATACTTAAGGTGTGATGATTTTCATAAGATATATATTTTCTGTGGTTCTGTAGAGATATTTACTCATTCCCAAATAAAAAGTCAGATGTGCATGGCTCTAAAGCATCCTCAACTTGCATTGAAGTCAAGGAACTCCATGTTCTCAAGCCAGCAGCTCAGTATTTGCCAGAACAGCAGCCTTATGGAGGATGGAGGATGTAACACAGCAACTGTTATACCAAGTGTCCTAACATTTTAAACTAAGCATATTTCATCAGTAGAAATATGATGCAGTTAACACACCTGAGGAATGGGATGCCATTCAGAGGAACCTGGACAAGCTTGAGAAGCGGACCCACGTGAACTTCAGGAGGTTCAATGAGGCCCCTGTTGCACATGGGTCGGGGAAACCAACAGGCTGGGAGATAAGGGGCTTGACAGAAGCTTTGCAGAGAAGGACTTGGGGCTACTTGTGGATGAAAAGGTAGATGTGAGCTGGCAACAGGTTCTCACAGCCCTGAAAGACACCTGTATCCTAAGCTGCATCAAAAGAAGCATGGGCTTCTATTCTGGGTGCTCACAGCACATGCGCATGACATTCTTCTTCTGTCAAAACAAATACAAGTAAGATCATAATCACATCTGGCAAAAATCACCATTTAGTACATTTCTCCTATTTCCATTACCCATCTCCCTTTCTCTGATGAGAAGGTCAGCTGCTCAGTAAGGCTGTCGCACCTGGACTTGCACAGAATCTGGACAACTGCAAAATATTCTGCGTAAACGAGATACTCGTTTCTAAATAGGCCTCTTCCCTAGTGCCCTAATACTTTAAATAGATTTGGACTTTAATGTGTAGCATAAAAGAAGGCTGAGTCTTAAGTTGGTCTTTGGAGGTTGCTAACTAATGTTTTTCTTATATGTAGTTTACAAAAGAGATTTGTGAGACTTCTTTTTAGTACATGTCGTTAAATGACAAAATGTCTGGAAGATGTTAATTAATACACACACAAAAATCCCCACATTTGGATCTCAACTTGAAGACTGAAATAAATCTGTTCAAAAAATTAAATTTAAAGAAGGTCAAAAAAATTATTCCTTTAAAGTTAGCCACAAGAGATCCTATCAACTAGCAGAATTATCAAGAACATTCATTCTTTTAAACCTACACAAGCATAGTAATGAGCTTTCTATTTTTGGTCCTTCAAAGAAATGCCACGTTTTAAGCTACCAGTAATAACTTGTTTGGTTGTCCATTTTTGTTTGTTTGTTTTCCTTTTGCGTTTTTTTTTTTTTTAATTATTATTTTTATTTGTCATATTTCTGTTAAAAAAACCCCAAATATATAAATTTATATAAGGTCACATTAGGCTTTTCCAAAGAGATGCATTTTAGTTTGACCACCAGAAATCAAAGTTCCATAAATAAAAATATTTTAATTACAATATTTAGAGTCTGTGTGTATACCTAAGATATAAATAGATATTTTCCAAACGTATTATGCACACACATATTATATAAAAAAAATGCACACTTTTCTTTCACATAAACTTAATGGGTGTGTAGAGGTATGTGTAAATCCTCTCCCAGACAATACAGACTCCTTCTAGTTGCTACCTAGAAGGCCAGAGAAGCTGTGAAAATGCAAATCAACTACCTGGTGAATGATGCTCTTAGCCTTCAAGAATTTTCCTAACAGATTAATCTTATTCATGTGTACCATTTATGAAGGATTCATCCATTTTAAATACTAAAAAACATGATTATGTCTTACTTAGAATGTGAATGCATTTGTTCTGATGATAGATAAGACCACCATTCTCTTCTAACCTTGATTCTCATTACTATAGATTTTTGTACCTACAAATTCTGTACATGCAAATTATTGCGTGAAATAGAAAAAAGTTAAGAATGTATATCTTAAACACTGAACACAAAAGTACAGACTTCAGGGATATCTTTTTTTAATAGCTTTAAACCTATAATTGCCATGTGTGTCAGTTTGTGTTTGCCATACCTATCTGCCAGCAAGAGACAGTGACCACTTACAGTGATTACATAGTACACCAAATGTAGTATATATGTCACTTCTCCACAAGAGCTAGTTGGCAGCTTTGATCGACTTCTTTTTGATTACACCACAATCACCTCATTCCACTTTAGCTACTCTCATTC
Organism: Calidris pygmaea; assembly: GCA_003697955.1. NCBI lineage: Eukaryota > Metazoa > Chordata > Aves > Charadriiformes > Scolopacidae > Calidris > Calidris pygmaea. Next base: position 203,617 of record QJSC01020332.1, on the reverse strand, counting down.
TCTCTCCAGGGGTTCAGATGTCATTGCTGTATACCTTAGCATATGAATCAGTTTTCCTTCTGCTAAATCCTCTTCCTGGGAAGATGAATCTACTCATTGATTTTGACCAAAGACTCATTTTTAAAGAGGGTAGAAGAGACTTCTGACCTTTCAAATGATCAGATTAAGGTGGTTATTTTCACATTATTAAGTAATCAGGGAAGAAATACATTAAGCAAGAGTTTAGTTCACAGGCTGCTTTGCTGGCTTCTAAAAACTGTTGTGCACTGACAGATAGCCTAGATTCCATTTCTTCCTTTTCCTCTGAACCACAAGGGAAGCTAAAATGCATTTTCACATTGCATTTTGCCTAAAGGCTCTCAGTAAAATTTAATTTTCTTACTGCATTGATTTTTCCATTAGAAGTTGTAACAGTCTAATGATATCTCATAAGAATTTTTACTGTCGAGAAAAAGGGATGTGAATGATTTAGCAACAGTAACTGCAAGTGCTAGAGGATTTATTCTTATTTTTTTAAGAAGCTTCTGTCTGTTTTTTGATGGGCAGTTGTTGAAAAAGTCTGTATCATTTCACCATCCATTGAACGGCCTGAAGATAGTTCTTTAGCCTTTTTCTTAAGGGCAATATGTGATCTATTTTCCTCAAAACTTCTTCCTCCACTGCTAACTTCTAAAAATCAAAATAAAGCTTTTTAATTCTGGAGCTGAAATGGTGTTTAAAAATTAATGGGCCACATGGAAACTGAGAGACTCAAAAGCACAACTATTTCTGTCATGCAGGCTACATCACACTCACTGAAAACTGACACCTTATCCTTATTACCCCAAATACTTCAAGATTGTCATGTTTTTAGCTTATTCTGGACAAAGAATACATCGAAGAATATGACATGTTCCCTGGAAAAAAAAAAAAACTTGCAGGCTTTTTCCTTCAAAACAACTGTATTCCTTCAAAACAACTGTATCATCACCAAAGCTGCAGAAAGCATATCTGAAAACAACTGGTGTGATAGTAGATGAAACATAACAGGGGTGCCAAAGCAAGAACAGCAGAGGTCTGCAAGTCACCATGTTCCACAGCTATTTTCTTACTTTGTCAAGGATTTGATAGATAGACAGAGGTGGAAAAAATGTACAAATCTACAATATATTACTAAGTTAAACAGAGTAAAACCTGATGTCTGTTTTTCTTGGGAAACAGTAGCTTGATTGGCATCTTTGAACCACAGAACGTTTTGGGTTTGAAAGTCCTTAAAGAGCATCGAGTTTCAACCCCCCTGCCATGGGCAGGGACACCTCCCACTAGACAAGGTTACTCAAAGCCCCATCTAACCTGGCCTTGAACACTTCCAGGAAGGGAGACATCCACAACTTTCTCTGGGCAACCTGTTTCAGTACCTCACCACCCTCAGTAAAGAATTTCTTCCTGATATCTGATATAAATCTCCCCTCTCAGTTTAAAACCATTACCCCTTGTCCTATCACTACAAGGTATCTTCCTACAGCTTTTCTACATATTGCAGAAAGCTGGAAGAGTGGCCAGTTTCCTGTTTTCAGTATTTTTCTTTCACAGTTAGTGTTCATAAAAGTAACAAGATAGGCTTATTACAGATGCAGGAAGAAAATTAAGGCACATCTCACATCTAGTAAAGTCATCTGAGTTCTTCAGGGACATGTTTTCCTTTTTTGAATCCTGGAAAATAAATTGAGCTGAAGAACAGAACTTACAGTAAAATAGGTCTGAAGTACCCCCATGAAGTGCCCCTCATGAAGGTCCTGTGAAGGACCTCAGCAACTTTACAAACTCTTGTCAGTTGAGGGATTTTTTGAGTGTTGTCATCATTGTTATTGTTTCCTTATTTTTCCTGGAAAAGTTGTTATTTTTCAAATTTATTTTCATATAGAAAGCAGGTATTTTTGGTAACACAATCACAATTTTCTGAGAAAATAAAATTTTCATGGTAAATGATTCACCAGCACTGATTACACATTACACCTGGATGAAAATTCTGTCAAGTGTACTAAAATGCATATTTAACTGAAACTTATCTAAACTTCTGTAGTGCTTGGGACTACTCACTCTTACATAATAATAAAAATAAATGAATGTAAATACCAAAAAAGGAGTTTCACATAGCATTTTAAATTCTATTCTTTGCAACTATAGGATCTTAAACACAAGCAGTTGCCATGAAGTCATACAGTGAATGTAATATCATAATTAGAATCTCTTCACTATCATATGTTAAGAATGAGCCTAATACAATTTTTTTTATACTTCAATAGGCTGACAAGTCTTGTTTGGAAAAGAGAACTAGATATGACCATAACTTTATTACAGAAAAGATGCATCAAGGTTAGGTTCTTTATGGCTCAAATACTATGGAAATATGTCTAATACAGTAATTTAGAGGATAGATTTTGCATGCTTCCACAATCTGTAGATTTTTTTTTTAGCCAGTGCTATCTCTGCTGTGCAGTAAAACTGTACATCAATACACATACTCCATTGGAGAAGCTTATGTTGATATTCCAGATTGTTATTTTTAAAACTGCCCCAGTTTTAGCCTCTCTCTAAATAGTGGACATGCCAATATATTAAAGGGGGAAAAGACGCACCCCTTCTTGGCTGGTACCACTTCAAGTGCACAAATCAACCCTGATAAAATACACCATTTTAAATTTAGCTCAAATTTAATAATTTTCTTTTTCTTCTTCTGCCTGTGCTGGAGTTTAGAGTCATTCTGTTGTGCTAACAATACATATCTTGAGAGAGTGGGGAGAGTCTCACTTCTCCCTCCCACTTCAATCTAGCTTCTAGGACTAAAACAATTCAGTGTTCTAGCTCCTAACACAAGGAAAGAATCCCTGTCAACACCATCTCACCACAAACACCACCACCAAAACCCAGCACCTGCAATGTAACACTCCTACCTCCTCAGTTCTCCCATCAATACCCAGAAAATTAGTTCTTCTCAAATGAGAGATTATCTCACACATCTTAGGACTGTAACCAAAGGCCACACTGGGACAGTCAGAGTCAGACCCTTCCATATTCAGTATTCGCGATTCTCTCAAAATCTGTTGATAAAAATAAAATTAAAAAAAAAAAAAAAAAGTAGTCGAGGGTCTCACAGTTTTTCCATAACACTGGTAATGAGAAAGAAGTCTGAAATTTGAGGCTGTTTAAACATAGTCATTGCAGTGGAGATTATGTAGCAGGTTATGATCCTTAAACTTGGAAAGAGACCTCAGCACTTCTCGTCTAGAAAGCACAGCTAAGGAAAGGCACAATGTATCTGAACAAGGAAGAAAACTTTCCTAGCAAGTATGTAATGTTTCTGGGGTGCAGAATCTTCTTTGCAAAATAAGAAGCAGGGGATGGGATGGGTAGGAAGGGAGGGGAGAAGCAAAGATTAGCAACCACAGAACTGAACTAAAAGAAAAAAAGTAAAAAATTAATTTCCTGAGTGATTATATTTAAGTACCCATAACAAAAAAGGATGAACTTTAAGGAGCCAAATATTCAACACAAATCTGCCTTATATAGCAAATCATTTCAGTAAATGTAAACAGTTTTGGTTAAGATTACACCATGTATTTGTTTTTTATAAAACAATCTGTTGCAGTTGAGGAATGAATAGTTTGAAGAGCACCACAGATTTTTTTTCTTACAAGTATCTAATTTGATGCTAGAGAATTTAAACATTAAAACACACCCAGTCTAATTTATAGCTCAAGACATGGAAAGATATGTATGTAATACTGTTACATCACATTGATAGTACACTGTTATATATGTATTATAAATATTAATAGTATATTAATAGTTTATATATTATAGTTTTATAGGAGTTAAAGTATACAAGAAT
>QJSC01020332.1:187264-199735 GCA_003697955.1 Calidris pygmaea | reverse complement strand
AAACAACCAAAAAAGTCTCAAATCCCCAACAAAACCACAACAACAAAATAAAAAAAGAACAAAACATGGATTCCAAATGAAGTCATCCAGCTTTTCTGCTTACCATACCACTCCTTTGTGACTTGCTCAGATATTCAGTTCTAGTTATTCGGGTTCATGACAGTTTTTTGAAGGACACCAATGAAAAAATTATAAGCCATCAACTTAGTTAATGTATCAGGAAAAAAAAAATGAAAAATTAAAATGTAGTTCTGTACAAATTGTTATCTCTTAAACCATAATTCAAAAAAAATACTTTAAAAATACATCTTTAAGTTATTAACTAATTGAAGTCTCATGTCTTAAAATGAAGAAACTCAAGATTGCATTGGGTGCGTCAATCGTTCAAAAATCAGAATTAGAATTCTGCTATTTTTATACAAAGAAGTGTATACACACACAGAGTCTCTTAAGGCATTTTGAAATGTGTTTAATACAATAAAAAATTGCTGTATTCACACATGGAAGTGCTGAACACAGAAATATCTACTGGGGTTTTACTAGGGTCATCTCTGCTAAGACTTCTGCTGTTTTTTAATTTTTAAAAATGACCTAGATTGTTAAATTTGCTGATAACATAAAATTCAGAGGAAAACTGCATACTTAGCAAGTAGTAAGTCAAGTTTAAATGAATTCTGATTTTCTCTGTAAGTAGGCTGACAAGCAGAAACTAACATTTAATGTTGACAAATGTAAAGCAATAAAAGCTGAATATAAAAGAAATAAACAGGAACATTTTATGAATAGATTTGTACCAAAAACAATAAAGCTACACCCCTGCCCCCACAAAAAGAGATAGAAAGATGGTGAATATTCCTTTAAATATATCAAAGTAAGATTAGGAAACAATTTAAAATCCTTTAGAATTGCAGGTTGCAAATGTGTCGTGTTGCAAATTCATCTGGAAAGCGCTTATTTGAATATGCAGTGAAATTTTTATCAAAACATTAAAAATAATATATATTTTTCACACTTAATCATTACAGAAAAAGTAACAACAGTCTAATTTTATAAGTGAGACTTTGAAGTAAATCTGAAAAATTAGGGCAATGAAGCTGGTGAGGGGCCTGGAGAATAAGTCTTATGAGGAGAGGCTGAGGGAGCTGGGGTCGTACAGCCTGGAGAAAAGGAGGCTGAGGGGAGACCTTACCGCTCTCTACAGCTACCTGAAAGAAGGTTGTAGAGACATGGGGGTCAGTCTCTTCTCCCAAGTCACAGGCGATAGGACAAGAGGGAATGGCCTCAAGGTGTGCCAGGGGAGGTTCAGATTGGGTATTAGGAAAAACTTTTACACTGAAAGGGTTATTAAGCTTTGGAATGGGCTGCCCAGAGAAGTGACTGAGGCACCATCCCTGGAGGTATTTAAAAGATGGGTTGACATAGTGCTTGGTTTAGTGATGGTTTTTAATCACAGTTAGGTTGGTGGTTCAACTAGATGATCTTAAAGGTCCCTTCCAACCTATAAAATTCTAGGATTCTATGAAATTGAAAATCCCTAAAGTTTTGTATATTGATAAGGAAGCGATTTAGCACACCAAATTGATTAATCAAAAAGCATAACTTCAGAAATGTTATTTTGAGGGGGGAGAGGGAAAGCTCTTTGAATACGTCTTTAAATGATGAGCCTAACCTATGAAGGACTGGATAACAAAAATTATCCTCCTAGATTATCTCTTCTCCTTTTGCTGAGAGAGGGAAATTTCAATTATAGATTGCCCTCTCACTTGTTACCTTTCTTATCAAAGAATAAACTTCACACAGAGATTACATGATCTCTTGCTTTGTTTTCAGTATGTTCTTCCTCATTCACATTAGGCAGGGCAGATAAAAACTGGAAAAAATGGTGGTATTAAAAAAATAAAATAAAATAAAATAAACAAACCAAGAACTATCTTTCTGTTCCCTATTAGAAAATTCCAGAATTTCAGGCCTGCACTCTCAAGAAATAGATTGCTTGCCAAAACATACATAACTGGGTTTGACAGTTTGCTCAACCTAGCTGTCTACCATATTGGAAACATCTGTCTTCAGATTTAAAGTAACAGTATTCCACAAACAGAAGTCATAGAAAGCAAGAGATTTCACACATACTAGACATACCATGTTCTTAAACTTTCATCTTCTGCTCAAGTACCCTTAAAGACTGGTAGCAAGTCTGTTGTCATACAGATTGCAGAATTGTCGGGCTGTGGCAGGGCCCCAGTTCTGTTTACCAGGCAAAAAACAGGTAACTAACAATGCAGATGTGAAAAATACTTACATAATAAAATATACATTTCACCATTTTTCTTCATAAGACAACAGCAAGAAACTAAAATGATTATGTGCCTGAGGGGGTTTGTCACTACATGCAGATGAGCGCAGTAGGAACCCACTTACAGGCACAACTGTTCTTCCACACACATGCACAGACACACACAAAATCTCAGGAATCTTCCTCTGTTAAATCAACCTCTCTTCTTCACATATCTCATTCTTCTGAATCACCCTTCTTTAGAAAGAACTGTCAACAGGGACTTCATTTCAGCTTTCCTTTTCCCATTTAATTTGTGGCATTTTAAAATCAAGATAAATATAAAGAATTAATTATTATGAAATATGCCCCATTAACAGAAAGCCACTGACCACTTAAAACTGCTGGCTCTGTTCCTCAGTCTTACATTCTATTCTGGTTCCATTCACATTTGTATGATAATAGCTTCATAGATATGTTTACCTCCAACACAAGAAGTTGCTGAAATTTTACAGTGAACATAATTTTTTATTCTATTCTAGCAAGACAGAAAGAAAGCTGCTTCTTGACAGTGCAAATATGATTGCTTGCTTTTTTCTTTTTTTTCACCATTTCCATTCTGCTACCAAAAGTCCTGATATTTCTCTAAATGGGTACATACATGTGAACAAAGAAAAATTTATTTAGACACATTCTGAAAAAAAAAAAAGTCCATCATATGTAAAAAGGCTACATTTATTTCTTCATTTCAGAAAAACAATGAATTCTAACTGAAGTCAATATCACATATAGTTTGTTACATATGATGAGATTCTCTTGGATGAAAGGAGTAACATGAATGTATCATCAGGAAGTCTAAAATTGCAACTCTTACCCCCAGCACTCTGACCAGGAATCAATACTGTAGTTGAGGGTCATTAAGTCAAAAGTGATCTCAGATGTCATTTTCAACTGAAGATAAGTGCATTAAGATCATTATCTTTTGGCTCCTATTTTAGTAGTTAAATGCCACTCTGGAATACCAAGCACTTGTAAAATAAAATAAAAAACAAGCAAACAAACAAAAAACCCTAAACAAGCCACATACACCTTTTTTCCAGTTCAACTTGTTACCTCGTTCCTCCCCACCCCCCAAAAACCCAAACCCTAGCACTTTCTTCTTCTACAAGTAGATGATTTGTATCAGTAATGCTGTGCATTGTGTTACTTCATCTTTACTTTTTTTATTTGGCTGCATAAGCATCTTTAAACTTAAGTAAACCATAAAGGAGACTTGCATACAGGATCCTGCCACTGTCCCTCTTATTTAAGAGACATGCTTTCCATTTGGAATTGTTTATTTTGGGGATGACATAACATGAGCTTACTTGAGACTGGAAAATTCTTTCCAATTGGAGAATATTTTTTAATTTATATAGATTTATTATAAAGCTGTTTTTCTAAAGCCATTTCATATCTCATTGAAGTTCACTGACTAACAGCATAAACTGAATAAACGGCTTACAATTTTCTAAGCTTGATCCATTTAACTGATCAAATCACTAAACGGAAGACATTATTGTACTACAAGGTCACACCACTGCCAGAGTTATCCATCTAATGAGGTATCAGAAACACTCCAGAAACTCAAAAGTCTTGGAAAGCAACAATATCCCTGGGATACAACAGTTCTGTGTCGCTGTATTGAAAAATAAACTTCATTTTGAAGAACAATTTCAGTCATGAAATTAAAAGAAATAAGCTATTCCCTCACTTTATCACTTGCATTTCAGAAGAGGTAAATATATAAAGATTTTACTTCTACGTTGTCAGGGAAAAGAAAAAAACATTGTGTAGATTTCTCTTTCAATGTCTCAGAACAGCTTGACTTAATTACTTAAATAATACTGGTTTTCATCATTTATCATTCAAACCATATGCCAACCTCAACAGGAAAAAAATACCAATTTAATCATGTTCTCCAGTTCTCATCATATATTTTTCAGAAGTTATCTTTAAAAACTTGCATAGGAACTTAAACTAAAATCTTAATTAACACCTTAATTCCTACATATAAATTTAATTGAATCTATGTTCTTAAAATATAAGCCAATGTAACTGCTAATTAGAAACTAATGGGCGAGACTTTAGTACTTTCAACAGGTAAGTGATTTTTTGAAGTTCAATAAAACTCTATTGTCTAAACAAGGCATTTTGACAGTAGAAGTTAAAAATACGTAATAGCGTGCTAAGAAAATTAACAGAAAAAAAAAAAGAGCTAAACATCACCTTATTTGGAAAAAGCACAAATACAGTCTTTGTCTTTTAAGGTGTTGTTCTGAGTTCTATGTAACCTTCACTGAAGTCAACAGGAATTTTTGCTCCAGAATTAAATGAGTTCGGAAGTAGAACCTTCGTGTTTTATTACAAAGGTGTCTCAAGCAATTTGAAGATTTCATAGTCATAACAATCTGAGACAAAGAAGAGCAAAGAGTTCTTTTTAGAGTCTTACTATAGAAGTGACACCTTTCTTGAATAGTCAGCCTCACTTCTACAAGTCTATGACATGCTTTGGCATACTAACGGAATGACAAGAAGCCTATAGAGAGAATCTGGATCTTAAATTGAATTGCAAACCAACTGAATTGCTGTTACATGGCTTACTACCATGTAGAAAGAATTCACTCATAGGTAAAGAATAAACATTTCAGTTAAAATAAATAACATTTAACAACATTTGGCATATTTTGACAGGAGAAAAAAACACAAACACAAACCAACAAAAAACCCCAACCAACCAAATGTAATTTCTCTATCTCCCTAATCATTATTCCAGCATGTCTCTAAGATTCTAATTATAATGCAGAATCATTGAAGGCTTTTCGTTAGCAGGACCTGGGATTTAGTATTCATTTCTGCTGAGTAGAAAGCCCAAGGGCTCCTTAGATCATGCTGATTTCATAGTTTCTATATTTGAAGAGTGGCTGGTGTGCTTTATGACTTAGATCCAGGAGGTGCAAAAACTGGCCTACCCCCACCCACCAGGCTACCAGAAAAAAATTTCACTTTTTACCTCAAGTTGGATTTCTCAGCAGGAAATTGAGACTACAGGGCCCATTATTAAGCCGACTACTTATCACTGAAATTAAGTTTGTAGGAGGAACTGTTATCCTATTCAAACGTTACGATGTTTTAGTAGCAATTTCCATAATTAACGTTATCCTCTTTTTATGGACACCCTAAAATTGAGCTGATGAGACAGCATATCCAAGGAGGACTTTATTCCCCTTCAGTAGTAGCTTCTATCATTTTGTGTTAATTCTCCTTTGTGGTTTTGGATGTTGAAGGGAACGATTTAATATACCTAACAGTACCTCTGGAATCTAACTCCTTTCCCAACAAGTGGTTTCTGATACATATTTTGATTATACTTATACAAAATTTGTATGGCTTTGCAATCACATTTTCTCATTTAAATGGATCATATTTTCCCCTTTCTATATTCTCTCCTGCTTCTACCCACAGGGAGTAAATGGATTGGATAAAGAATGAAACCTAAAAGTACCCGTGTAGGTATTTGTTATTACAGAATCATAAAATTGTCTAAGTCGAAAGGGACCTTTAAGATCATTGAGTCCAACCATCAACCCAACACTGCCAAAACCATCCCTAAACCATGTACCTAAGCACTATGTCTACCCATGTTTCAAAATACCTCCAGGGATGATAATTCCACCTCTTCCCTTGGCAGCCTGTTCCAATGTTCATTGCTTGTTTAATTATTTTTGTGACTCTTCCCTAGTACTTCCAGTTCAGATATTCTCATGAGCCACTATTTGTAGTACCAAAATAATAATACCCAAATTGCAGCGAGGACAGAATATGTGGAAGCTTCTTTATACAGCCTCTTCCCATTCTGATCTAGTTCACAATAGTTTTGGCTCTGGCACTTCTGAGATTTTTCAGACTACAAACATAACTTTAAAAAATTAAGTCGTATTTTATGGCAATTTCATAATAATTACAGATTTCCAGTTGCATGGATTACAAAGGTCCGACAGACAAAACTGAGGTCTCTGATTATTGCATAATGGTGTTTACTGTACTAGTTCTTCATTTGAAAGAAGAAATAAATACCAAATAAATCTTGGGCTAGTTGAACTTTGCTGCTGAACGTAACACCAGCTTCAGTACACACAAACTTCTGAGAGGGTGTACACACATACATGCTAAATTCTATGGTAGCTGAAACGTATCTGCAGATTAATATACTTGATATTAAAATATTCCTCTAATTGTTCTAATAACTTTAAATGAAATAATAAGTAATGACATCTTAATTTTCCATCATAATAAAAAAAATATAAATAGATCAAAAATAGTAAAATTTCTTTCAAAATATCAAATTAAGATACATTATTGTACTGTACAGCATATATAGCACACAGCTGGTGAGGGACCCAACTAGGGAAGGAGCTCTGCTGGATCTGCTGCTTGTAAATAGAGAAGGACTTGTGGGGGATGTGATGGTTGGAGTCTGTCTTAGGCACAGTGACCATGAAATGATAGAGTTCTCAATTCTCAGGGAAGCTAGAAGGGGAGTCAGCAGGACTACCACCACACACTTCCAGAGGGCAGACTTTGGTCTTTTCAAGAGCCTGCTCAACAGAGTCCCTTGGGAGGCAGTCCTGAAGGGCAAGGGAGTCCAGGAAGGCTGGACATTTTTCAAAGACAAAGTCTTAGAAGCACAGGAACAGGCTGTCCCTGTGCGCAGTAAAGCGAGCAGTCGGAGGAGAAGACCAGCCTGGCTGAACAAAGCGATATTGTCACAACTCAGGGAAGAAAGGAGAGTTTATGACCTTTGGAAAAGGGGCAGGCCACTCAGAAAGATTAAAAAGGTGCTGTAAGTCTACGTAGGGAAAAGACTAGAAAGGCCAAAGCCCAACTAAAACTTAACCTGGCCTTGGATGTTAACAATAAAAAGAATTTCTATAAATATATTAGCAACAAGAGGAGAACTCAGGACAATCTCCATCCTCTATTGGATGAAGGAGTTAACATAGTGACAGAGGATGAAGAGAAGGCTGAGGTACTTAATGCCTTCTTTGCCTATGTCTTTAGTAGTATAGTAGATTGTTCCCCAAGTACCCAGACCCCTGAGTTAGCAGACAGGGGGCGGGGAGAAGAATGAAGCCCCCGTAACTGAAAGGGAGGTGGTGAGGGACCTGCTCCAACACCTAGATATAAACAAGTCTATGGTGCCACATGGGATCCACCCAAGGGTACAGAAGGAGCTGGCAGAAGTGCTCACTGAGCTACTTTCCATCATTTACCAGGGGTCCTGGCAAACTGGGGAGGTCCCAGCTTACTGGCGTCTAGCAAATGTGATGCCCATCCACAAGAAGGGCCAGCAGGATGATCCGGGGAACTAGAGGCTGTCAGTCTGACTCGGTGCCTGGAAAGGTCACGGAGGACCATTACGCAGCACATGAAGGACACCCAGGAGATTAGGCAAGGCCAGCACAGGTTCTTGAGAGTCAGGTCCTGCTTGACAAACCTGATCTCCTTCTATGACAAAGTGACCTGCTTGGTGGATGAGGGAAAGGCTGTGGATGTTGTTTACCTGGATGTCAGTAATGCCTTTGGTGTAGTCTCCCACAGTATCCTCCTGGAGAAACTGGATGCTTGTGGCTTGGATGGGAGTACTCTCTGCTGGGTTAAAAACTGGCTGGAGGGCCAGGCCCAGGGGGTGGTGGTGAATGGAGTTAAATCCAGTTGGCGGCCGGTCACGAGTGGTGTTCCCCAGCGCTCAGTACTGGGGCCAGTCCTCTGTAACATCTTTATCAATGATCTGGACAAAGGGATTGAGTGCACTCTCAGTAAATTTGCAGATGACACAAGTTAGGTGGGAGTGTTGATCTGCTGGAGAGTAAAAAGACTTTGCAAAGGGATCTGGACAGGCTGGATTGATACGCCAAGGCCAGTGGGATGAGGTCCAACAAGGCCAAGTGGTGGGTCCTGCACTTGGGTCACAACAACCCCATGCAGCGTTACAAGCTTGGGGAAGAGTGGCTGGAGAGCTGCCTGGCAGAAAAGGACCTCGGGGCATTGGTTGGCAGCTGGCTGAACATGAGCCAGCAGTGTGTCCAGATTGCCAAGAAGGTCAACAGCATCTTGGCCTGTATCAGGAACAGCATAGTAAGTAGGACTCAGGAGGCAATTGTCCCTCTGTACTCGGAACTGGTGAGGCCCCACCTTGAGTACTGTGTCCTTTCTTGGGCCTTTTACCACAAAAAAGGCATTGAGGTGCTGGAGCAGGTCCAGAGAAAGGTAATGAAGCCAGTGAGGGGTCTGGAGAATAAGTCTTATGAGGAGAGGCTGAGGGAGCTGGGGTTGTTCAGCCTAGAGAAAAGGAGACCTTATCACTCTCTACAACTACCTGAAAGAAGGTTGTAGAGACATGGGGGTCAGTCTCTTCTCCCAAGTCACAGGCGATAGGACAAGAGGGAATGGCCTCAAGGTGTGCCAGGGGAGGTTCAGATTGGGTATTAGGAAAAACTTTTACACTGAAAGGGTTATTAAGCTTTGGAATGGGCTGCCCAGGGAAGTGACTGAGGCACCATCCCTGGAGGTATTTAAAAGACGGGTTGACATAGTGCTTGGTTTAGTGATGGTTTTTAATCACAGTGGTTGGACTAGATGATCTTAAGGGTCCCTTCCATCTAGACAATTCTATGATACTGTCGGTCTGTCACTTCAGTCAAGTATAGAACTTCACATAATTTTGTAAGCTACTGCAAGAGTATGTATCTACAGTAAACTTCTGCATACTTTTGCTTAAGTAACTACATTAACAAGAGAAGCCTTCTTGAGAAACATAGTCAAATAACTAAGTCTATATTAGTGAGCCAGGCAAGCAACAGGACTTGGAGTAATCTGAGATGCTGCCAGAAAACGAAACAGTCTGCAAATTATAACATGACTATAACCATACTGTCATCTTCAAGGAGTATAAAAAAATTACTGCTTTTATTTTTAAAATGTTTTGAATGGCTATTTCTGCAGTAAGTAGTATGTTTTGTTGTTTCTGTTTACAGACTTAACAATACATGCACCATATACTCTTGTGAAGAAGAGGAAACCACTCGTTCAACTATGTAAACCTCGATTAGCTACTTATGTTGTCTAGCTGATGATGAACTTGTACAAAACAAGCACATGAGAAAGTATTCTTGCTAGCAACGTATTAATGCCAGCTGGTTCCAGGTGTCCTATGATTAACATGTAGGCTATTATAATGTAAGATTCATATCTGCGTCTACAATAGTAATTTATGACCTGATTATTGCTGGCTCTTCTAATTTTATGTATCATCTGTGCTTGTCACTGCAACTATATGATTAATATAACACAGTGAAATTAATTAGTTCACAATGCTATATTTAATAATTATGTATGTGTTTCTAGTGTGCACATGTTTTAATTACCACTTTTTGAAATCTTTCCAATGATTACATAGTGGCAGAGGGAAGAGGAGTGTGCTACATGTCAGTCTTTCCTGCAAAGCATATATAAAGAATCATGTTATAGGCTTCTCCAAACAAAAAATAACTACAGATCATGAGAGTAACTACATGAGAGTACAAAAATTAAATGAGCAATTAGTACTTAAAATAATACTGTAAAGGCTTGATTAGTTTTAGTTTGCAATATGCATCACTGGAATTATGAAGGTTTTCCTCTGTATTTTCACGAATTCTAACACTCTAATGATGAGAATGTTGTTTTCAAACACCATCATGAGATGAGTAGCAAGGACAATTATATCTTGCTTTACAAGAGTTATTCTAACAATGATACATAGTTGAATTAACACTCCAATTTAATATGTTGCAGAAAATTATTCTGTTTCTCCCTGAATTTACTCACGGTGTGTATTACAATAACTTCCTTTTTCAATGTAGTTTTGGGAATAAGATTTTTCTGCAGCTACTGAGACATACTGCCCATGTTAATTTTATATATTTATAAGCAATCTAGAGTTTAAAATGCATTGCAAAATTCTTAAGGGCTCGGGCGGGGGATGAGGAAGAGGAGGGGAGGGGAAGTGGGGGACAGGAAGCCAGCTGGAACTAGCTTGTAAAAAATATGAGACAAAGACCTGATTTCTGATCCCAGGCTGGAAGCAAAAATCCCTTTCCTTCAGGTTTCTGTCCACTGTCTTCCTTGTGAAATCTTTACTGATAGAATGCAGAGACTGATACTTGATAGAAGAAGTATAACAGCGTCGTAGTCCCACACTCTCCTCCAGTGTCTGTCTTTGCTTCATAAAACTGCTCTATCTGGTCCTCCCTACTATTCCTGATTTCTTATTTACAACTTAAAATACACAGTAGTTCCTCTGCAGGCAAGTAGAGGGATATAAGGATTAAGAGAGATGTTCAGGGAATTATAATCCAATTAACACTTCAGTTACTGTTCCACCAATGTCTGAACACACCTGTCACACTTGATCATTTTTTTTTCTCTGTAACAAGGAAGAGACATCTATAGAAGTGTTTAAACACTTTGTTTTCAGATTTTACCAGTTCTCATTCCTACAGGGCTTCACTGGATAAAAATCAAATTATGCTTATATGTTGTCTTTTTCTACTTATGTATTACAACAGTAATGTGTTTTACCAATGGAAAAAAAAATATGAAAGCCATTTCTGTGTAGAGATATAGAGAGAAAAAGAGTTCCATTCACCTTAAATATACACTATTAAAAAAATAGCGGACACACACACTTAATTCTTCAATCGGTTTGCTCTTCTCAAAGTTCAAGGAAGGCAAACTCTCTTAGCTGCTTGCCACCTCATTACCAACTTTGACTGAAGGCAAGATAAACAGGCTGAACAAGATAGCCTTCACAAATTCTCACCAAGATATGCTTCCTTTTATCCAACTAGTTACAGAGAGCTTTAGTCAAATGGTCATCCTATTTTAAAATTTCTGCAGGAAAGAGGTATTTTTAACCTATGTTCTCAGCACAGACTCTTGAGGCATTTCACTCCACTGGAGCCATCAGCATGGAACATGTTGGGCTTTTCCCCAACATACAGCTGCTGATCCGTTGAAGGAGAAACCAATGCAGGTTTTTAAATCCACTCTAGTTTCTCTGACTTCTTGTTCCCGACCACTAAAGAAGCTTCTGTAGCTTTCGTCATGTAAATACAGACAGCAGAAAGGGATGGACTTATGTGATCAACCTTATATTTTTCCATAGAAAATTCTTCTTTAGTGCAGAGGGAATGTACGCATCTGTCCTAATCATAAGCCAAACAGTACACAAGCAGTACAGTGGTGCTTGTTTCTCGCCTCAATTTATCCTCTGCTGTCATAAACAAAGGTTAAAAATCTTCTGTCCAAGTGCATGTGTATTAACTAACTCAGACCTTTAGCTTTTTTAAATCAGCAGCATAATGCCATATTGTTAGATAACATTATTAAGAAATAACTTCCCAGTACAATAATGGTTTTCACCACTATACCATTTCCTACTTTAAGAAAGCGTATAGATGGTATTCAAGCCACTACCATGGCTTGAATAGTACTATCATGAATTATTGTTATTTCTCCCTGACAAATTCAAAGGTACTAACAGAAAGTGTTGAATAAGGAGAAGATGAAGTTGATACTGTACTTTACAATACCTTAAAATGTCCATTTAACAATTCAAAATGAATACAACAGACATGATGAGACAATACAACCACTAGATGTTCCCATGCATGTACCAACACCCCCTCTCCCCCTCACCTCCCAAAAAAAACTCCAAAAAACCACTGCATTATAACAGAAAACAAGACGCAGAACTCAAGCTGCAACCAGCAACACAATCCTTGCTGCGCAAAGAAACCTTGGTGAAATAACCTCAGATCATTGTTAACATTATTTTAGCTCTTATCACATAACAACTCTTTGGAAATTACTGTGTCTGCTTACGTGAGAACTGATTTTAACAATTGCATTTTTCATGGAATCACGGAATTGTCAGAGCTGGAAGGGACCTCTAGAGATCATCTGGTCCAACTCCCCTGCTAAAGCAGGAACGCCTAGAGCACATCACTCAGGACTGCATCCAGGCAGGTCTTGAAGATCTCCAGAGAAGGGGACTCCACAACTCCCCTGGGCAGCCTGCTCCAGTGCTCCATCACCCTCACCGTGAAGAAGTTTTT
>QJSC01020332.1:157201-186906 GCA_003697955.1 Calidris pygmaea | reverse complement strand
GCAACAAGGGCACATTGCTGGCGCATGGAAAGTGTGCTATCTACCAGGACTCCCAGATCTTTCTCCTCAGTAGTGCTTCCCAGAAGATCCATCCCTAACCTGTATTGGTGCCTGGGGTTCTTCCTCCCCAGGTGCAGGACCCTACATTTGTCCTTGTTGAACCTCATTAGGTTCTTCTCTGCCCAGCTCTCCAGCCTGTTCAGGTCGCACTGGATGGTGGCACAGCCCTCAGGGGTGTCAGCCAGCCCTCCTAATTTGGTATCATCAGCAAACTTGCTGAGGATACACTCTGTTCCCTTGTCCAGGTCATTTATGAATATGTTGAACAGGGCTGGGCTGAGTATTGACCCCTGAGGGACACCACTGGTCACAGGCCTCCAACTTGACCCTGCTCCATTAATTAGAACCCTCTGAGTTCTGTCACACAACCAGGACTCAATCCACCTCACTGCCCCCTCATCCATCCTACACTTCCTTAATTTTCTAATGAGGATGTTATGGCAGACAGTGTGAAAAGCCTTGCTGAAGTCAAGGTAGATGACATCTGCTGCTCTCCCTTCACCTAGCCAACCAGTTACAACATCATAGAAGTCTATCAGATTGATCAAGCATGATTTACCCTTGGTAAATCCGTGTTGACCAATACCGATAACTTCTTGATCTTCAATGTGTTTGGAGATGACGTCCAGCATGAGCCACTCCATTACTTTCTCTGGGACAGAGGTGAGACTAATTGGCCTGTAGTTCCCTGGGTCCTCCTTCTTGCCCTTTTTGAAGACTGGAGTGATATTTGCCTTCCTGCAGTCCTCAGGCACTTCTCCTGTTCTCCAAGATATCTCAAAAATGATAGAGAGTGGCTTAGCAATAACATCTGCCAGTTCTCTCAGCACTTGTGGGTGCATCCCATCAGGGCCCATGGACTTGTGGATGTCTAGTTTGGCCAGGTAGTCTCTAAACCAGTCCTCCCCAACAGAGGGGGAATCTTCCTCTCTCCAAACCCTCTCCCTTGTCTCCAGGGTCTGGGATTCATGAGGGCCAGCTTTGGCAGTGAAGACCGAAGCAAAGAAGGCATTCAGCAACTCCGCATTCTCTGTGTCTTCCACCACCAAGGCACCCACCTCATTCATCAGTGGGCCCACATTTTCCCTAGCCTTCCTTCTTTTATTGATATATCGAAAAAAGGTCTTCTTGTTATCTTTAACTGTTGTTGCCAAGTTAAGTTCTCCTTGGACTTTTGCCCTTCTAATTTTTCTACAGCATACCTTTGCTACACCTTGATATTGTTCGTAAGTAGCCGACCCCCTTTTCCAGAGACTGTAGACCTTCCTTTTCTCCCTGAGGTCCAGCCAAAGCTCTCTATTTAGCCAAGCTGGAGTTCTTCTCTGTCGGTTTGTTTTACGGGACCTGGGGATGGCTTTATCCTGTGCTTTTGAGAGTTCCTCCTTGAAGTATGACCAGCCTTCCTGGGCACCTTTGCCCTTCAGGACTGCCTCCCAAGGGACACTCTCAACCATTCTCCTAAACAGGCCAAAGTCTGCCTTACGGAAGTCCAAGGTGGCCGGTCTGCTAGCTCTCTGACTTGTTTCTGCAAGAACTGAAAACTCTTATGATTTTGTGATCACTCTGCCCGAGACGACCTTCAACCTTTACACCCCCCACAAGACCTTCTCTGTTAACAAGCAGCAGGTCTAGTAGGGCGCTTTCCCTGGTTGATTTGCTCACCAGCTGTGTTAGGAAGCTGTCTTCCACACACTCTAGGAACCTCCAGGACTGTTCCCTCTCTGCTGCATTATTTGACTTGACAGAGCCTGAGCCATGTCGTCTAGCTTATCCTGCTGCAAAGAGGGAGTCAGCCTAGATGACCACCAGAGGTCTCTTCTATCCTGAACTATCCTATGATTCTGTCAATTTAACATTTAAAGACTGAAGGATAAATTGTGTGTCATTGTCCAGGTTTCATTTCCTAGCAGAGATCTGTAAGCTTAAGAAAGCTAATGTTTTCCTCAAGTAAGAGATAAGAAAGAGATTTTGACTGTGCCAACAATCTCACAGAATATCTTCCAGAGACTCTGCTATACATTATTTTTATTTTGCCTGATTTCAAATCTACCTTAATTAGCTGTTTTAACTAAAATATAGTCAAAGTAAAAATTAGTCAGACAGACAACTGATTTTCAAGAAGAAAAAGAGGATTCCTGTCTCAGTCACATGTATCATAATTAAAATGTTAAAAAATATAAGAGATGTGGAATGGCTGGTCTTAGACTGATTAATATTGTTTTGGGAATCCCAGAATAATCAAGATAAGTGCAGTTTAAATTCCATTATAGAATTGGAAATAAAGGTGATATATGATATTCTATCAGTGCTTTCAAAATCTCTGCACTCTCTCAAAAAGTTATAAAGATGTTTAACAACTATGGCCACACTAAGTCAAGTAGTGGTTTGTTTTTTTTTATCTTGTACATTACCTGCTATGATTTGTAGTAGCTTCTCATGGTTTAACCCCAGCCAGCAACCAAGCACCACACAGCTACTTACTTCCTCCCCTCCCAGTGGAATAGGGGAGAGAAACAGAAAGGTAAAAGTGAGAAAACCCATGGATGGACATTAAGACAGCTTAATCAATAAAGTAAAAACTATGTGTGCAAACAAAGCAAAATAAGGAATTTGTTCACTACTTCCCATTGTCAGGCAGAGGTTCAGCCATCTCCACGAAAGCAGGGTTCCCTCACACATAACGGTTACATGGGAAGACAAATGCTATAACTCCAAATGTCTGCCCTTCCTTTTTCTTGCTCCAGGTTTATGTTGCTGAGCATGATGTCATATGGTATGGGTTATCTCTTTGATCAAATGAAGTCAGCTGTCCCAGCTGTGTCCCCTCCGAATTTCTTGGGCATGCTAAGCCTACTTGCTGGTGAGGTGGTGTCAGAAGCAGAAAAGTCTTTAATTCTGTGTAAACACTCCTCAGCAGTAAAGAAAACATCCCTGTACTATCAACACTGTTTTCAGCACAAATTCAAAATATAGCTTCATATAAGCTACTATGAAGAAAATTAACTGTATCTCAGCCAACACTAGCACACAGCCCAAAGCACAGTAAGCACTCAGGGCTTGTGTAAAGCTCTTATCCTTATTTGGTTTAGGTGCTGTGTTTGAAGTGCATGAAGTTTATATCCACTGGTACCCAGGATGACAAATACTCTCTGGAATTCTGTTATTTACAAAAAGGAAGAGCAATAATGCCTTATTTTTATTATGACTGTAAGATAATTATTATTATAAAAAACAAGAATATTTGATTTATAAAATTCCACTTCGTATTTGGCCTTTTTGATATCAACTACTCTCACCATGTCAGCCATGTTTGGCATAATTTGATATACATACTATTAGCTTTTCATTAGAAAAAAAAGGCTTATGTTATTTTTTCAGGTAGGGCTTTTCAAAAATAGCTTTTATGCCACAGATTATACTGAAACTACTAAAGTTTTTGATCTTATTAAAACACTTTTAGTCATCTGTATCGAGCTGTTATGGGTAGTATAAATGGTCCATTTAATATTAAATTAATTAGTCAAACTTTTTTTGAATGTTTTTTCAACCCTCTGAGACTGTTGATTTTTTTAACCCTCTGGGAATGTTGATTGTTTCAAGACTATGTTATCTCAGTATCTTCTCAATCTAAATGAATCTTATTCTGTTTTATTTCATGATAAGAAATCTCATTTAAATTTATCTTCAGTAACTTTTTATTCTGCCTTAATATCAGAATATTGACTGTTAAATTATGTGAATCATTAAATTCATTTATGTATTTGAAAGAGAGTGAAAACATTAACAAACACTATCAACTAGAACTCCATTTCTTAGCTGTTACCACAGCTATGGAAAAAAATCAGCAAATACAGTTTAGTTTGTTATGGAAGTATGAGGAGCTTGAGTTTAGCTGAAAATATTTTCATGAAATATTGTTGTTAGAAATAAGGCTGTTTTTTTGGCTTTGAAAAAAATTCATTAGGGCATTACTTGAAAAATGTGGTGCTGAGTTTGACGGTTTTAGGTATTTAAAACAAAAAGTAATTTTGTCAGCACCAACTCTGGATGCTCAAACTTTTTAACTAGTTCATAGTTCCACTGAAGTTAATGAGAATCCATGCCATTAGCAGAACATGCAAGCCTAGGCAGCTTGACTGCACTACCAGAATATCATTAATTTTGGACCTGCACAGAAACAGCTTGAAGGAAGTTTACACTGAATGTAAGAAGGGACTGACCACTTGGGAGGATTACAGAGATGCTGTTAGACTGTGTAGGGAAGAAACAAGGAAAGCCCAAGCCTCTTTGGAATTAAAATTGGCAAGAGATGTCAAAGTCAACAAGAAGGGGTTCTTCAATTATATTGGAGGCAAAAACAAAACTAAGGAAAATGTGGGCCCACTGTTGGATGAGTTGGGCACCATGGTAGCAGAGGATGCAGGGAAAGCGGAGTTGCTGAATGCCTTCTTTGCCTCAGTCTTTACTGCCTGGACCAAAGCCCAGGAACCATGGACTTTGGATGAATCAGAGAAAGTCTGGACTAAGGAAGATCTTCTTTGGTGGAGGAGGACCAAATTAGAGATCAGTTAAGAAGGCTGGATATTCACAAGTCCATGGGTCTGGACGGGATACACCCAAGAGTGCTGAGGAAGCTGGCAGAAGTCATTGCAGGGCTGCTCTCAATCATCTTTGGGAGGTCCTGGAGAACAGGTGAGGTGCCCAAGGACTGGAGAAAGGCCAAAGTCAGACCAGTCTTCAAAAAGGGCAAGAAGGAGGACCTGGGAAATTACAGACCAGTCAATCTCACCTCCATCCCTGGAAACGTGATGGAATGCCTCATCCTGGATGCCATCTCAGAGCATATGGAGGAAAAGAAAGCTATCAGAAGTAGTGAACACGGATCCATCAGGGGGAAGTCATGTCTGGCAAACCTGATAGCCTTCTATGATGGCATGACTGGTTGGATAGATGAGGGGAGGGCAGTGGATGTTGTCTACCTTGATTTCAGCAAGGCACAGTCTCTCACAGCATCCTCGTAGGTAAGCTTAGGAAGTGTGGATCAGAGGAATGGACAGTGAGGTGGATTGAAAACTGGCTGAGTGGCAGAGCTCAGAGAGTTGTGATTAGGGGCACAGAATCCAGCTGGAAGTCTGTAACAAGTGGTGTTCCCCAGGCGTCAGTACTGGGTCCAGTCCTCTTCAATATATTTATCAATGACCTGAACGAAGGGATGGAATGTACCCTCAGCAAGTTTGCTGATGACACAAAACTAGGAGGGGTGGCTGACACCCCAGAAGGCTGTGCCACCATACAGAGAGATCTGGACAGGCTGGAGAGTTGGGCCAAGAGAAACCTAATGAAATTTAACAAGGGCAAGTGTAGGGTGCTGCACCTGGGGAGAAATAACCCCCTGCACCAGTACAGGTAGGGGGCTGACCTGCTGAGAGCAGCTCTGAGGAGAAAGACCTGGGAGTTCTGGTGGACAGCAGGATGACCATGAGCCAGCAATGTGCCCTTGTGGCCAAGAAGGCAAATGGCATCCTGGAGTCCATCAAGAAGAGCGTGGCCAGCAGGTCGAGGGAGGTCATCCTGCCCCGCTACTCTGCCCTGGCGAGGCCCCATCTGGAGTACTGTGTCCAGTTCTGGGCCCCTCAGTTCAAGAAGGACAGGGAACTGCTGGAGAGGGTATAGCAAAAGGCCACAAAGATGATTAAGGGTCTGGAGCATCTGTCCTGCAAGGAGAGGCTGAGGGACTTGGGTCTTTTCAGTCTTGAGAAGAGAAGGCTTAGGGGACATCTAATTAATGTGTACAAATATTTAAAGAGAGGGTGTCAGGAGGACGGGGCTGGTCTTTTCTCAGTGGTGCCCAGTGACAGGACAAGAGGAAATGAGCACTAACTTGATTATAAGAAGTTCCACCTAAACAGGAGGAGGAACTTCTTTACTGTGAGAGTGGTAGAGCACTGGAACAAGCTGCCCAGGAAGTGGTGGAATCTCCTTCTCTGGAGACATTCAAAACCCACCTGGACAAGTTCCTGTGCAACGTGCTCTAGGTAGACCCACTCTGGTGGGGGGGTTGGACTAGATGATCTCCAGACGTCCCTTCCAACCCCATATGATTCTATGATTCTATGATAGCTATCTTCTGAATCCAGTGGAAAGCATTGCATATTACAATTCCAAGTGAGTGCACATGTTTAAAACTGAGTCTTCTTAACAGGTCATGAAGAGATACTAAGCTTTCACAGCCTTCACATGCTGGTTTATCCTGTATTTGAAATGCCAGTGAAAATACTCAGCACAAACTTTCTTTTCTTCTGTTAGTGATTTTTCAAAGGATTTGTTCATTACATGATGAACTTCAATATCAATATTCAGGACCCACACTGTATTTCACAAACTAGACTTTTTAAAATAATTGAGAGGGAATGTTGGTGGGGTCTGGAAGTGGGGCTTTTTTTGTTGTTTTTTCTTGTTTTCTGCTTTGTTTTAGTTTTATTTTTGTTGTGAAATACCCACACAGTCTCAAACAGTTGGCAGGCATTACCTTAGATAATGGAATATGTGTTTTACGTGTCAACTGCTGTTTTAGGGAAAACAATCACCTATGGTTTTGTATATAAACTCTACGTTTTGCCAATGCAAACTTCACATATTTAAAGAAAATCCAGTTCATTGTATGCAATATGTTTCGCAGTAGCAGTTTCAAAACAAAATCTTCTGATCAGATTTGTGGGATTTATGCTGTCAGACAGAGGCCAGATAGGGACCATTGAACGGAATCTAAATTCCTGGATACACTTAATATTTGTTGAATGACTGTAATTTTCATCCTGGCCTGAGGGAACATCCAGGTTAGGAAAGTTCTGGCTCAAGTTCTCTACTGGAAAGAGTGAAGATGGAAAAGAGGATAGACTGCCACTCCCCATGTGCTGGGCCAAGGGCAGTCATTTTTCCTACCTAACATTCCCCAAGTGTAGTTTAAGAGGGACTGAAATTTTCTGTCTGGGTAGGCAGGTGTCAATTACATCTAGCTAATTTGCAGCTTTCTTGAAGAGATTGCTGCTGAGCAACCCTAGAGAGAAGGGTGTGACTCGGAGTGAAGGAGTCAAAACTTCTCATTGAAAAGCTATGATGGGCTGCATAGCACTTGTCTGGGATTTCTTGGAGACCAGGAAAGAAGCTGGGAAATTCTGTGCACACCTGAAAAATGTATGACTCATTTTAGTGATGCTTATGAATCACAGAAGGCAACCAAGTGCAAAATGAAATTCTAGGTTACGATGAGGTGCCAGATGAGGTAGAGAGTGAGATGCAAAGCCTGCTTATAAGGTGATGGTGAGCTACACCAACATATCTATTCACAAGTTGTAACACAGTAAAATTTCTGGGTATTAATTAGCACAACTATACATTTTTATATTTACAAACCTTTCTGTGATTTGCTAATACTCCACCTTGTGTAGAATTACTTACGTAGTAAATAATTTTTAAATTTTTGGGGTATTTTTCAGTAATTAGATCATTTAATGTCTCTAGCTGTCCTTTATTTTTTTTTCATAAATTGTTTTAAAGGAAACTCTGTGGGGTAGAGACTATAAGTTTTCCAAGAGTTTTGGTATATATCCTCAAAATACTAACCTGAATGAATTCAGTCTCTACCTGTTGGATGAGAAATTATTCTCTTTGTGCATTTCCATTTGTGCAATAATCCTGTGCTATAGTCTGCAGCATTTATCTAAGAAAGAATGGGATCTGGTCAAAGATTAGTGTTTAGAAAAAAAGGCACCAAAAAAGTCTTCCCAATAGGGTAAATAAAGGTCCTGGTTCTTTACTAAAACCAGGACAAACCAAAATGCCTTCATGTAAATTCACTGACTCAGCATAGGTAGTAAACAGAAAACACTTGCAGTTCATTTAGATAGGAGAGTCCACACTCACGTGTTTCCCAGTCTGCTACTTTTTTATGGCTTCTATATTAGTTTTAGTACACTTTTTTT
This sequence comes from Calidris pygmaea, assembly GCA_003697955.1. Classification (NCBI taxonomy): domain Eukaryota; kingdom Metazoa; phylum Chordata; class Aves; order Charadriiformes; family Scolopacidae; genus Calidris; species Calidris pygmaea. The sequence continues at coordinate 178,864 of QJSC01020332.1, read as the reverse complement.
GTTAATAGCTGCATTAGTTTCCATGTATGATGTCATAGTTTCATCGCTCAGTCTCCGCAACATACTGAGACTTTCATGAACAGAGAATCCTCCAATGAAGTTTCCTCTTTAGTTACACCACATTGGCGATAAATAGCTGATGGGCTAGATGGAGAGATTACTGAACCAGACATAATGCACCAAGGTTTAAAAAGGAACCAGATGTTTTAATGCTTGGGCTTGCAGAACATTTTTTTCCTTCTAAACCTTATAAAAGTGAAACTCAGTTTCACCAGGAGTCCTCTTCTGTCACAGAAGTTTATCTGAATGTGATAAAATGCTGTGGTGTAATAAGCATACAGGTAGCTGACATTTATTTGGAGAAGTCTTGGATACTCTTACACAGCAAGTTTTATTGGTTCTGTTCTGTGGAGTCAGAAACAAATAATTCTTTCCTGAAGAGATCAAATCAAAAAAGACATCCTAGTTCAGTCATAGCAATCTGTCAGGCTTTTTTCCCTTGTTGTTTTCCAGAAGCCAATTGTAAGTTATCAAAGGTTTTAGTACTGCAAACTATTACCTGTATGAAAAAGTTGGTATTTTATGGTCACATAATAGAACTAACAATAGCCTTCTCTACAAACAACATACCTTCTTACAGAAGACATGCAAGAGTGTGACCTGAAGTATTTTATATTGTTTAAATGCAAACATGTACCTATATATCTTCTATCTGCAGTCAATATTGCACAGAGGTGCTTAAAGGAATGAAAACAAATTCCTCTTCCTATGAAAAAAGATCAAGGGGGAAGTTAGCTCAAACTACATTGCCACCAGTACTGTTGTATATTAAATGAAAGGCCTTCTAGTGCATACAATAATGGCATCAAACTATCATCAACTATCTAATTCCTGAATGCCTAGAAATCACATCTTTTTAAAAAAGATAATATGTTTATCACCTGAATGTCTGTTGCCATAACAATATGGCATTAAATTTTATTGGAAAAGGACTTGACATCTCTTCCCAGTTCTCAACAATGGTTTATGAAAATATATCTTGTTACTGCCATGCCTTGTACGACTTCTGTTGAATGAGATATTGACAGTGAATGAGGGAACAGTGCACGACCTCTGTCTTACTGTTTGAGAAATAATGTACCGTTTCACTCAAAACTAAGTATTAAGACAGAAAGCTGATAGGAAGTGGTTACATTTATAAAATTATTGATGGAAGAAGCAGGGGTGAGGAAAGCATTCTTGGTTACTTTTACAAGCACTTGTAACCTTAGTGGACCTGAACTTTGCACTATCTCCAAGTGCAAATTCATAACACTAAGCACTACATACAGTTTTGTTGCAAGTGTATGTAAGACTCCTGTTAGTCTATTAATAGGCAGTCAAGTGACACATCTCAAGGGTTTCCATATACTGTTACTTAATTTCTGTTTTTCTGGTAGTTAATAATCAGTAACACCTAATTTTGAATTTGATTTCGAAAACCACACTTTTTTTCTTCTTAGCAGTGCTTTCTAAGATGGACTAAATAGAAGAGCTCTTCAAAACTATTTGAAATCGTATGAATCTGCTTAACACATCAAAATTATTCTCTGGCACCTTATGAAATAATGTTTATAGACAACTTTACTGTATTTAGTGTTCACCCTTTTGGCACAAAGCACATCTGCAGAAAACTTAATAAGAATATAATCAAGGAAATGAAAAAAAAAAAAGGAAAAGAAAATGCAGTCAGTCAAAATCAACTGTTTGATAAATCTCTTTAGAAGTAATGCATACAGTGTTTTAATTTGGAGTTTATAAGCATATGCTGTATTTGAAATTTGATACTATTTGAGCACAGCATAAATTGATTTGGCAGAAAAGTTGTAACTGTCCCCTTTAGGCACTCTGGAGATGAATGTTTTGAGCCAAATCTAGTTTGATGGGATGAATTACACTAAAATATAATATATAATGTCAATTTATATCAATTATCAAGATAGATACTACACAGAAGATACTGTGTGTTATCTGCCCTGAAGGACAAAAATAATTTCTTAAATGCTCTTTTCCCTTAGTGACTTTACAGATCAATGTGTGTTGTCATGATTTTTGGGAAGGGTAGTATACTAACAGAAATTTTACTCTTAGATTTTTTCCAAAGAGTCATGGAATCCCTTCTCAGATGGTACATAAATGTTTCTTTGAAAATCAGTTAATGATGAAAAGTCTGCTGTAGAAGATGAATAAACTTAGCTGGTCAATATTTGCCCTGAAATATGGAAGGGCATATCTGCCCCATTGGAGGAGTATATAGGAAAGTGGTACATTGCTGTGAATTTCCTATATTTTTTAGCAGATAAGGAGAAAGATAATAGCCATAAATCTTCTGTATTCATGGTAAACCAACATTTTCAGTTGTGTAAAGCAGGTTGATATGAATGCTTTCGTTTCAGGAAAAACGCATGTTCATTAAGGAAAGCAATGTGCTTTTTTAACCTAAATTCCTGAAAAGAAAGAAAGACATACATATGCAGCAAGCTAGAAACCATCAAAATCACTCCTGTTGTCCACTTGTATTTATCAGACTAATCACTTCATAAAATGGCGTTTCACTTGTCAGATTTCAACTTTACTCTCCTGTATGCTGGAGAGGCCTGATAGTATGGTTTTGACAAACCATGTATGCATTCAATGATACTGAATCTACCTACAATCTCTCTGTGTTTAATGGAATTCTGATAAATGTCACTGAAATACGATCTTATGTTAAACTCAGGACTTCTACATCTTCAATATAAAAGCAGGTTTTTTTCTTGTTATGTTCAAAGGATATGCTTTAGAATTCTTTGGAATTGCAACTCAAAGTAAAGATCTGTCCTTCCTTCCTCACCCAACTGAAATATGCATACCTTCTAACAGTAAGAGATGTCTAGTTTATCATGTGCAGAAAGAACAATTATTTTTAAAATATGTTGCAAACACCTACGGTATGCACATCATTTTTAAAATATACTTTATTCAAAAAACAATAAAGGGATGGAGGATCAAAAATTAATCTTTTACTCTTTAAGTTCAGGATGGACCTGAACATTGGTTCACACTGACTCAGAGAAAACGGTCTGTTCTGAATATACAGCCTCTTTATTTCTAGTTGCTACAGTCACTGTCATAGGCTAGGTTGTAAAGAAAGATTAGATTCTTGTCTGCAAAAGTTTATTTGAGTGGACTTGCACTTACAGTTACTTTTTGCTCTTTACTGAGTGCAGTACTGTCTCCAGGGGTTTCTAGGATACAAAGACATATTGAACAATGTTGCAGCTATTTATCTCAATGCATGTCCTGTTTGCAGGCAGAGACTTTAGTTAGAGTGGGTGTGAGAACTCATCTACAGCAGATTACAAGCATCAGATCAAGGTCTTTAAGTAAAGTTTCAATGTGACTTTCTTTTATGATAAATGAAATTATTCTTTGTGTTTATAAATATGGACTGTAGTCTCTATTTATTGAGGAAGTTTCTGCTTCTTTTGATAACACCCATAAAGTAGGCCTTAATTTCAGTTTCCTTTGAAAAGATCTTTTTGCTTTTTAGTGTGAATTGATTAGAAGGATGTCTTCAGGGTAGTATAGAGGAAAATGAGATAAAGTTTTGTGCCGTCTGATAAAAATGAATAATTGACGGTTATATGTAACAGATTATCTCTCATATCCTATTGTAAGACAATATTCCTTTTGGCATCCTTAATAGGGGGAAGCTGAATCTGTAACTTTTCTAATGTTATTATTGCTTGTCGCTGTTCATTAAACCTACCTGACTTTTTGGTACTTAGCAGAGTCTAAAACTGGAGAAAAAAAAAACCAGCCAAAAATCAACAATCCTAAAGTACAATCCAAAGAAATGCAGAAGAGCTGTCTTGGGCTGTGACAGTACAGTTAAACTCACCTTTTAACAAATGCATTTAGTAGTCAAAATGCAGTAACAAAATTTTAAATAACAATCATATCTTACATTGATTTGTTTTATTTAAAATATGTGAGAGGTTGTCCTTTGGAGAAGATAAATATTGTTATGAAACAGGTCCTATAAATTTTAGCTTAATTTAAGATGCAGTGACTTTAGCTCCAGAAAACTTTCTTACTAGTAAAATAGAGTGAAGAATTGGGATGTGTCACAAATATGGCAAAATAGAAACTGTGCTGAAATAACTTAAGAATTGTTGCTGAAAATTTTTAAATTTATGCTTCCAGGAGCTCAGAAAAATACTTGTTCTCAATCCTGAAAAAGAAGGCTCAAAAAAGGCTATTTTGGTTACAATTTTTGAAATGCTTTAACTATTGTGTCTTGGACCTAAAATTATACATATTTCTTTCATGACTGACAAGCAAGTAAATAGGGACAATGTAAGAACTGTGCTTATAACATAAATATCACTAAATATTTCTAAAGTACGTTAACTTTTATTTCTATACTGCAGTAAAGGATATGGGAAGAATTAATACTTACTTTCTTGTTATCAGATTAGATCAATTTCTTTTCGCATTTTCATTACAGATCTCAGACGGGTTCCTCTGTTAAGCACACCTACTTAAATTTAACAGGAAAACTGTTAAAAAGGAAAGTTAGCTGGCAGGCTTATATTCTGTAGGAAATTGTTGTCTCTTGTCTCATGAGTGAATGGCTGCCAAAAATGCCTATGGTACTTGGATCTGACTTTGAAGAACGGGGATGGAAATAACAGGTATATGACTGTCGTGAGGAAGATGGCCAGTTATATGAGGTCACCCTTGTAATACTCAATGGCAAAGTTATTACAGGCACATTAATAGGCAAAGTTAACTCATGAGTTAGCTCCTGCAGAAACTTCTAGTTACAGGAGGAACTCAATTGTTAACCATAGGGTGTATATTTTCCTGAAGAGTCTTTTAATACCTTAAGAACCTAGACTAAATTTTTATTATTTTGTACAGCTGCACCATAATTCTTAGTTCTCTTAGTATAACTGAAGTTGCTCAATGCACAATTGCAAATAAATGCAAATATGTCCCAGTGTTTTACAATTTAAACACAAATAACTCCCAAGTGTGCTCAACAAGTTCTTCATCTGACCTTTTGAGATGTCAGAATATAATTTCTGTAGAATATTAAAAGAAACTTTTGATTTACATATGTCCGTGTGTATTTCAGAGTATGTAATCTGTAGGTAGGCAGGATTGTACTACTGTAACTGCGTTTCTTCATCTGTTTTTGGTTTTTTTTGGTTAATGCTAATGCACATAAAAGAATGTATCTATAGAGCAGTAGATATACTATTAATGGTATCTGTTTGAAGTCATTTTAAAGGCATGATCTTGACAAGTATAGCCTCTCATGAGAAATGTTTGAAATATATTTGTGCTTTGCACTGGTTATACGGAACTTTGCCCTGAGATATAAATTAATTGGAAAATTTATTATGGAAAACCTCTATATTGTCTGCTGTTTGTGTTGTGTAGGTTTTCAGGGAACGGCACAAAGGATCACGTTGGATTTTAGTATGTCAAGATGAATAAAATCAAAGTCCCAAAGACTAAACTGTTAGTATGAAGGTCATGAAACACTGGCATTTGCTTTTGGTATTGAGTTGTGAAGGGTGAAAAAGACTGCATTAACTGTGGCACAGCTTATTTATTCTGTTATTATCCTGAAATAGTGAAATGAGAGAATGGTGATAACCTAAATGTGTGCAGTAGAAAGAGAACACGATGCAAGTGCAGTAACTCTTAAGGTAATTAAGATAACAGAGAATCTCAAGAGTAAGTTGGTTTTACTTTAGTCATATGGTTATCAAAAGCTTTCCAGAACAGTCTGGGTTTTTTTCCTGTTGACTAGAGAAAAAACAACAATTATGTAAATGTTATTGAAGTTTTGTCATTTAAATACATGTCTTATATCACTTGTATGAGAAGTTTCTTAAATGTTTTAGAAATACATACTGGACTACACTTAGCTGATTCTAAAAATTGAGCAGAAATCTAACTCCCTGAATTTAAATTTAGTGCAGAATTTATTTTATTGTTTGTTTGGTTTTTTTATTTAAGAATAAGAGGAATCAAACATGACATCAGGTACTAGGGAACAAGATAAGTTCTATTTATGCTGTATTCTCGGGTAATTGATAAAGAGCAGTGATCACTTAAGAGCAGTGATCCTTATGAATTTAATTAACTTTATTGTCTGATTTTCTAGGAACCTTATCTTACATCACGTTCTTAATTTAATTCAGGTAACAGTAACTTATGTCAAACAACATTTTGCTGAATAAGCTTCTATTCAATGTCAGAGCTAGAGTAAAGACAAAGGAAGAAACTTTTCTTCAAAGCTTTCTTTAGAAGTGAAGCTTCACTGCACAAGTGAAATTATAATTTATTTTAAAAAGTGGTGTTGAATGGGCCTTTAAATACTTAAACATTATTTCTATTTTACTTATATAACAAAACATACTGTTATATTTGAATGTAATGATAACAACAATTAATAAACAATATGTACCCCAGTTTTAACAGGCTCTTTCCACTGGAACTGACAAAATTTTTCTTTTTCATTTTTAAATCCTTTCTGAAGGGGTCATATATAATCACTAGTTTTGAAGAAGCTAGCATAAAACCAGATAGATTAAATGTGTGGTCCCTCGGGCAGAAGATCATAAACGGTACTTCTGTGACTACCACGCAAACAACACTGTTGAAAAATATACTTAATTAAAAAATCGATTTAGTTTCCTGATATTCAGAAAAATGTTTATGTACAAAAGCAAAACATTAAAGAACCTTTTTTGACAGAAGCTTGATCCAAACAAAGTTTGGTGGAAGTCATTATTTTCAATGGTGTTTGCAACAAAATTCCTGTTCATGAATGTAAACATTTAAGAACTGAAAAGTTGTTTTATAAATCATGTTACCGCTCAGCTTAGTTTGTGATCTACTCTTTTCTGGTATGAGATGTAATGTATTTAATGTGTACAGCAAAAGATCACCTGTTTAATTTCTCCTGAAACACACTGCAAGGTGCAGGTAAACTGTACAGTTTTCTCTTCTAGAGAAAGAAGAGAATTTTGGAATAGTAAGGTATTCAAACTGTCATCCACTATAACAAAGGGTGTTGGTAGATCTGCTGTGTAATTGTTGATCTTCCATTTTGCTTATGATTTCTTATTGCTAAATGTAGTAGTTTGAATTTTTGGCTTTACGCTTGTTTTGGTGGGATTACAACCTTTCCCCAGGTATGTTAAGATCCTGCTGAATTTGGGGTCTGTACTCAAACCTCTGAACTCAGTGCTTTCTACATTTTTAAACTAAAGTTAAGATGTCAATAGAAGTGAACGAAACCTAGGATTTTGCTTTTTAGCTTATTTTTCTCTTCTCTTCATGGGGATTTAATTTATCTGTTCTTAGAATATTTGCCATATGGAACAATTCATAAAGTCTTGCTGAAGTCAAACTATATCATCTGAATCATGGACTTCTTTTATTTATTTATTTTTTAGTTATGCAATAGGCCAGATAGTCTATCAAGAAGGTGATACATCTAATACTACTAATTCTTATATATCTCATTATTATCCTTGAACTATTAATAATAATTCTGCTCATTAATAATTGGATTTAGTACTTGGATGTCCAAATCAGCCTTTCAGGCTTAAAATTCCTAGGTTCTACTTAAAAAGAAGAAAAAAGAGCTAACTTTGCCCTTCTTCGATCTTCTTCGGACTGGTTGATGTTGAGTTTTGTACTATCCTATTATTTGCTCTCCTGGCTTGGCCACAGGCAACGTGTGAAGCGTTCCTTCTATACCACAGAGAAAGAGGAGAGGTTGATTAGTCAAACAGAATATTTGACAAAAAAGGAGAGCAATATGTGCATAGTCTTTAAGTTATTTGCTTTCTTCCTGCAAGTCCAGGAGAGTTTTTAATATCCTACTTTATTCAGAGGAGTAGAGCTCAGCTTAATACAGGCTCCATAAAACATTTACAAGTTGAGATGCCACCACAGAGCTTCAAAAAACGTTGCGTTGTCATAGAATCATAGAATAGTTTTGGAAGGGACATTTAAAGGTGATCTAGGCCAACCTCCCTGCAATAAGCAGGGATATCTTCAACAACATTAGGTTGCTGAAAGCCCCATCCAACCTGACCTTGAAAGTTTCCAGTAATGGACCTTCTACCACCTTTCTGGGCAACCTGTGCCAGTGTTTCACCACGCTCATTGTACAAAATTTCTTCCTTATGTTTTGTATGAATCTAACCTATTTTAGTTTAAAACCATTATCCCTTTTCCTGTCGCAGCAGGCCCTACATAAAAGTCTGTCCCTATCTTTCTGATAAGCCCTCTTTATGTACTGAAAGGCCACAATAAGGTGTCCCTGGAATCTTCTCTTCTCCAGAATAAACTCTCTCTCTCAGCCTGTCCTCAAAGGTATTCCATAGAATCATAGAATCGCCTAAGTTGGAAGGGATTTTTAAGATCATCTAGTTCAACCAATAATTTAACTCTGAAAAAAAAAACCAAAACCAAAACCAAAACCAAAAAGAAGACCATACAAAAGAACCCCTCACATTACTAAACTGTGTCTCTAAGCACTATGTCAACACATCTTTTGAAAACCTCCAGGGATGGTGCCTCAACCACTTCCCTGAGCAGCCCATTCCAATGCTTAATAACCCTTTCAGTGTAAAAATTTTTCCTAATGTCCAGTCTGGACCTCCCCTGGCACAACTTGAGGCCATTTCCTCTTGTCCTGTTGCCTATGATTTGGGAGAAGAGACTGACCCCCACGTCTCTCCAACCTCCTTTCAGGTAGTTGTAGAGAGCAATAAGGTCTCCCCTCATCTTCCTTTTCTCTAGGCTAAAGAATCTCAGCTTCCTCAGTCTTTCCTCATAAGGCTTACTCTCCAGACCCCTTGCCAGCTTCATTACCCTTCTCCGGACTCGCTCCAGCACCTCAATGCCTTTTTTGTGGTAAGGGGCCCAAAACTGGACACAGTACTCAAGGTGGGGCCTCACCAGTTCTGAGTACAGAGGGACAATCACCTCCTGAGTCCTACTCACCACACCGTTCCTGATACAGGCCAAGATGCTGTTGGCCTTCTCGGCCACCTGGGCACACTGCTGGCTCATGTTCAGCCGACAGTCGACCAACACTCCCAGGTCCTTTTCTGCCAGGCAGCTCTCCAGCCACTCTGCCCCAAGCCTGTAACGGTGCCTGGGGTTGTTGTGACCCAAGTGCAGGACCCAGCACTTGGCCTTGTTGAAACTCATCCCATTGGCCTTGGCCTATCAATCCAGCCTGCCCAGATCCCTCTGCAAAGCCTCTCTACCCTCCAGCTGGTCGACACTGCTATCTAGCTTGGTGTTGTCTGTAATCTAACTGAGAGTGCACTCAAAGCCTTCATCCAGATCATTAATAAATATGTTAAAGAGTACTGGCCCGAATACTGAGCCCTGGGGAACAGCACTCGTGACTTGCTACCAACTGGATTTAAATTGATTCACCACCACTCTCTGGGCCCGGCCCTCCAGCCAGTTTTTAACCCAGCAGAGAGTACTCCCATCCAAGCCGTGGGCATCCAGTTTCTCCAGGAGGATGCTGTGGGAGACTGTACCAAAGATTTTACTGAAGTCCAGGTAAACAACATCCACAGCCTTTCCCTCATCCACCAAGTGGGTCACTTTGTCATAGAAGGAGATCAGGTTTGTCAAGCAGGACGTGCCTCCCATAAGCCCATGCTGGCTGGGCCTGATCACCTGGGTTTCCTTCATACACCACATAATGGCACTCAGGATGATCTGTTCCATGACGTTCCCAGGCACTGAGCTCAGCCTGACAGACCTCTAGTTCCCTGGATCATCCTTCCGACCCATCTTGTGGATGGGCATCACATTTGTTAGACGCCAGTCAGCTGGGACCTCCCCAGTTTGCCAGGACCCCTGGTAAATGATGGAAAGTAGCTCAGTGAGCACTTCTGCCAGCTCCCTCAGTACCCTCAGGGGGATCCCATGTGGCACCATAGACTTGTTTATATCTAGGTGTTGGAGCAGGTCCCTCACCACCTCCCTTTCAGTTACGGGGGCTTCATTCTTCTCCCCGCCCCCTGACTGCTAGCTCAGGGGTACCCGGGGAACTCTACTATATATATACTATATACTACTAAAGACACAGGAAAAGAAGGCATTAAGTACCTCAGCCTTCTCCTCATCCTCTGTCACTATGTTACCTCCCGCATCCAATAGAGGATAGAGATTCTTCCAAGTCCTCCTCTTATTGCTAATTAATTTATAGAAATTCTTTTTATTGTTCTTAACATCCAAGGCCAGGCTAAGTTCTAGTTGGGCTTTGGCCTTTCCAATCTTTTCCCCACATAGACTTACAGCACCTCTGTAATCTTTCTGAGTGGCCTGCCCCTTCTTCCATAGGCTATAAACTCCCTTTTTCCCTGAGTTGTGACAATATCTCTTTGTTCAGCCAGGCCGGTCTTTCCCCCCAACAGCTCACTTTACAGCACACAGGGACGGCCTGCTCCTGCGCTTTTAAGACTTTGTCCTTGAAAAATCTCAAGCTTTCCTGGACTCCTTTGCCCTTCAGGACTGCCTCCCAAGGGACTCTGTTGAGCAGGCTCTTGAAAAGACCAAAGTCTGCCCTCTGGAAGTCCATGATGACAATCCTGCTGGCTCCCCTCCTTGCTTCCCTGAGAACTGAGAAATCTGTCATTTCATGGTCACTGTGCCCAAGACGGGCTTCAACTGTCACATCCCCCACAAGCGCTTCTGTATTTGCAAACAGCAGATCTAAGCAGGGCTCCCTCCCTAGTCATCTCCCTCACCAGCTGTGTCAGGAAGTTATCCCTCCAGGATCCTCCAGGAACATACTCCAGGAACTCCAGAAAATATGCTCCGGGAACCTCCTAGACTGTTCCCTCTCAGCTGCATTGTGTGCCCAGTTCATATCTGATAGGTTGACATCTCCCACCAGGACCAGAGCAAGCGATTTTGAGACTTCTCCCAGCTGCTTATAGAATATATTTTCTACCTCTACATCTTGATTGGGTGGTCTGTAACAGACTCCCACCATGATGTCAGCCTGACTGGCTCTCCCCCTGATTCTTACTCATAGGCACTTCACCCTACTATTACCCTCAATTAGTTCTCAACATTCATAACTATCCCTAACACAGAGGGCCACCCTTCCTCCTCTCCTTCCTTGCCTGTCCCTTCTGAAGAGTTTGTAGCCATCTATTGCAGCACTCCAGTCATGTGAGTCATTCCACCACGTTTCCATGATGGCGATTACATCATAGCTTTTCCTGCTTTCAACCTCCTCAAAAAAGCTTACTTAAAACTAATTTATGCTTTATAAAGATAATTCTTTTTCCTCAAGAGTTGATTAATTTGATACACTAATGAAAAAAAGAAGAGAGACTTTCTATGTATTGCTACATTTTGTGTCAGTACTTCTCAGTCTGTGTTATAATTACTATCTTTCTATGTTATCTTAGGAAGTGAGGGTGATGCACTGTAGGAACTGCTGGCCTTCTATTTTGCTTCCTCAGTAAGAGCTCTCAAGTGTTCAGCATTTATATCTGCATGTTTTTCCTCACAGTGAGAGAAAAGAGGCCACTATTGATACACAGAGGATGAAAAGGGTAAACAGAGATCAGAGCAATATATCATGTTCTTAGATGGCAAACCAGAAAGGCTTAATGATAACTAAATTTTAGAACAGAATTTTTCCTACATGCAAGTTTTTGCATAGCAAATCACTCTGTGTGTGAACGATATTGTATAGAACAGTTTTGGCTAGCCTGCACACAACCACTGAACACACAGATTAAGTCAAACTTAATATGTACTTTTCATTTTCAAACAGAAATTACTTATAAGGCATCTAATTTAACTTCAATACATCAGATTTTTCTTATCATTATATCAAATAACCAAACTGTCCCTTCACTGGTGAAAGGGAACATCATAGTTACATAGGACTCCATAGATAATGGGTTACTACCACGGCTGATTTCCAACTACTAAGGAAGAATATTCTTTCATATCATTTTAGTTTGAGTTTATATTCAGTCCTGAAAAAATCAATTGCTAAAAACGTAATATAAAGCAATGGGGAACTGGCATCATCCAGACATATCTCTGAATAGAGTGGGAACAAGTCACTACTTCAGACTGGCAGGATAGTCACTTAAATGGGTAAAGTTTCCACTTCTATAGCTTGAGGTAGACTCCCCAGCATTAACTCAAAAGCTGAAGTAAATCTTTTGAAGCATTTCTGTAATATGAAAAGAGAAAAAGTATGCAAGCAGAAAGGAGGATGAAAAGAAAATTGTTCAAACTTTGTCTTAATTTCTAAAGCAAGATTTGTACAGACTTTTGATCATATTTCAGTTAAATCTTAACTGTCCTGCCAGCTGCTTAATTCATCTTTGTAAACCTGTCATATCAATCTGTGGTTGAGACTTAGTTTTGTTAATCATTAATTAGTTGCACTACAGTATTAAGCTATTACTTGTATATAGCCACATCTTTTCTAAACTGGACTGAAGAAATGGATCTGTCAGGCCGATTAAGGAAGAGGCTAGAATGTTTAACTGTAGGCTGACATAGGAAGCAGTTGAATTTCATAGAAGAGCAGACACAGAGGACTATAAGTGAAACTGACTAAATGTAAATCACACTTCAGAATTTTGTTGTCTTGAGATCATGCAAGTACCTGTCCTAATATTAAGTAAGCATAGAGAATGAAGTTACAATTAAATAGTTATTTGAAACTTATTGGGTGAAATGAATTGAGATATCCAAGGTTTTCATAACGTGAGTTCAGCAAGCTTTTTTTCTGTACCTGGACACAGATTGATTTGAGACTTATCTTGCATTCATACATTAACACTTCTCCTTTTCTTTGTATTCAACACAGTACTGATAACTTGTAATATATTTTTTCTATATTTCTCATGTTATATGGTACTTCTAGATTGAATTACAATGGATTCAGTAGACGTATGTGATTATGTAATTATAAGAGTTACAGGCTTAAACAAAACTTAGAATACATGGAATCAACCGTGGAAAATATAATTTCCTCTTTAACTGTATTTTTGGGGTTTTGTTTGCTTTTTTTTTGTTCTGTTTTATATGCATTCAGCACGTGTCTGGGTATTTTTCTCTTGCTGAAGTTTTCTTATCTTGTATAGCTGATGTTAACTGTTTGAAAAATGTAAGTGAGCATTACGTTGTGCAATTGGATTCATTGTACTTTTTTTTGTTTGTTAAGGATAAAATGCTAAGCAGATGAAACGTAATGCTAAATCATTCATATAAGCCAGCCAGAATCCCAAGAAAATCTTTGAGTCTCTGTCACCTCCTGAAACAATAGATGTTTTAGGTTCTTGGAACAAGCACAACAGAAGACCATGTCCATACAATGTTAAATGAGAAACAGAAAATCTGCAAAATGTGGAGAAGAGTTTTAATTTTTAATGGGTGATATTATAAAGTTTTCACCAAGCAGGATTATTATTTGGCTAATTTGGAAAATTCTTTCTCTCTGTCTACTGCACTTCCTCAGTACTGTAGACGTCATATCTGACCATTGGCTAATGCAGAAGAAAATATTAAAGAGCAGTGGGAGTTAAAAAAGGAACTTTACAGCTGGATTCCCTCTTGGAAGAGCTCCACTAAGTCAGCAGGGATGCACTAGATACTCTAGGTGGTTGCAATGGGAAAATAAAACTTGTTCCTCAGAAAAATTGTTTTCTTGTTCTAAGATACTACACACTAATACAGACTAATTAGCAAAAATAACAAAAAAAAATAATTCTGCTACAGTCTTATCTTCTAGTTTTTTGTCACAGTGATTAAAAATAAAAAAGTTTTTATATGCTGTTAGCAAATTTATCTCAAGCACATTTCTGCAAGCCTACTATGCTGTAATAATCTTTTTCCATCTGTTCTTACACTAATGAACTGTCTTTGTTGTTACTACCCTGTTGCAGTAATAATTTCAAAAGGTTGTGGGCTTTTGTAATCTAATAACTTAATTCAAGATTTTAGCAACATTAAAATGAATAGAAATTACATTATTATTTCAGTGCTGATTATAGGGATGGCCTAGACCTACAGTAACTATATAGCAAATCTTCTTTTCCAAAACCAGATCTTTATTTTTTCATGAGTCAGTCATTTTGTTTTGACACGGATTAATAGCTCACAGCTATGACTGACAGTCTATTTATTCAAAAAATCTTTAATGAACTTTCTAATCTCACAAACACAAATATGAGCATGAAGAAAATTTCCAGCCAACATTTAATATTCTCTGGGATATCACAAACTAATCTTAATATATTGTGAATTAAAGTTGGAAAGTCGAAACTAAAGCCATCTTGAAAGAGAAATTTATATAGGTATGTAAAGACAGGTGAAGATCTGGAGGAGTAAAACCTGTCAAGACTTACTTAGAATAAACAGATGTAGTGATCTAACCAGTTCTTTTTTAGATTGAAGAGCTTATTTTGAAAGTGGTATAAGGAAAAAAATTCGAGTGTGCAAGTTTATGAGAAATTCTTATTTGTTCCAAAAGCAATGGAACAAACTCCTGCATGACCATGAAAAAGTTTGTAACCAAATAAATATTTTGCTACTGAAGAAAAATTAACTGAATTGGAGTCAACTAATGTTAATTATTTATATTTCCACTTACCCCATTTGTAAGCTGAAAGCTTCTAGTATTTGAAAATATACTCAGTTGTTCCAAGTAACACATTCAAAAATTCATATTTTTTAGCCAAGAACTATGTGCTTTTCGAGTCAGAGAATAGAGAGTGCGGTGTTTGGTTTTTTGTTTGGGTTGTGCTTTTTTTCTTTTTTTTTTTAAACAGCAGGTACTCACATACTCTACCATTTAGCCTTGAAACTTGCACAACAATTTCAGAGACTTAGTGCTGATTCTTTCGAGCGTGTTGATGGGGTAAAATAAATTAAAAGTTTATTTTGAG
The DNA here is from genome assembly GCA_003697955.1 of Calidris pygmaea. Classification (NCBI taxonomy): domain Eukaryota; kingdom Metazoa; phylum Chordata; class Aves; order Charadriiformes; family Scolopacidae; genus Calidris; species Calidris pygmaea. The sequence continues at coordinate 163,850 of QJSC01020332.1, read as the reverse complement.
GCAAAATTAAGAACTAAATTCTAGGAAAGAGAGTGAAATATTTCTCACATTTTAAAGATGAAGCGAGAAATCAGAGAAAGGAATCAGGGCTTCCATTTTGATACTTACTCTCTGAACTGTTATTAGTACATAACAGTTATATTACACTTATGACTTGGTACCATTTCTGGACATATGCTTGCCTGAATTAGTCTCAGCTATATCACAATCTAGGGCATGATAACAGTTTTAACATTATAAACCTTATCCTTGTGTATTGAGTATGTGAAGTTTTTAATGAAATAACAGTGTGTCCCCTGTGTACACTGAAATTGCTTAACAGCACCATTTATGGAAATAAGTTAAACACTAAATTTATGTTAAATACATTTAATTACTCTACAAAAGTGACTTCAATACGATATAACTGGTCATTTTAAATGATAAAACAGAGATTTTTAGATATTTCTTTAATACCATCTAGAATGAAAGATAGTACTTTCTTTTGGCACCAAGAGTTTAAAAAAAGCTTGTTTGATAAACAGACAAACAGACACATTTCCAGTTCCAAGGTTTTCTCAGGTTATGAGAGATAAAAATTACTGACTATTTTGTATGGTTTTGTGCAAATTTTTAAAGATTTATCTAGCTGAACACCTTCTGTGGAGCGCGTAAATTTAAAGTATTTGAATGGTTACTTTATGTGATTGTAAACTTCATCCTTGTTTCATGCTCTCAGACACCTATTTTAGTAGTTTCTGCAAACTGTAGGATATATATATTTAATTAATTTGCATTTAAAATCTGGTAAGCCTCATAGTTAAGCTGATATTCAAATCGCCAATACCCAACCACTGTTGCTATTCCATCTGCTTTTCTTTTATTACTATTAATTAATAGCACCAAATAATTATATTAATTTTAAATATTTTTATCTTGAGACTGTAGTTAAATTCGAACTTGAGTGGTATTGTAGAAATATATTGCCAAAAATTAGAACCAGTTTGCAGAAACTCAAATACTGGTAATCCATACAAGTGTGTTGTGCAGGTTGAAGTCCTTATTATTTAGTCTGTGGTCAGTACTTTACAGTATACCAGGATAGAAGAGGCAGTGGCAGTGGAGTGGAGATAAGGCCAAAAAAATCTCCAACAGTCCAATTTTGATACACTGTACTTGATAAATAGCTAGTACTGATTTTAGAAGAAAAAGTCCCAAAGCTTGTGAACCCATGGTCCTTAAGAAGAACATACCTGCCATTCTCTTTTAGTGTACCAAAACTATATGGAATCATCTGGGGGAGAAAACACTTGTATGCTTGTCTGAAAAACAAAATCCAAATCCAACTATCTAAGCACTTCTAGGTGAAAAAAATTATTTGATCTCTGGGACTGAGCATATTTGTGGGTTTTTTTAATTGCTTTAATTTCATCTCTTTTCAGAACTGAAAGACTCATAGTGATTTTTTGCTTTACTGGTGTAATTTAGAAAGCAAAGTAATGAATTCAAACCTGTAGATTAAGTCTTATGTCCTACCCAGAAATTCTGACTTTCTGCTGTGCATTAAATGAAACATTTGGAAAGTTTATATATAGCTGTATTTACATTCACCTCTGGGTGACCTGAGTTGTCCTCTGACAAGGGAAAGATTAGGCAGTATTTATTTGTAGGTTTTCATGGGTTGCTTTTCAAAGTGTGCATGACATCTGTGTCGTCTTACTTTTACTCTGAGTTTATTCACATTTAATCCTGGTGTTTATTTACATTTAAATACAATTATCATATGAATAGGGAAATAGGATTACAAACTTAAGTGATTCTCCTTTACATTTATACTTACTAATACTTTAGCATGTACTTCATCAAAACATGATCTTTAGGTCTTCTCTCCTTGCTATTTTGAAATGATCCTCTAAGTTGTCCAGTTCATGCAGTTTTCTGTTCTATTTTCTTTTTTGTTGTTTGTGAATTGTGTCATATTCTATTCTATCCAAAACAATTCTGAAATTTCAGAATCTTTACTAGCCTTTTGTGGAGCAAGGTCTTTGTTCAGGTTTGTTTTGCTGCAGAATCAAGAATGTTCAAATAATGAGAATGCTATCAAAAAATGTGATGGAGTAAATTGAATACGAATTTAGCACCAGCAAGTTTCTGATCCAGAACATAAAGGACAAATAAAATTTTCTATGCTTAGAATACATGAAATCTGCCATCACTTGTTAACTGTTGCATTTGTATAATTTAATATACTATTCACTTAATAGTAGATAAAACATTCTTTATCATATTTGATAAAGCAATGTTAATCGTGTAAAAAAATACATGTCAGTGAAATATTTAGGATCATCATACTTAAGGAAAAAAGATAATTCCACTCAATACATTCCTGTAAAAGTGGTGAATTTTTACATTATTATTTGACAGAAAGCTGTTCCATAAATATTTTTGATCAGTTCAAATTCATATTTATTCTGAGGTGGGTGCGGATTTTTGTGTAACTTTCTGATTTAGAGAAGATAAGTATTTCCAGGATGCTATAGAGAGAATTCACTCCCCTTTTATCTGCCTGTTCAGTCTGACTATTTCATTATAGTCTATTTCATCATAGCTCCTTTTTTAAGGACTGAATGCTATGCAACAGAATTCCATGCATAAGGTGGCCATAAACCTAAAATGCATGTTTTATTGTGAAAGTATTCAGATTAATTGATTTTTACAGAGAAAAACACTCCAAGAAATATGAATAAAAGTATGGTCAAATACTGATGTTTTGTGTTTTTTTTTTCAATCTGAAGAATCCTTTTACTTGAAAATATAATCACAATGAAGACAGTAAAAACGAAGATATGAAACTTTGTGAGACTACTTCATAGAGGGAAAAACCAGAAAAAAAGTCTGCTTAAAATGTTCACTAAATTCATATAAACATTTCTTGTGTCATTAGGCACTGTCTTATAATAAAGCTATTATAGTTTCATTGTCTCAGACCAGTCCTCTGTAGTAAATTGAAGGTACAAGAACTTACTGTATGTCATGGATCATTACACTTTTTTTTATGGAATACCTTGAGCAATCACAGCATTTCATTGCCAAAATCTACGCTCTAAGAAGTTTTGTTATGTTAAAATTTGCAAACAATAAAGCATGGAAGAAACTAGTCATAAGACAAATTTCATCCATTAGAAAGGCTAGTCATAGTGCAGTAGTTAATAGTCCTTAACAGAGAGTGAATTTAAGGAAACAAGGTGCAGTTAATCTGTGTGTGCAATTCTGTGGCATCTTCTGCAGTTCTGCAGCAAAAATATAGGCTAGATATAAATACAATGTGCTCATTTTCTCGAAGTCATTTATATCAGCAGAATTTTTGCTTGACTAAAACAATTCTCATTGCTACACATTATTCACTTTTATAACAGCTTCTAAATTCTGCTGTCCAGTTCCTTCAAACATTTTTCTACAGCCTGTGTAAAGCTTGATTTGAAACATTTCTAACATCTGCTGTGTCATTCATTTAGTACTGTTGTTTATTTCATCCTTTATTAGCACCAGTGGCAGTAATCTGACACCAAGGTCTTTGATATTGCAATGTCTTTTTCACAATAGGAGAGTCCTTTCTTTCCTCTCCTTTGGATCTCTGACTCTTTTCCTGAATGCTAGTGCTAATGTTTCTCCACATGGCTGGTCAAGTCTGTGGCTAAGAGAGTTACCTGAGTCTAATCTGTCCAACTTGCTGTGACAATGTGGTGAGGACTCTCTGATTTTAATTTTTTTTTCCAAATTATGGTCAAGCTGATATTTAACTTTTGCTTTTCTATTATTTTTCAGTGGTTGGTTGGGTTTCTTCTTGGTTTACTTAGTGAAAAAAAGCCTTCATGACTGTAGAACTTTTAAATTCTTCCAGCATTTGGGTCATGTATCCTTATTCCACATTAACATTTGGTTAAAAAGATTAATCAATTTAGAAAGTGTTTAATAGTTTATTTGAGTCTAGAAAGGAGTAGAAGGCTAATAGGAGTGACCAATCCTTATATTTCTACCACTGCTGTATTATATGTGATAATGTAGATTTTATTTTCAAGGGGATTTTAAAGGTTTTGCCTATATTCTGACTACTATTCATTATTATCTATGAGTGTAGGGTCTTGTATATATCCTATGGAAGGCATTTTGGAGGGCCTGTCTGATGGAGGGAAAGACACCAGCACAGCCCTTCTCACTTAGAAGAGGTATTTGCATGGGAATAGAGAGAAGAGGTATTTATGTGTACCTTTTATGTGTTTGAATTTTACTTTTTATACTGGTCTGTCATGGAACTTGTTGCTCAGAGAACATAGTTGATTTTGAAGATATATTTCTTCTCAGTGCACTACAATTTACTATATGTATATGCATTAGATTTTCCACCTTTTCTTGGAAGCAAGACTTGCTGTCAGCTACCACCACACATGATAACTGTTTCAATCAGCCAACTGCCTGATCCATTGGAGCAACTTATGTTCCGAGAGTGGTCATAGGGTCTCATTATTCTTTTTTTCTATACCTCTTCTTTTATTTTACAGGGGACATACTGATAAGGGGTTTTTTTTGTTTGCTTGTTTGCTTTATTTTTTAGAAAATGTATGATTGACAAAGCCATTTTCTGAAAAAGTGTGATGTCAACCAAATTTTTCAGTCAGATGTTAATCTTTTTAATCAGTAATAATTATGCTGTGATTTGTGAAATTACCAAAGACTGGTTAAGAATAATTTTTCAATTTAGAAAAAAGAGATACTCAGTTCTTTAAGTAAACAAATAAATTCCTAGTGTCTAACAGTTGATGGTCAAGAGTAAGGAATACTTTTTCTTACATAATTTGAGATGCTCCAAACTATATGGTTATGAAAATGTTTTCATAATTGTAGCTGTTTCTTTTCATGCACTTTGGTAAAGAGCATGAAAGGCACAACACTTTCTTATGGCTTAAGAAGGTCATTAGTTTAAAAGTGTTTTATTTCCTCCATATCTGGGACATCTATGATCTTTTTCCGGGATATGCAATGAGCTAATTAAACTTAGATGTTCTTTACTGCTGGATTGGTTTCATACCACTGTTAGCCAATCTTTACATTGTTACATTATGCCTCATACAGAAAGGGTTATATTAATAATGGAACTCTATTAGTTCTGCTGGCAAATTCAGAATACTTTTGCCTATTACCAAGTAAGTAGGCTTTCAAGAAAAAAATTAAAGTTGTCATGAACATTTAATTTTATGTGGAAAAATTAGCACAAGAGTTCCTAAAAGGTTATTCAGACCTTCACAGCTATGCAAAAGATACAGTGGCATGGTAAACATTGTGAAAGACACAATCAGAATTATAATTCTGTATTACTTACTTTTGTGGTGGTAGGGAGGTTGAAGAGGTATTGCTTTGTGCAAAACCTTTCTCCTCTTTGACAACACCTGCTTTTTTCTACTAGCAGCAAAACAGGGCAGGTCTGTTAGGATGCCATCAGCTCTGGATATTTTCTCTTCTCCCATGTGAATTGAGCTCACAGGTGTCCTGTATAGTCTATGATGCACTGTGATGGTGAATTCCTGTGAAATTCACAAATATTTGCCAAACTAAATTTCCATACTTTAGTTCCAACAGTAATGTTTTCAGTCTAGTCCTGATGGTATTCACAGATATAAGCAAGATGTAATTTTGGATGTAAATTAGTATCTTTTATTAGATGTTCTGGTATGGTTAAGAAAAAGAAGACATATTTTAAGCCACACAAATCTAAATTTCAGGGTATTTTTGTAAGAGTGTTACTCTGCTATTGTTTTTCCTTCGCCATCTTTCCTTCATAATAGGACATGGAACATCCTTTACGGAGTGGCTAAGGACTTTGTGTTTGTCTAGATTGGAGAAAAGGATTCTGAGGGGTAACCTTATTGCTGTCTATAACTTCCTGAAGAGGGGAAGTGGAGCAGGAGGTGCTGATCTCTTCTCCCTGGTATCCAGTGATAGCACACATAGGAATGTTTTAAAGCTGCATCAGGAGATGTTTAGTTTGGATATCAGGAAACATTTATTTACCCAGGGGGTGGTCAAACATTGGAATGGGCTTCGTAGGGAGGTGGTCGATGCCCCAAGCCTGTCATGTTTAAGGGGAGTCTGGGCATTGCCCTTAATACCATGCTTTAACTTTTGATCAGCCCTAAATTGGTCAGGCAATTGGACTAGATTATTGGTTTAGGTCCCTTCCAACTGAACTATTCTATCTCTGATGCCTTCATAAGAGTTATTGCCTGACTTATTTTTAAGAGAGTCATTTGCCTTTGCCAGACTAATTTTATGGGATATTCTGCCATAAAAAACATATAGTCTGATTCATATCCCATTCATTTGTGTTGACCAATGGCCAAATAACAACAATAAAACCCCCCACCCTAAACACAGAACCCCCCACCAAAAAACTATAAATTGTATTATGTTGCAATAAAGGTGTACATAAAGAGTTAATCTCTGGGGGAGTGTCTGTGTGGCTTCTATTCAGAAAAGATGACTAGATACCATACAGCCTTGGAGGTCTGAGAAGCACGTGGCAGGTCATCCTCCCAATACCTGCTGCACTGTTGGGTCTGCTCATGGCAGTCTTTTATTGTCACCTCTGGACAACGATGGCTCGCTCTGTTAAAGG